>CM034701.1:290475083-290488886 GCA_020142125.1 Phrynosoma platyrhinos
TTGTATAATCCACTGCTCTAATAGATGAATTTATTTCTGCAACCGATCGAATATGTATGTATACTATAAGTAATGTAAGGGTTTAATAGATTTTTTTGTTTTAAATTGAATTTTCTTTCTTGATATAAGTGCTTATTATTATAAGGGAAAAAATGGAGAGAGTCTATGATGGTATGATCTTGACTGTGATATTGTATAATGGATATATAAGGTCAAAGATATATATTTATAGTTAAATATATAATCCTACGTAGTGTGGAGGAAGTATTGTTTATATGTATGTATGTATTTCTGTAATGTTGTTTTTGTGGGTTTGTTTTGCATTATTTGTTGTGTTTTGTCATGTTTAGTGTTTGTTATATTGTTTTTTTCTATGTTTTATAATAAACTTTAATTAATTAAAAAAAGAATATAGTGAGGCAGCGGTTTAAAAAAATGCAAGTCCTGTAGATTTTGAATTAGTGATTATTTTTCTTTTTCACAAGTGTTGAAATTTTTACAGCATATATTTGAAATATTATTCACCCAATAATGGTTAAAATTAGACATGGAACATAATTGCAAGAGCCATTTTTCATAAAATGCCAGAAGTACAGGTTTTTGTTTTTTTAAAAAATGAGAAAAAAGCATTAAGTGTTGTACAACAGCTTTTATTCTCCATTATATTCCATGAAGTTTTATAGCCCTGGTTAGCCATGTTATATTTTCAGACATGCCACAAAACCCACAGTTTTCAATTACCATAGCTTTTAGAAATATAAAGAAGAACATGGTAAAGTAATTAATACCATTGTGATGTTGACATTTTCCCTGTGCTGATTATTTCTCCAGTTCCTTTGAACAGACATATACCAAGTCAACCATTAGTTGTTCTTGCTCAGGATTATCCACAGAGAGGTGGGCAGGTGTGGCAGGCCTGCAGACAAATTCTGCTGCTAGGGCCCTTGAGGGACCATACAGCCTGTACAACATGCCAAAAAACCCTGTAAAGCAAAACCAAAACCACAACCAAAAATAGTTGGAAGTCCACTTGTATTTTTTTGGGGGGGGGGACTTAATTTAAAAATTGTTGAACTGTTTTGGGAGAAATGATAGTATGACCCATTTAACAGCTGGATCACCACTCCCAAAAGTCTCTAGAAGGGGCAACTCCAGAAAAGGGGCTATCGGAGTGGTGTTCAAGTGCCAAGAAAAGCTTTATGGGCTGGCTGGCCACTCCAATGGCCTTATTACACCACACTGTTATAGTGCTATATTCCACTTTAACTGCCATGGCAACATACTATGGAATCCTGGGGCTTGTAGTTTAGAGAGGCTCAAGAGCAGACTGGCTGAATTGTAAATGGCCTTCTCTAAACTGCCAATCCCCAAATTCCATGGAATGTTTTCATGGTGCTTAGAGTGGAATATAGGACTATAACAGTGTAGTGTGATAAGGATCCTAGTCAACAGTGACTGGCCATGGCAATCCAACTTGCCAGACAGGGCTCTTTCTTCCCTTATATGAAATACCAGAGGTTGAAACATAGCATTTGGCTATGTGGCTACTTTTAGCCACTAAAAGTCATATAGGCACAAGGACAGAGTGGGCCAATTGCAAGCTAATCTTTCCTCCTAAAGTCAAAGAACCTTCCAAACTGTTCTGCATGTTATGCAGGATACCACTTACCACTGAACTACACCCCTTTGTGTAAAATGTATACTGGTGATAAAGAATTGTGTATGAAATCTAGCTACCATCCATAGCTTTTTCACAGGATCCAAAATGGAACATTGGGTCCCATGGGCATATGTTAGAATCTTTTTGGACAAGGGGTGGATGCTGAATCTCAATTAAGGGCACGGGGGAGATCTGAGGCAATTTTATATTGACACACTTTTATAGTCTAAGGATCGAGTAGTTTGGGTAGCAAAGTAATAACAATAATATGAAGTGCTCACTTTTTAAAAGTAAGGCCCAAACAACTGTCAAATGCCAAGGAATATTGTTGAGTAAATGTTGACTCATGACTCAAATTCAGGGTTGTTTGCTGTATTTCATGAAAGATGCAAAGCATAATCAAAGGCTCTGTCTGCATGAACCAAATAAAGCATCTTGCCCTGTCCTCTCAGTGAAGAGACTAAATGACACATGGCCCAAAACCCAGTTCTGGTGCAAACTGGCTGGATGATGCCAGCCCACTCAGTTCCAGAACCAGAGTATATCTCCTTTAAAATGCATTAAAATAACTTACTATTCGTTCTGAATCTCCCTGATATCTGAAGCCCTCCATTCTGATGCTGGGCAGCTATTTGAAATGTATCCCACTCTGTCATTTGATGCATCCAGCACTGCTGCCAGTCACTCACTCTGAGATCAGAATGAGGTGCCCAGATATAGGATCAAGGTTGGATATCTCTTTCTGACCTCAGAGCAAATGGACTCACTGTGGTGGCAGTCATGCTGGGTGGTTCAGTGGGGTGTGTGTGTGATAAGCTGCCCGGCATCAGAAAGGAGAGCCTTTGAAATGGGGAGAAGTCAGTGCAGCTCCAAAGTCAGGATACTCAGGGCTGCCCCATGCCAGTGTAGATAGGACCTAAGTCAACACACTGTAGAAGATGGTCAGGAGTAAAGCAAGAATATAAATAATTGACATCTCCCATGAAGAAGAAGGTGGCAGGGAGTGGAACTCTTTCTAGAACAATCCCAGGAAGAGAAGGCTCCAATATGGTATGCACCCGTAGAATGAGTATTTTCACAGAGTTCTAACATAAATTGTTTCTGATTTACATTGAGATAAGGCTGAATAATAAAAGAATCTAAGATCATAAAAAATGTAAGGAATTGGAGGAGGTATATTAGTGTTCAAACATCCTTGAGTATGAGTGCAATCTGGTCCTTGCAGGCTTCCCTGATTAACCGTGTAGACAAAACAGAAGTATTTCACAAGGATACAAAACAGAAGTGAATGGTAAGAACAATAGGACAGAAAGATATCTAAATCCATCCCTGAATATAATTGGTTCTCAATTACATATTGAACTGTAGGATAAAGGGTTGTTGTTGGTTTTTGCACCCAAAAGGCACCATGAGGGGATGATGATGAGATCATTAATACATTAATAATTAACATCAAGTACATCAGTGCCCATTTCAAATGTTACAAGCAAGAAAATGGAGGGTTAAAATGATGAACTGACAGCAAAAAACAAAAATATCCACACACCCCATAGGCCTCAAACTGATACTCAAACATAGAGAAATTATTAAATAGGGTATCTCTAATGTATTTTGACTATTGTCTTATTCTATTGTAACACTCCACCATCTACTAGCAGCAGTTAGGGATGGCTTCACCAGTCTACTTAATCTTCAAAAAGAAATCAGTCCTATGCTGTTTCCATTTTGGTCAGGTTCTTTTAAAGAGCTTGAAAATCCACATTTATTTTTATCTGCAGTTTCCCCTAATATCTTCCCCCCCCCCCCCCAGAATATCCAGTTTTATGCTGACAATTGCATCACAATGTATGAAGAGAAGCCCAGAAACCAAGGGATAAGTGAATTCCAATCTATATAGTCTAGGGAGTATTCATTAGTTCAATTTGCTGAAAAATTTGGATAAGAAGAGTTGGCAGGGACCCTATGGACCATCAGATCCAGGCCCTTGGCCAGTGCAGGATTTTCAAGTAGAGCATCCCCAGCAAGTAGCTGTCCAGCCTCTTTTGGAAGATATCCAGAGAAGGAGACCCCACCATGCCTCTAGGCAATTTGTTCCATTGCTGAATTGCTCTCACAGTCAAGCTGCTCCTTCTAATGTACAATCAAAATCTACCCTCCTTTAACTTAAAACCATTACAGCTTCTCTGAGGGAGCAGAGAACAAATCTGCACCTGCCTCTTTGCGGCAGCCCTTAACATATTTAAAGAGTGTGATCATATCACCCCCTCAGTCTTCTCTTCACCAAACTGAACATGCCAAGCTCCAAACTCTCTTCATATGTTTTGTTCTCCATACCTCTTATCATCTTTGTTGTTCTTCTGTGAAATTGCATCAATTTGTCCATATCATTCTTATAAGGAGACACTCAGAATTGAATGCAGTACTTCAGATAAGGCCTGACCACTGAAGAATATAGGGGGACGATTACTTCCCCCAACTTGGGGGAATTGTGCTTCTATTAATGCAAGCTAAAATAGCATTTGCATTCTTTGCAGCAAGATATTACCACTGGCCTATGTTTAGCTTATGATCAACAACAATCCCAAGGTCCTTTTCACATGTAATACTGCTAAGCCCTGGGTATTTGGTTTTTGTGGCTGAAATGTAGAATTTTGTTTTGTATTTGTTGAATTTCATTTTATTAACTTCATCCCAATTTTCTAGTTTATCAAGGTCCTTTTGAATTCTGTTCTTGTCTTGTCTGTGCTGTCCTGGATACTCTGGGAGCAGTTAGAGCAGGGGTAGGCAACCTTTCCCCTTTAAGGGCCAAGGGACTTCAGCTCCCAGAATCCCAGGAGCTATTGGCCAACATGGGACTATTGGTCAACATGGCTGAGGCTTCTGGGAGCTGAAGTCCCTTGACCCTTAAAGGGAAAAGGTTGCCTACCCCTGAGTTAGAGTATCCTGGCTCCACAGCTGCCCAGACCTGCCCCAATTACCCTTCAAATGCTGCTGCAGCTATCTGTACAGGTGTCCCATGGAGCTGCCCAATATGTCCACCACCACCATGGATCACTCACTTTTGAGATCAGAACAAGGCATCCAGTGATGTTCACATGACTGAGTGCCATGTTCTGAGCTTAGAACAAATAACCCGCAGCAGTGACCTGTAGAATGCCCATGCAGACAGCCACCACAGTGCAGGAATGGAGGGCTCCAGATCTTCCCAGAATATTTTTCCTAGGTATATTTTTACACTATTTTAAGGCTGGTATAGCCTGTTCTGGTGTGGAATGTACTGGATTTTACCTGGACTGCTTGCCCCAGAAGCAAGGTTTGGGACATGTGTCATCTTAAAAGAATGATGCCAGAAGGGGTGATTGGAAATGGGCTTTTTGGCCTATGCAGACAAGGCTCCAGTTTTATACCATCTGCAAATTTGATAAGGATTCCCCCCACCCCATCTTAACTGATAAAAATATTGACAAGTGCTTATCCCAGGACAGGACCCTGTGGCACTGCACTGAGAAGACTTTGATTGGGGTGTGTTTGAGCAAAACTCAGGCAGTCTTGTGTAGGGAGAATTATAAAAGCCCTACTAGTAAGTAGTCTTAGGGGGGAAGCAGACGGGCGGCACAGGGCCACCCTGGGAAGCTGCGGATCGGGGCTGAGGTATCCGTATTCCTCAGCCCTGAGGCGCAGCGTCCCAGGCCCAGGAAGGAGTGCTAAAATAATGCTTCTTCTGCAAGATGCCAAAGGTGCGCCGCAAAAGGCCTCTGGCGCACCTTCGGTGCCTCTTCTGCTGCAGCATCATCGGAGCGCCAACCATGCGGAGGGCCAGCTGCTCCAATGACGTTTTCAGGAAGGGGTTGGGGTGCCCAGCATGAGGCTGCCCCTCCCCTTCCTGGCCTCGAAAACGGCACTTTGCACCGTCTGCTCAGGCCCTTAGTAATGAAGCCTTAGGGCCTATACAGACTGCCAGAAATAATCCAGCTTGAGGCCACTTTAACTGTCCTGGCTCAGTGCTAAGGAATCATGGGAACTGTAGTTTATTGTGGCACCAAAGTTCTCTGACAGAGAAGGCTCAGTATCTCAGAAAAAACTACACTTCCCATAATTCCCTAGCACTTAGCCAGGACAGTTAAAGTGGTCTCAAGCTGGATTATTTCTGGCAGTCTGTACAGGCCCTTTGTTTCTGAAATAGCAGCCTGCTTACACTGTTATTCTAAAACAGTTAAACTAAGATGACAGAAAAACATCTTGATTATAAAAATCATGTTGGTCAGAGATCATTAAGGGAGTTAAATAAAATAACATCCAAAATCCACAAAACAGTGATACTTTTATTTAAACACCAAAATGCACTAAATAGATGACACAAGCTTTTGAAGCTCCACTGGGTTCTTCATCAGGCAAAAGTGTTAAAAATCATAAGGTAGGGGAAAATATAAAATAATGATGTTAGTCACAGGTCTGCAATTAAGATTTTGTAGCCCAGTCACATTTATGACTGGTTCATATTTACAATCCTTATGTATTCACTAGTTTACAAAATATTCTGGGTGTGTGAAAGTCCCCCTCCCCCATCCTCACTGGGCAGCAGCCACTGTGAGTGAAGTTTGTTCCTCTGTCAAACGGGAATCAAAGCACTAATGTTTCCACCCCAGCCCTGCAAGTGATTTCCAGTATAAAGATGAATTGCAGCTTCTAAACATTGCACCAGGGACTGTTTGTAGGAAGGGGCTGAAATGTGAGTCAGCTGCTTCCTGATCAACAGAGGAATAGACCCCTGTTGCTTATAGATGCTGCTGCGGAGCACTACCTAGCTGTAAAACAAAGGTGGTTATGCATTCATAATTGGCTTAGTGAATTCCAACCGTTATGTTTAAATGCAGTGAGTATACCTTGTGTCATGATGGTACTTATCACTGTTTGAGGTTCTGTTTCTCCTTCTCCTCTCTAGAAGAATTCAAATGTCAATACCCAATAATGTTCAGAACAAACAACAACCAAAAAATGGACAATTAATTTTCTCTCTTTGTCAGACTAGCCATGAACTTCTGAGCACATGTCCAAGCACAGAAGAATTTCTAAATTAAACATCCCTAACAACCACTAAATTGTTGGCAGAAGGCACCCAAGAAAGGGGTGTTCCCAACCTTGGGGTGCAATTTTGTCTATCCTCCAAAGAATAATACACTTTCCAAAACACAGCTGTATGCAATATTTCCTGCTGATGAGGAACAGAAAGGGAGCATCTGTTGTGTCCTCTTAACCTGGAGTGACAAAATAAGCAAGGAATGAAGATTGGAAACAATTATTTCAGTTTTTCTGTCCTCCTAAAGCACAAGGATTTTCACCTCTACCATGCTTGTAAAGCAATATGTACTTTGCCTCATGGCCATTTGTTTAGTGAACTGTAAAAGCTGCCCTTTTTGCTGACAGCAAGAACAAAAAAGTAGCAGATTACTTCTAATGTAATTACAATGAATTCAAGTGACAAAGATGTAATATGGAAAGATGGGAGTTTGCAAGGAAGATGCTGGCTTGCCTAGCAGGCTTGTATGAATCATAGAATCATAAAGTTGGAAGAACCCACAAGGGTCATCCAGTCCAACCCTGGACTGTACTCCTGACAGATGGCTATCCAGCCATCATTTAAAACCTTCAAAAAAGGAGACTATGCCACACTTCAAGGCAGTGTATTCTACTGACAAACAGCTCTTTCCACCAGGAAGTTCTTCCTAAAGTTGAGGTTGAATCTCTTTTCCTGTAGTTTGAATCCATTGTGCCATGTTCTAGTCTCTGGAGCAGCAGAAAACAAACTTGTTCCATCCTCAATATGACCTGGTAAAAGGCACATGAGAATATTGTTCAAAAGTAGAGATAGTGAGGGCAAATCAGGGGTTAATAAAGTACACCCATGTGTTACATGTGATCTCCACTCCAATCACCCATTCCAACTATCTCATTTTGGGACCCTGAAGAAAACGTAGTCCTTAGTCATACAAATGGCATACCCAGTTTGCCTCTTGGTGACACAGTTTGCCCTCTAATTGAAATTTTCCTCACTTCTGCACACTTTTTTTTCTTTTTTTCTTTTTGACTAGGGAAAAAAAACTTTTTTAAAAAAACTGAAATGACTGGATGGTTGCTTCCTATTTCTACAAAAGGAGATATGTCTCAAGATGCTAAAAAAGGGGTTGTGTCTTTGTTTTTTTTAAAAAGCCTTATGCATTTTTTTCCTGTTGGGGCTATTTCTTCCAGAGTTTTTTTGCAACCAAGGTTCAAAATTTTCTGGACCAGGAAATCTCAGATCATTTACTGGACAAAACCACTTATCCAGTAAATAATTCCTTTAAGAAATTTCTGAACTTTGGCTGGCATCCTGTTCAGTAGTTGCAACTCATAACTGCTGGAGATTCACATCTTCAGTCATAGACATGACCCTCAAAACCTATCTTTGCAGTCTGTAAGAGCACTAGCTGAAGGGGTTCTGAAGCACTGCAGACTGGGTCACTGGGGAATGACATCTCCCTCAGTTGCAGTGTTCATTGAAAGAAGCATTGGTAGTGGGAACCTCAGGGGGTCTCTCCAGCTGCCTCAGAAATCCTTCAGTTGGGGCATTCCCAGGCTGTAAAGTTAGATTTTTGGGGCGGGTGTCATGCTTGGTTGTCTATTTCCCAGCACCCGAATCTCCAACACCTTGGAAAGGCTTCAACTGAAGCACTACCCAACTGACATGGTAGATGGGTGTGTGTGTGTGTGTGTGTGTGTGATCACCATATGTAACTGCAATGGTGGCACTCTGTAGTTACACTGATAACACAGGAACTCAGCCTTTGATACACAGTCAAGAAAGAAGGTAGGAGGAAAATCAACTCATTTGGGATGTGGTGCTGCAGAAGTGCTGAGGATTCCATGGACAACCAAAAGGACAAACAAATGGGTCCTAGAGCAGATCAAGCTGGAAACCTCCCTAGAAGCCAAGATGACAAGACTTACACTGTTGTACTTTGGACACATCACGAGAAGGCATTTATTGTTGGAAAAGACAATAATGTTAAGAAAGGTGAAGGGAAGTAGATAGAGAAGAAGGCCTCATGCTAGATGGATAGACTTTTTTAAAAAGACCATGAATATGAGTTTGCAGGATCTGGGCAGAGCAGTAGAGGAGGGGGGGGGGTGGAGATGTCTCATCCATAAGGTCATCATGGGTCGAGATCAACACAAAGGCAGTTAACAACAAAAAGACCTTGAAAAAGTTCATGAGTACACATCAGCCAATATGTTTGGCTTTTTTACAGTGCCTTATTCTCCTTTGTGGTGAGCACATTTGGTTACCCTGTCCCAGTAGCTGCTGCTTTTATTTTTTTAAAAGCACATTCTCTGTTTCCCCCAAAGGACCTCCCCTAGAGGTCAAATTGTACACACTGTTGCTTTGTGCATTCAATTTGTACTTTTCAAGCTTCCTGGTGTGGCAGATTGATATTTTTCCCCAATGTGTCCCATTCAGCACTGGGAATATGGGACCTTTTGTGGGACCACACAAATTGTTGGCGAGCATTGTGGACCATGGACCATGTTGCCTACCCCTCGTATATATTTCTACAAGTATGATCTACCACCCTTCATGTTTCAAAATCCTGAATGAAGTGGAGAGTGAGAGTTTAAATGTATACAATGTGCACTCATTTAGGTTCTGTGACAATAAGCAATGCTTTAGATCCTGGGCCTGACCACTGAATTGTAGCTGTTGTGTTTTGGGCATTTCAAAACACTTTCTGTAGCAACAGTGTACACATTATGTGCTACTTGCTGTGTAGGTCAGTCAATGTTTTCTTCAGTTATAAATAAGGAAGAAATGTATTGGCAAGAAGAAAATGTCTTGATCAATATGGGCTAGCTGGTGTTCATAAATGCTTACTCCTGAATTCAGCCTCCATGGGGAATAATTTAAGTGGCCTTGAGGCAATCAGATCATGTGCAGCTGTCTAAAGATCCACAGATATTCAGGGAATGTACTTCTAAGATGTTGTGATTAGCAGCATAGCCTAAATGGTATTAATCAGGTATCTCTGTTTCACAAAATATTTTGTCTTGAGAAATCTGATAACCATAGGTAAATATGCTATGTCTCCTACCAAAGATAGCATCTCCAACAGTAACCTAATAGAAGAATGAAACCATCCAAGTAATTTCCTGAAGCAATCTGTGATGAAATACTAGCCCGGCCTAATAGAATTTGTTTATATTTAACATTTGGAGTTATGTTTATACCTTCCTATGTTTTGCTCTTAATTAATCAGTTACCTCTGTGCAAAATGAGATGCAAAACAAAATCTCTATTTTATGCAGCAATAGCCAAGGAGCTGCAAAATATTATAACATGCCTGAGATCAAAAAGTGAGGCCAAGGACCCTCAGAAATTAAAGCCAGATTGCCTGAGCACATTCCATTGTTTCGTGGAAGAAAGCAATGGCTTGCTATTTTGTTAAGAAGTGTTGGTATGTTTGCTACTGAATTAGACACAGGCCTGAAACTCACAGAGGAGGTGGATGAGACTTCTTTGCAGTAGAAAAGAATCCAAATATGAAGAATCTAATTGCTGTTTATGGCTGCAGAAAACAAAACAAAAAAAAATGCCCCTTTCATGGAGTTGATCCCAACAGAGCCAGGGCAATTGCCTGAATCTTCAAGAACTCAGGCCCTAAGCAGACGACTAAAAAAGTCATCTTCCGGGCAGGGAAGAGGAGGGGCAGCCGCACGAGCGGCACCCCTTCCTCTCCCTGAGGTCGCCCCCAGAAGTGCCGGCCGTCCGCACGGCCGGCGCACCGGGGATGACCTCACGGCGCAGCGCCCACATGCGCTGCGCCGTTTGAGTCAGGGAAAGTGCGCCAGCCGCTTTTAGGGCGCACTTTCCCTGAAATCTAAAAGGAGCGCCAATTTGGTGCTCCTTTTAGATGCGCCACAGGGGCGCTGCGGTGCGGAGCCTCTGCTCCGCCGGCGCCCCGACCCGTGGCGACTGGGAAGCAGTCGTCTGCTTCCCCCCTCAGTTTCAGGCAATTGCAATTACTCATCTCTGAAATGTACAGCTAGGCAACTAATTTTGCCAGATCAAGAACTCATTCACACGGACTAACAACAACTGGGGCAAAGTTGACATTGGCAATCCAGACTGCAAACCACAGAAAAACTACACACACTAATTCTGCACACCTATTAAGAAACTTTAAACATATTAAAATTTAGTGTTGATTTTGGACAGGATTAACTACTTCCAAAGGGGCTAACATAATTCCAAAGGCTGTGTGTGCACTTGTGTGAAAACAAACAAAGACACTGTGGTTGTTTTGATTTTCCAGTGGAAGCCAATGACAGGCATGAGGATGTCTGATTTAAATTAGATTTGAATCTGAACCAGAGCCAAATCAATCTGCACCAAACTGGGGCCCAGATTGAAAAACTGAATTAAGCCCTCATTCAAATCAGGAAGGAAACAGTTTGCACAGCACAGTGTAATATGGTATGTTCACCAATGCTATTTCATGCACATAAACTTTTCTGTCAGGGCTACATCATTATCTGCTGAAAGTGCACACTGTTAGAATGCTACATAATAGAGCATAAAATCCATAATCTATCAGTTGACCTAAAAATGAACACCACCTTTTAAGAAGGACACTGACAGTTAAACAGGACATGCCAAGAGAATTGAAACCAGGATACTGAAGAAAGCAAGTCTTAATGATGAACAACAGTCCATCCCTGTTGGTTAGATCAGATCTAAAACAGCTGATCCCCTTGTTGCCTCTTCCATCTTTGGACTATGAAATTGTCTGCAAGGCAAATGATTAATTTGTTGGCCCTTATGTAATTTGACTTCCAACAAATACAGTCAGCCTTCATATCCATGAATTTTTTATCCATGGATTCAAGCATCCATGGATTGAAAATATTTTAAATATATATACATTCGAAAATGCAAACCTTGATTTTGCCATTTTATATAAGGGACACAATTTTACTACACCATTATATTTAATGGGACTTAAACATCCATGGATTTTGGTATTCACAGGAGGTCCTGGTACCAAACCCCAGCAGATATCAAGGGCCCACTGTATCAGGATAGTTGAAATCTCCCATTACTGCTACATCTCTCCTTTCTGAAAATTTGGTCATCTGTTCAAGGAAGACATCATCTAAATTCTCATTCTGGCTTGGAGATCCATAGTAGATTCCCACAACAACATCAATGTTGTTTCTCTCCCCCTTAATTTTTACTTAGGTCCTCTCATTCTTTCTAGGATTTAAGTCATAGATCTCTTCACAGGTGTAAACATCCATGACATATAATGCTACACCTCCTCCTTGATTGTCTGGCCAATTTCTCTGAAATACATTATACTCCTCAGTTACTACATTCCAGTCATGACGCTCTTCCCACCAGGCTTCAGCGATGCCTATTATAACATATTTGTTTTGCTGTGTTAAGAGTTCATTTTATTTCCCATGCTCTGTGCATTAGCATAGAGACTTCTAAGACCCTGGGCCGTTCCCCCTGCTTATTTAAGTTTTTTTCCCCTCCCATTGTTGGGTACTTGTACTACCATAGGAGGAAGAAATATCATCAATCTAAGATATGCAGATGACACCATAATGCTAGCAGAAAACCTCACAGACCTGGAACACCTACTAAGGAAGATCAAAGTGCAAAGGCAAGCTTAATGCTGAAAAGCAAAAATAATGCTGGTTTGGTGTTGAAGAGGAACTTAACACACCCTGCCAATTAAATACTATAGCCTCTCAGTTGACCATGCCCTTCAGGTTTTTACAGTGAAATGGTCCTTTCTTTCATGTTCCCTTATCAGAATTTCTCAGACCTGATTCTAATCATGGTAATTGGAAATGGCTGTTTTCCATTGAAAATAGTGCTAAGTCGAATCTAAAGTAAAATAAAATAATAAAACTGGAAAAATATATAGAAAGACGGGAATTGTTTTGTAGCTGACTTCTTTTTATCTATGCCAAGTGCAGGGGGAAGAATGTGGGGAAAGAAGTAACATATAGAAATAGATATCAGGAAATGCCATCTTTAATAATGTGGAGAACACATAAACCTTTCTTTGTAAGCATATGATTATCCCACTACTGTGTCAAAGGAGAGCTTTGTGTGTTTACCAGAGACCTAAGATCAACCTACTTGCTATCTTTCCATGTGTCTTCCCACCACTTACTCATAAAGCCAAACATTTATACTTAAACAAGCATTCCTCAAGCAGGATATTGAGGTCATAAGATTAAGAAGAGATTGAAAAGACTTCATATATTAAAGAAATGAAATTCTCACCATCAGTGAGTCAAACTGCCTTGAGACACCCTGTGCCCTTAACTCCACCATGAAGAAATAATGAGGAGAAACAGGAAATGTTTTCATTTTCTCAGTGGGGAATCTACCCAAGCAAAATTGACTATTGCACATTAGAACAAATTGGGTTGCTCTGGACTTGGTGAAATGAATTGAGGATTTGTTTTTGGCAAACAAGAAATGAAACACTGGGTGGCCTACTTTGATTTAATGAGAAAAAACCTTGAGTTAAATCTGCCATAAGTCCTACTATGCTGCCCAAAGTGTTGGTCTGTGAGTCAGTGATGGTCCTGAAATCATTGGCTGAATAAAGCTAACAAAAGATTTGTGCCAACAAAATGTCCAGACTATGGCATTATGCTGAAACTGAAAGGAGATTATACCAGAATGACATGCAGTTCTTGTGAATCAGGATATAAATCTTTTCACCAAACAATATTTTATGGTAAACATGGTAGTACTGAATTTGGTCCTTCTCCCCCTTCCTCCTTCTCTACATCACATCACATCCAATATTGCATTCATAAATAGGTAAATGTAGCTATGAATGGTGTGGGTAACTGATCCCCAAATCCCACCTAAAACTCCAGGGAACCATACAGTAAATGGATCTCCTCTGTAGTTGAGTGGGATGTTTCAGAACAATGCAGCCAGCCCTTCACCCTTGAACCACAGTGTGGCAAAAACAAACAACAGTCTTGCTTTGCATGTTGCAATGTGTCTTGGAGGTGGGATGGGGCTAGCAACCCCCTGCGCCAAATCCCTTGCTTAACCCGACAGCAGCCTGTTGTGA
>CM034701.1:290506705-290518985 GCA_020142125.1 Phrynosoma platyrhinos
CTCCTCCCCACCAAGGAGGACAGAACACCACAAAATGGAGGATATACCAGGATTAAGCCTAGGGCTCTGGGCACTGAGTGACACTCTCTCAACCTTGGGAAAGGTGAGGGCATTGCTGGCATATCACTTTTCTGCAGTTACCTTGAGACAGTTTCAAAGAAAATGCTGCATGTTTTTCATATAGCACTGTATTAATGAGCAGTGTGCTCCCTATGGCCATGAGCCAAAAGACAAATTTTGTTCAACAAATTTAAGTTTTGATTGAATTTTCTCCATTGGCAGTCTCACTTGTTTTTACTGAGAATCCAGTCAGCATGTCCTGGAAACTACTGCTGAATTACCCCCTTCCTTGGAGTAAATTCATTTGTTAGTCTCGTCTAGAACAGAGCCATTTAATTAATTGGAACTTGTCATTAAAGTTACTTATATAAGTTACATTGAATTAGTAGGTTTTCTCTAGTTGAACTTGACCTATTGTTCCTTACTTGGATCTAAATGAGACATAATGTTAAATGTGCTTTTGAAGTTAAGGTGCATGTTTTAATTGCTTCCCACCCCCTAAATGCAAATACTTGAGAAAGTGATCAGGGTCAGAGGTTTAATCTTTTTGTCACATGTTGTGGTCCAACTGTGGAAAATAGATGTGTATTGGAGAAAATTTTGCATGATTTGGGACCATGCCCCCACCTGCAACAGTACTTGGAATGATACAAAACTCAAGATCCTAAAGATTTATAGTGTAGCAGAAATATACACCAGCATGATAATGCTGACCCCACAGGTGCACAACTGATTCCACAATGGACACAACCTCAAGTGCAGTGGTTGCATAACAGTCCATTAGCTGTCCATCTGAAATATGTGAGAGAGGAGTACATGTGGACTTGCAGATGAATTGGCTGCACTAGGGACTTACACAACCTTGGAGAAAGCAGAAATGCTTGTGTAATTCAACCCAAAGATTTTAAATTTATAGTTTAAAAAACTTTTTAAAAAATTTAAATCTGTTTTTAACTCCTTTCATATATTTTTAGCTTATTTAAGATATTTTAATGTTTTTAGCCTATTTAACCTGATTTAGTGCTATGTATCTTGTAAGACCTTTTTTTAATCCTTGTTTTCTCCCCCCCCCCCCGGATATATTTGGAGATTTCCATTTCATTTTCATTTATGTTTTGTATAGATCCTGTACACATAGAATGAACAATAACATTCAAAATCCATAAAACAGTGATACCTTTATTCAACCAACCAAAAAGTACAAAATACAATAACAACAAAGACAACAACATCTTGACAAAATGAAGACTTGTGACTATGGCTTAGGTATGGGCATTTAGCATTTTCAATTGGAGAGCTCTAGTGCCTCCCCAAACAATATATCATAGGACTCTATAGCATGGTGCCATGGAACTTATGGGATCTATAGAATCACAATGATTAAAGTGGAATCATAGTGCTAGAACTGAGTGGTGTTGAAGGAGTTAGGGAAAAGAGAAAAACTGGATCCATGATTATCCTTAGCACAGATTCTAAGGATAAATTTGATTCTTTTGTTAACTGCTGAAATTGCTTTACTCCATCCTGAGCATTTAAAGAAATGATCATGGTTAATCTAGGCTTGGGTGGGAAGAGTCCCAAAATAATGACAAAAATAAAATATCTGGCAAGATTGATGCTTAAATCTGTTATGGTATACTTGCAATGATGAAGCTATAACAACAAATTCCCCTCACCATCACAAAGGTCATATAATAAAAGCAAATATCATCTATACCTGCCAGTTTAGTCACAGACCCATGCATATTGATTAAACTATCAGGATTCCTTAATGAAGTGTAATTGAGACTGGCTCTTTGGAGACCTTGTTGGCAATTGCTTGATTACTTGTTACTTGCTACTCAAAAAATTCAGATTTAAAACATTTCTGATATGAGGCAATAGATCTCTTTCAGGCTTTTCTCTCCTCCCCCACTTTTTAATTTTTATTTTATTTTTTTGGACAAATTTTTTGGATGTTAGTTGAAAATACTAAGAAACAAAATTTACATGGTCTGGCAGGGCAGGGATCCAACTGTCATGTTTCTCATTTTTACAAGCCATGTCAAGACAAGTCTGAGGTCATCTCCAGGCTATTTTGTAAGACATACAAAATGTATTTGCACACTGAATGCTTGAGACTTTCTGTTTGTATTGTTGCAATGGGAAGGCATGCATATGCACACTCATATTAGCCATACAGCTAGTGACAATATCAGTTACATCAATATCTACATTATTTTGCAGTTATTTCTGACAGCTCTTCAAGTGTCTGAAAATATTTGATAGCATGGGCATTCCACAGTTTATGTAACTAGAGTCCACTTTAACTGCCCTGGCTCGGTGCTAGGGAATCATGGGAAGTGTATTTTTTTCTGAGACATTGAGACTTCTCTGTCAGAGAGCTCTGGTGCCATAATAAACTACAGTTCCCATGATTCCCTAGCTCTGAGTCAGGGCAGTTAAAGAAGACTCAGTTTGCACTATTTCTGGCAGTCTGCAAAGACCCTGATGCAATTTTAGCATTTCATGTGGAGGTGCATAAAAAGCAGGGAGGGGGGAACCAAAAGCTATTCTTTGTGTGGGGAGATTCTGACTAATAATTTCAAGTTAATAAGGGCTGCTAGAGGAGCACACTCATAGGTTGCTAGAGTTGCAGTAGAGTGTCCAGAATTACTGTAGGGTCCCCCACTGTAAACTTAAAAAGTGCAGGAGTCATACTGATTTGTATGTACACATACAATGTACACATTTAGGAGCATGTTTGGTTTGGTATCTCCAGATATGGATCCATGGGAACTTTGGATGTTTTTAGATACAACACGGTGGCTCAGTAGTTAAGACACTGACTGACAACTGCAAGATCAGCAGATTGGTAGTTTGAGACAAGCACCACATGATGGAGTGAGCTCTCATCACTAGTCTCAGCTTTTGTCAACCTAGCAGTTTGAAAGCATGTAAAAGTGTAAATAGATAAATAGATACCACTTTGGTGGGAAGGTAATAACATTCTCTGCAGTCATTCTGACCACATGATCATGGACTTGTCTTTGACAATGCTGGCTTAGTAATGGAGATGAACACCACCCCCTAAGTTGGATACTAGTAGACCAGGCGTAGGCAACCTTTCCCCTTTAAGGGCCAAGGGACTTCAGCTCCCAGAAGCCTCAGCCATGTTTGCCAATAGTCCCATGTTGGCCAATAGCTCCTGGGATTCTGGGAGCTGAAGTCCCTCGGCCCTTAAAGGGGAAAGGTTGCCTACCCCTGTAGTAGACAATCTCGTCAAGAGAAAAACTTTACCTTGATAGATACAAAGATGTTCTGATGTTTCCACAATATGAAGCACACAGAGGAAGAATTCATTATTTGCATCATAATATGTGGAATTACCCTACCATTGATCAAAAGAGACCAGCTCACATATCAGCATTATCTTGAGCACAGTGTGCCCATTTCAGATAAAAGAGAATGCTGGATCTAAGACAGAGGAAGGGAATGAATTGCTTCTATCCACTGAACTTTGTGACAGCACTGACAATCTACAGGATCATGACTACTCACAACCCTATACAGATGACAGTGGCATTAATCCACCTTTTCTTTATTTTATTTTGAAATAAGTTTAGTAATTTTATAAATAACAGAAAAAAAATAAAAACAAAAGCAAAACTAGTAGAGGATGCTAAATCTCAAACATATTGGATTGTATGGTTTTGTGTAAACAAATCATACCAATATTTCATAATGATATCAAAGATACATTCCATCTAAAAGAATAAATATAATGATTCCTACTCTATTTGAGCTTTTCATAGATTCTCATGGATGGGACTCTAGAAAGACTAGAGGACTCTAGTCTTTCTTCTAGTTACCATATAATGATACTTTTAAGCCATGTGTTGTAGAATAAGCCTACCCTTGAGAACAATGCATTCTTTTCAGTTGGTTGATTGGTTTTTCCATTACTGTGACCGTCCTCATTCTGGCTTTCCATTATTAGAGAGAAATTTGCTATTTACTCTTCCAGTTGTTAACATGGAGAGGATTGCCTTGCAGTAGGACTGAATATCCTTACTGCTGGAAATAAGAAATAATTGTAGTATTATTTGTGTTTACCTCCTCCACCACCCCATCACATTTTAATTTCACCAAGGTTAGATGATGACAACACCATCACAGCAGCTAAAATTAAATGGACTAAAGGAAAGTGTGGGAAAGCCTTGTGTCAGTTTAAGAACCGATAATTAGTCTGTAAGACATTTCTGCTCTACACTCGTATAGTGCTGCTATTCCACCATACTGCCCTGTCTGCCTCCTGTTGCATTCTGAAGTAGTTCAGTGAGGCCTCTGGCTGAGAATTTTAAATGCTCCTTCCTCAACTGCAAATCCCAGAATGCAACAGGAGGCAGCCAGAGCACTAGTAGTGGAATAGCTGCACTATAAGAGTGTAGTGCAGAAATGTGGTGATTTTACTCTGTGTTCAAATTGCACTAACAATGGTCTCTAATGGCCTGATACAGTTCCTATGGGACTCCCATCTCTATATTATAAAGATAAATACTAATCTTAATATAAAAACATAGTCTATATTATGATAACTTTAGAACCTACTCAGTCCAGTTGCAGAGAGGTGGGTGGGTGTCTGTTCCAAACCTTATCTCAGTACTGTCTGTCCTTTGTCACACACATGCATGTACACATATACACAGTTTATTCATACATGCACTTTTGTGTAGTTTTGGCTCAAGTCCAATGATTCCACTAACTGGAGAAAGAATAGCATTTTCCAAAAAGCTATGTATTGTGGTTTGAGGTTTGGTGTCACTGAAACAGAAGAGGGGAAATTTTGATCCTCTACAATAAGAATGTAAGGGACTTTACAGACTGCCAGAAATAATGCAATTTGAGTCCACTTTAACTGCCCTGGCTCAGTGCTAGAGAATTATGGGAACTGTAGTTTATTGTGGCATCAGAGCTCTCTGACAGAGAAGGCTCAATGTCTCTGAAAAAAAAAACAATTCCCATGATTCCCTAGCACTAAGCCAGGACAGTTAAAGTGGATTCAAGCTGAATTATTTCTGGCAGTCTGTAAAGGCCTTAAGTGGATAATTTGATCACTAGCTAAATTCGTTTGGTTCTACTGAGGGGATCAAGACAAGAAAACAAATGAATAGAAGTAATAATCTTAGATCATGACTTGTCTGTTACACCATGATGATGGTTTCAACATTGGTGAACTCCATGGCCTGTGATATCATCACTTTTTCTTGACCCTCCTTAAAAAAAAATAGGCCAAGTAAATGCATGTCCTCCGAACTGTATATTGTGGGAGTGC
This sequence comes from Phrynosoma platyrhinos, assembly GCA_020142125.1. Taxonomy (NCBI): domain Eukaryota; kingdom Metazoa; phylum Chordata; class Lepidosauria; order Squamata; family Phrynosomatidae; genus Phrynosoma; species Phrynosoma platyrhinos. Next base: position 290,512,080 of record CM034701.1, read on the forward strand.
ATGAAAAGCAAGGCAATTCAAATGAAGAGCCAAGTTACCCTTTGTGTAGAAGATTCAAATGAATAATCCCAAATTTCAAGTGAAAATCTGCTAGAGGGACACACTTATTGTTTCAGTGCTGTCATAAAAACATCAATTCAACATTTCTTCCCAATGGCCCATTTTTATTTCCTGATCTAAATTGACTCTCAAATGCATATTTTCCTTGGGAGGGGAATATAGAGTCCTGTGTAATGATTGAATCCTGCCCCCTCCCCAGAATATAACAGCATGCAGAGAATGGTTTACATTGGCAAAGTGACATGAGATGATTAAGTGGGGGGAAACACCCCGCACTAATTCTGAGTTAAATTCCCCTCTGCCTTCAAAAAAGTACAGTAACAACGGAAGAATTCCTCATATGCTTTGTAAATATTAAAGGATCTCTGAAGAACTGTGCAAGACTTGCTGTTTGTAAATGTCAATGAAAACAAAATAACTGTATCTAGGGTAACAAGGATGGATGATGGACTCTATAAGCCCTTCTGGCTCATACTCCTGAAACTTCCCAGACTTACTATGAGCTGCTGTATGAAAATATGTTAAAAAAAATTAAAATACTGTAATTGCAAAAGGACTAACTATCTAATCAAAGTTGAGTGTTCCAGCAACTTTGTAAGAAGCTGAATCAATCTTGTTCAGCAACAATCTTGTTGCATTAAAAACTAGCATCACTTTTTAATAACATCTGTCCAAGCTGCTGGCTTGAGGATGCTTTTTCTTGAAAGGTGGTGTGAAAATAATTTTAAATAACATGCAGTTACATGAAATAAATGCTTTCAGTTTGCCTGTCGTCTCATGAGAAGGTGTACTCTGTTTCCAAATATCAGTCTGGTATAGAATTTTTCAGTAGAAAGCTTCTGAGGGATAAGCTGTTTTGTTAGCATTAGATGAACTGATCTGGATTTATATGCATACAAATGTATTCATACAATCACATCATTTTACCTATATAGATTTGCTGAACAGGATCTGACACAGCCTTTACTGCCTTGTTGTGGTGGCACAGAATTGGCAGGCAGGGGGATTGATGTCCCAGGTTTCTTGCGATCCATTAGTATGATAGTATCTGAACATAACAGAGCTTGCTGGTGAGTGAAAAGAAATAGTGTTTTTTTTTTCTATTTTCCTTTTTCTGCTGCTGAAAAATGTTTTAAATATCCACGGGGAACTAGCTGTACACTTTCAGAACTGTGGCTTTAGAGTGCAGCAATGGATTACTCCATTCTAAGGAATATAACAGATACTTTCCCTAGTTGCTGGGAGCATTTGGACTCAGGAAGACCTATTATTTAGCAGACCTTTATGACACTATTTTTTTAAAAATACTGCACATTTCCATGACAATTCATAATGTTCAACCCTTTGAGGAAGGAAATAGCCTTAACAATTCACAGAATTGACATCAAAGTGTGGAACAAAAGAAATGCAAAAACATTATAAGTACTAAAGCAACATTTTTGAGCTTCATTCTTGTCCTTTTCTTTTTTCATACCTTAGCAGCATGAAAGTCCATCTAAAGTTGTTGACCAGCTAATAGGATGGGAGAGGGAGTAGTTACAGGCTATTCTAATTTTAAATATCCTCATATACCTTAAGGATTTTTATTCCACCTGCTTTCAGGCATGGTGGTCACACCTGGATTAGCACAATAAAATGGATTCAGTTTGAGGTATGAAAGTCAAGAACTGGCAACCTACAAGGGAGTTACATAACATAGCATATTGCTTTTCCTCCAGTTGTTTGATTGCAATTAGTAAATATTACACTGAGGCCATAAATTTGGGACAGGTACTAAACACCCATTTACTATATTTACCTGTTAAAAACATCTGGCCTGAAGGAGACAAGTTATTCTATGTTATTTACATAAACAGATGAATATACATAGTGCATTATTTTAATTCTTTAAATACCATATTTACACGATCAGTTAAGAGGATATTGGACAAATAAGGCACTGCTTCTCCTTGAAAAGAAAGAGAAGTCACCCTTGGATTCTAGAATTTATTATTGGTTTCCCCTCTGTTTCAGACCTGTAAAATGACTCATTTATATGGTTTTTCTAAATATTTTGCCCATCTGCATCCACTTTCTTCCTACCTCCACAAGATAGACCTGGTTTTGATTTCAAATATCTTGCCTATGCTGGACTTTGAAAGGGGTTATACTAATTATTTTAATTATTGTTTATGAACAGGCATACCTCTATTAACAAAACCTCTGACAAAGAAGCTCCTTTTTACAAACTCATTTCACACACCCCTGCCCCTTTTCCTCCTGGTCCCCTATCTAGCTGGAAGGGTTCTTTTTTTTTTAACAGCGCTGGCAATGGGAAGATAGTGAAGGAGGGACGGAGCAACATAGACTTTGGGGGTTGGGTTCCAGCAGTGTGTCCACAGTAAACAATGCAATAAATTTTGATCTGTGATGGAATGGAATTATCTAGTCAAATCTACTGTGACCATGTGTGCCTGTGTATAAGGGGCAAAGTAAACAGCAGCTGACTCCAGAATCCCTTGCTAAGCACACATGGATAGCCACACAGAAAGAAAAGGGCAGAGAAAATAAACCCCCCTCCCCCAACTGCATTTAACATGTCAAAAAAGCATAGATATGGCCACCAAAAGATAAATCATAAGAAAAGTGGAAGCTGGAAGTCATCCCTGCATTTATTTATTTATTGAAATTATGCCCCACCTTTCTTCCAAGGTGAGAGCCATAACTTTTGGAAGAAGGTTTCAGGTGATCTCTAGAAGATTCAAAACATTTTTGTATACAGTACTTCTGCAATGCTTACCTGACCTTGGTTCATTTCATATGTGCATATTGTTAGTTTTGAATTAAAAGTTTGCAAAAACATACTGGTCTGCTCTTCTCTTTTATGATGTAGGAACCTATTCCTATTCCTTCCATGTTATTTTTGCCTCTGGTGTCAAATTTTCTGTTAAAGAAGTAATGTTGAAGAACACATCTACTTTGTTAACTGAGGCACATCTGTTCTTGGTATTTACACAATTGTGTGGTCAACATGTCTGGAAACACTGAAACCAGCACATATCCCTGCATTCAGTGGAGAAGAAGAGTAGTAAATCTCATGCTCCTCCTATAAATAAAAGTTGTAAATACATGGATGAGATAATTCTTTCTTTCTTGGGAATGGTTTCTTTTCCCATCCAATCTTGTTTATGCCCTATTTGCCTGCTTGAAAGGGATTTGGAGATTTTGTCTGGCCTAGTTTTTGTTAAGAGCAGATATGGTTGTATTTTATGTTTGTGCTGCATTACTTCAAAGAACAGCTAAGGTGTCATTGTTACAAAATGTGGAAATTTTCTAAGTGCTGTATAAAAAAATTAAGGCAGTCCTGGCCACAAGCTCACAATCTAACAATATAAAACAATATAAAGTCACCTGGAAGCCATGCCATTAACAACAGAACAGCACCTATTCAACACAGAACAATACACAGTTTACATGGGAATAGCAGACAATATCCTGGATTGCATATCCTGAAGCTATGCCATTAACACAGAACAACACCTATTCAACACAGAACAACACACAGTTCACCTGGGAACCACTCCTCCCTACCCAGGGTTTCACAGTATATATACACCCATGCTTTTCCATTTCAGTTTTCTCTGAGGATGCTAGCCACAGATGCTGGCGAAACGTCAGAAAGAAACTCTTCTAGAACATGGCCACACAGCCCGAAAAAACCCACAAAAAAAAAATATAAAGTTTGTTTGTTTGTTTGTTTTTGCAGGGAGCATTAGGAGGGGAAAGAAAATTTTTACTGTTACCCCAAGTAGCCACTGCTTCTTTGCTTTAACAGGTATAATGCGCTAGAATAGAAACAGTTTCAAGAAAGAAAAAATGAAATGTAGCTTGTCTCAGCTGAGTTGATGGGCTTGCCTCATTTCTTATCTTTTTTTCTTCTAGAGCAGGGGTAGGCGACCTTTTTGAGCCAGGGGCCGGGTTACTGTCCCTCAGACAATTGGGGGGCCGAAGCACCAATAAATAAATAAATAAATAAATAAATAAATAAATAAATAATTTTTAAAAATTTAAAAAATATGCATGCACACTCTCTCAGCCCCAGAAAAGCCATGGCAAAACCCCTGTGGAGATTTTTCCAAGAAAACCCCAAGAACAAGTAATAACAATAATCATTATTATCATGGAAACGACTGGAAGGCAGGCCCACAAACAAGCAGGGATGCATGCACACTGTCTCAACCCCAGAAAAGCCATGATGACAAAACCTCTGTGGAGATTTTGCCAAGAAAACCCCAAGAATAAGTAATAACAACTATAATCAATATCATCATGGCGCCCGGCGGCGGTGGCGGCGGCGGTGGCAGGACCTGCCTATGGCCGGTCCAAAGGCCTCAGGGGCCCGCATCTGGCCCTCAGGCCATAGGTTGCCTACCCCTGCACTACACCATGCTGTGTTAAACTATGACAGTAGGGTCTCCATATGCTTCACATGTGCTTCACAATGAGTTCTCATAGCAGCCATGATGAAATTAAGTCATCTGTTCCCACCCCCAAAGAAAACTCGATTCCACTTTTTTTTATTTTAACTCCCCCCCCCCTTTTTTTTTTTTCTGGCTCCTGGGCCTTAGGTTGCCTACCCCTGTTCTAGAGACTAGAGAAATGGCTGGTATTTATCATTTAGGAAAGGGGAAAACCTGATGGACCTGATTTCTCAGTAAGGGTCATGGCAGTCCTGTTTTCATTTATTTCCTCATCCTTTCTAAGAACCAGTTTTAAAAACACAAATTACTAGGTATTCCAGCCTTGGTTAGGAACTGGACATAGAGTCCATATTTCAGCAACCGTTGAAGGAGAAGCCTCCATCCACATGTATGCATTACTTCCAATATTTCATAGATGAAAACAAGGGCACATGTGGCCAAGCAATATCAGAATATAGTTGAGATGAGAAAGGCTTATTAATGAGGAGGAATATACAAGCAAGGAGAGGGTGCAGCAGTTTGCTTTGCCTGAGCCCACTGGGAAGGGCAAGATTCTGCTCTCTCCTCTTCTTTCCATCTTGCTGAGTCAATTTGAATGCAAACTCCCTATGGTGTTTGAACTCAGTTTTCAGCAATTGATGTACGCTGGGGACAAAGGGGGAAGGGGAAATGAGGAGAGAGAAACTGGGACATTTTAAAAGCAACTGAAAACATGGGAGGAAGAGAATTAATCAAGAGTGTCTCTACAAAATCAGGATAGTTGGAAATTATGTGTATTTCTCGCTGTTGACTTTTGCTAGAGAGGCCATAATTTTAATGTATTTGAGTGTTCTTTCCCTGAACTCAGTTCCCTGTTCCAAACTTTGCCTCAATTCTAAGTTACAATATTGACCTATCATGCATCTGATGAAGTTGGCTGAAGTCCATGAAAGCTTCTGTCAAATGAAACTTGCTAGTCATTACTGTGCCACAAGACTCTTTACGATTGGTGTCAATCTGTAAGCTTGTTTTTTTCCTGTGCTCTCTTGTCTGACAGTCCTCTTTGTAATGTTGATACAACTTTGGGAAACAACTGCCTGATGAGAGAAGCCTCTTGCCTTTCCAGCAAGATGAGTGTTTGACACATCATGGTCTATCTGACTCATTACCCTCCTCCCTCTGCATTGAGATGATGAAAGTATGGCTTGTAGGCTCCCATGTACACCCCAAACTAATTTTTAGGCCACCCAAGATCTCCTCCAGGAAACTGATTTTAAGTCCTCAAATTCCACAAGAATCCAGTTAATCACCCCAAATGCAGTGGCTTACCTTCTCCACAGACCCCCTCAAGCCCCTCCCTAGTCAAATCTAAGTGCAAATGAAACTTGAAACACCTTATATACTGTATTTTTTCTATTTTTTCATTTATACAAAATATTTTAAATAATTTTGCATGAAACAATGTTTGTGTACTTTGAATCATCAGAAAGCAAATGTGTTACTATCGCAGCTACCCATGTGGTCAATTTTAGATTTTAGAATATTTTTGGCTTTCAAAATTCTGTTTAAGAGAGACTCAGGCCCAAAACAGACAGGCAGATGAGAGCATGATTCTAACCACTCCAGGGGCATGGCATTTAGATGACGCGTGCCCTCAGAGAAACCTAGAAGCCCCCCCCCCCCCCCCCCCCCCCCCCGGAGCTGTGCTGGAGCCCCAAAAGGAGTGGAAATTTTCCTCTTCTTGCTGCAGTCCATTTGGAACCAAGGTAGGAGGCAACCTTGGGGATGTGGTGTGTGTTCGCCATGGCCCCAGGGTGATCAGGCTGGGAGTAGCTTCTAGCCACTCCTTCCTGCCCATTTGTTTCTCCCCTCAGCCTGTAGACTCATTTCTACATAAGACTAAGGTGTAGTTTAGCATTACATTAGTGAGTCTCAGACTTATCAGTTCCTCCGCCTCTGTCTCTGAGTGGAGGGGAGAGTAGATGGTGCTGTGCCTAATTAAACCCCAAAATGCCTAATTGGGGTTATCCTGCCTAACAAGGAATGTTGGTTTCAGATTCAGGTGTAACGCCAAACCATGTTTATTTGTACACAGAAACAAAAACTTTCAGTTTTCATCTCATGGCCACACTTGGTCAGAAGACTGAAGAGGGAAGCATAAGATCCCATGGTTTCTGAAGGTAAAGTTAGCCTGTTGCTGAGTATTACGTTCAATCCTGTTCACTATAATTGTTACAGATCTTTCCAAGAAAATTCCACAATAGCCTTAGGGTTGCCATAAGTTAACAACAACAGCAGCAGCAACAGTTTTATTTCTTTTCTCAGAACTGGTTTCTTCAAGAGTTCAACATCTTCTGAGAAATACAGTGGTACCTCTACTTACAAAATTAATCCATTCCACAGCCCA
>CM034701.1:290519085-290529889 GCA_020142125.1 Phrynosoma platyrhinos
TTGAATTTTTCGTAAGATAAAGCATTCGTAAGTAGAGGTACCACTGTAACTTGAAATATGGGATGATCATTAGAAGGCTTTTTTAAAAGTACAGTATTCTCATTTGTCTTTGATTTTTAATGTGGCGTTTCATATCACAAATAGCTGTATGACCTTTTTTTTTTTCTCAGCTTTGGCTTTCCGAAGCATGCATTGACCATTTGGAATCAGGAGCATGAGCCTATATAAACCATAAGTGTTTTTGTTTGCTTTGTTTTGTTTTGGGAATACTGGCCAAAGGGGGATCCATTATACTGATCTCATAAAAGAACAATTTTCTTAAGTATCTCAAAGATTTTCCTCAACTCAAACTTTATTTTAAGATAGAACTGGTTTCTTTTCTGTTTCAAGTATACAGTATTATACATTCTGGGTGTTACAATTTTCATGTTACTCTGTTCAGCTCTAACACCTTATACATTATCAACTGTGCAGATCCTGGAAAGTAACTCTAAAGAAAAATGTATCTAGTAATGACATGCTGAAGCTATTAGTTACTACACAGTGGTAGAAGGATGCCTGGGCTCACAGAGCATCATCCTACCACTTATCATTCATGAGTAGCATAAGAAAATCATTAGATTTTTTTTTCTTAAAATCACTTTCCAAATCCTACAAATCTGTAAAAGTTCCAGAATATTATTAATTCATTTGCATCATGAGACCTTCTGGGTGGATGAGTAGAATCCTGCCATAGGCGAAAAGCAAATCATTGGGTCCATGAAATCAGTCTTTACACCAAGTAGACTCAGGGCTTGTCCATATGGATGATTTACCCTGAATTCCCCACCGGCTTGCTGCATCCTGTTTAAATGATTCAGGGTCAAAACCCCTAATCAGCCCCGGATTCTCTTCACAATGCCTGCACCCAATTCAGGGCTTTGTCCCCTAACCCGCATTTCAATAACTCACTTTTTGCTGCAGGTGCTTGGCTCTCTTTGTTACAAAAATAGCAGTTTCCTTCTCTCACTGTCCTTGCAAGCTGGCCAGCACTATCACTGAGGGGAACGATTTGCACCAAGGTGCCCCATGTCAATAACATGGCTGGGTGCCTCATTCTGACCTCAGCAGTGCCTTTCCACAGGGAAAGGAAACCACGCATTGCTTGCTGTGAGAGCCAAAAACCCACAGCAAAAGAGACCAGGTAAGGGAGGATTTGGGGCCACAATATGCTGCAAGTGAAGATGGGGCCACAGTTTAATAGCTAGCTGTATGTTGTTCTGGTTCATTTAACACTGAGCCAAGCACATGATTACCATCTAGAAAAGAAGCGTGTATTGGCCCATTGGAATCAGGAGCATGAGCCTATATAAATTTGTACTGGATATAAACTGTGAGCAAGCTTTACCTACATAGTTGTTTAGAAACACAAAACAGACAAAGCCTCCAGTCTAAAATCTACAGGTGGCAATAAACTGAATAGGGAAACACTTTCATTTAATAAGATATTCTTGCAACAAAACTATGCAAGCTGCACAGCCACCTCTCTAATAATAAATACATTTTTTTAAAATCTAATTTCATACACACAAATGCGTACACTGATTTTGAATAAGAGTTAAAGGGTCTGCCCTTGCATTAACACTGTGGGATCTCATATCCATTTCTCGCTATTTGTTTTCCCCTTTACAAATGTAAAACTAATGAAGTACTTGAAATTATAATCAATCATCCTGTATTGTATGTGTGAAAGCATGAGTGTGTGTGTTTTTACACAGCATTTCTATTGCTGATGTGCCCATTAGATCAGCTATTCTACAATGTTTAACAGTGATGGTTTTCTGATTTCTGTTTATTGATTGAGTCAAAGCAATGCTGTTCAATCACCCTTTGTAAACACACACACACTTTCACACACACTGTTGTGGACACAGCAAAATGCTTCCCTGGCATCTTTCCATATTGGCAAGCTGTGTGATGTGTTCAGCAGTTTGGCTGATTTATGTGGTAGTCAGTTGCCAAACTTTTTGTCATTTGGTTTAATCTAGTGTTTGTCCCTCTAACATTTTTCTCTCTCTCCCATGAAAGATTTTTATTTTCTTCAGTAAGGCTGTAATTCGAAAGTATAATTAACATCTTGTTAATTGTCAATAATTAAACATGTCATTCAAAGAACTCTTGCAAAGGGCATGCAATTCATTTAACAGAATTTCTTCAGGCTTGTATTATGGAGCCCCTAATGAACAGAGAAAGGAGAAAGGGAGGATGTAATGATATGAATTAAAAACGGGAACAAAGATAAGCAATCTAAATATAATCTACTAGGCCAGTGCCTAAGAAGCGGGCGGAAATGGAAAGCATCACCAAAGGTACAGAGATACAGCATGGCATAGTCATTTGAGTGTTGGATTGCAGCTCTGGAGTCCAGGATTTGATTCCCATGTCAGCCATGAAACTTGGGCAAGTCACATGCTCTCAGCCTCAGGAGAAGGGAATAGCAAACCTCCTCTGAAGAAATCTTGCCAAGGAAACCCCATGATAAGTTTGCTTTAGGGCCATCATATGTCAGAAACAATTTGCAGGCATACAATGGCAGCATCAAAGGTATAGGCTGTGTTTTAAGACAGAAGATACCCAACAGAGTCAGTTTTGAATAGTTATATTTTGTTTCTTTAGGCTTAAGGTGTGTGTTCTTGTGTGTGTGTGTGCATGTGCCTTCAGGTCACCCATTGACTTATGGCAACACCAGAAATTTCACAGGTTATTTTTAAAGCAAGGAATATTCAGAGGTAGTTTTGCCAGTTCTCCCTACAGCATCTGGTATTCATTGGTGGTCTCCCATCCAAGTATTAACCAGGGCTGGCCCTGCTTAGCTTCCATGTTCAAATGGGATCTTGTGCCCTGAGCCTCCCAGCTTGAGATATCTTCAAAGACAGTCAGTTTTTGCTGAGCTCTGTTTACAGTGAGCTGGAGAAACATGTGGTCCTCCAAGTATTGCTGACCTTGAGTTCCCATCAGTTCTAGTCAGCCTAGCCAGTGTTGAAGTATGATGTTGGCAGTAATTCATTAATATCTAAAAGGCTGAAGGGCCCACACTCACTTAACCATGAGATTTAGCCCATAAAGCCTGATTTGTCATATAGCCTTATTCCTATGTTTTCCCACTCTTCAGAATATGCCAGTGGTCAATTTGATAATTAGTTGATTGAAATTATCAGCATTTGTTCAGGGAGGGGAAAAATGAAATATCTGCCCGTTATAGAATATGAGCTATGAGGTAGTATGGACAGGCAAGTTTCCAATGTCCTTGTTTGTGATAATGGTGCCTGTTCACACATACTATGATCCACACACACTATACTTTATCAACCTGCCTGAAATTTGAGATCCTCGGCTGAGACCCTGTTGCATGTCACAAAATTGGGTTGGTATGTACACATAACAGGGCCTTCTTTGTAGCAGCATCCTGACTGTGGACCTCCCTTCCTATGGATGTTAGGCTGGCCTCATTTCTTCTGAGTTTTCAGCTGGTGGCTAAAACTGTACAGTTCCACATGGCCTTTCATATTTGCAATTGCTTTGATTTAACTGTTTTAGAATTGTATTTTAGTATTGTTTTTAGACTGTTTTAAAAACATTTAAATAATATTTTAATGTATTTTTGAAATGTTTTATATTTGTAAAATTCAAAGACAAAGTCATGGTAGTCTGGAAAATCAATATGTAAAGGGATCTTGTATCACCTTTGAGACTAAACTGAAAGAAAGAAATTGGCAACATGAGCTTTCGCAGACTTGAGCCTACTTCTTCATGCATCTGAGGAAGTAGGCTGAGGTCTATAAAAGCTCATGCTACCAACTTTTTTCTTTCTGTTTAGTCTCAAAGGTGCCACAAGATCCCTTTATATTTCTGTTTGCAGCATTTTAATTGCTTTTATTTGGTCATCTGTGTTCTAGGAGGTGATGTAGAAATATCTTATACAACACATGTAAAATTTATGGTCTCTCAGGGGTAAATCAAACATAATTCTGTCCCAGGTGAATCCAATGAAATCAATAGGACTGTGATTAATTAACATACCCCATTTATTTAAAATGTGTCAACTCTAAGTAGGACTAATGGTAAATCTAGGGCTCATTCACACATAGGGATAAACCGGTTTCTTAACTGGATTATTTCGAATAGATGAAGCAATTCGAAACCGATCACAATGATCACACTATGTTTGCCACAATTGAATCTGACCATGTTCCCATCAAAGTTCACATTTGAATGGCAATGGGAGCTGGCACCTGGGAGGGGTGGGGCAATGGGCAGAGGGCTGGAACTTACCCACTCCAAAGGTCTTGGAGTTGGCAAACCACACCCTTTCCCCCCCTCTCAGCATTGGTGGCAGTTCCATGAATCGCTTTGATTTTAAATTTCCCATGCTGTCAAAGTAGTCCCTTTAAATCAGCCTGCAGCTATTTTCCACTTGTGCAGGTCATTTGGTGCCCTTTTCCCCAGTGAGACAGAGGTCGGGGAAGTCAGGAAAGGAGTCCTTTGGGGGGGCATAGTGTGGCATGTGTTGTAAAAACTTTGGCAGATTCTGCACTCGTGTGCAGGTTCTGAGGACCATGGGTTCACAGGTGAGGGGACTCATGGGCACAGTACTATAGATCTAGGGTGTAGTTTTCCCCCATGGCATGCATGGATCTCACAGATCTATGGTTGTCAGGGCAGTTTTACCCCCACTGTGCCCATTGGTCCCCTTACCCATGAACCCACGGTCCTGAGAACCTGTGCACAAGCACAGAATCTGCCAAAGGTTTTAAAAAAAAAAAAGCAACACATACCACACAGTGCCCCCCAAGGACCCCCCTCCCTGACTTCCTTGCTACTTATGCAGGGAGGGTATGTTCTGTGACCTCCCTTCCTATTTTTACTCAACCTTCAGTTTCAATAAACCTGTCTATCACCAAACATTCATTCATTCATTCATTCAAAATGCAGGCAGTGTTAACTCATTGTCTGGGAGAAACACGTTCAGAAAAAGTAAAAGCTTAGGTTATACACATTTATCTTTAGTTTGAAATATATTTAGTTATAAATTGTCCCATTGAAACAAGATTACAACAAGAATGGAGAATGTTTGGCTCCCTTTATCTGAGTCTAGAGTTGCCATAATCCCCCACCACTGGCATTCAGGCTAAAGCTTCTGGCCAGTGACATACCTAGTATATTTGACATCCAGTGTGGATCTTTTTTTTTTTTTTTTAATACCACTCTCCTCTCTTCAACAGCCTTTTCTGGGTCTGGTGGAGCTGGTGGGTGAGTGGGAAAGGGAGGCAACTCAATTTCCCACCTGGCTAGCAGAGCTGCTAGACCTGAAAGACAGCCCCTTTCCACCAGCTGTTGCTTGTGGTAGTGGGCTGCCTCTGCCACCCTGGAACCTTTCCAGGTCTGGCGGAGATGCTGGGCAAGTGGGAAAGGGAGGAGACTCACTTTCTCACCCAGCAAGTAAGCCCATCAAACCTGGAAGGCAGCCCCTTCTTACCAGCACACCCGGTGACTCCCTTATCCAAGGTGTCACCCAATGCAATTCTCAGTCTTCATTTCCCTCAAGTGACATTCCTGCTTCTGGACACTGAATTACAATCTATCTGTAGGGCAAAGGCTCCTCATCACTCAGTGGAATACAACTACTTCTCAGAATAAGCTGAGAACAGTTATGACCACAAGAGACAAAAAACAAAGCAAGAAGAAATAAGAAACAAAACAAGAGCAGCATGCTGTATGCTCCCTGCTCCCTGGATGGTTTGCCATTACAATCACCAGAAGATCCACTAGGTGCCTGATGTTCCCACATTGGGAAACTCTTATACAAACACATCTATAGATCTAATTGTAAAATACATTTTGAAATACTTGTTCACTGAACCTTCTACCTCATTTTATCCATACCACACCATAGGAGGAGAGACAAAATGGTTAGGAAATCACTGTTATATGCAACTTGTTTATTGAACTAAGAGAGGCAAGTTGTCCCAAGTGATGAGAAACAAATGTGAAAACTGTTGGCTCTGCAATTCTTCTGCCGCACACAGAGAGTTTAACAAGCAAGCAGCACTTTCTGTTTTCAAATAAGAGAAAGGGTTTTTTCAGGGATGGGTGGTGGGGCCACCACTTCCTGCAACAATGGTCTGCAAAGAATTAGAAAAAGGGAACACAATGTGGGGAAATGTCTCTAAGAGTTGCCTACAGAGGCGATTTTGGATTTTAGATATGCTTGCTTGGTCATTTTGCTTGGTGCTTAACAATTCCTGAATGATCAGAAAGAGAAGCAAGGCAGGATAACCAAACAAGCAAGAGTTCCTGGGTTTGCAAAGCATCCCTTAAACCATGGAAAACGAAGCCCCAGATTTCCCTGGGTGACTGAATTCAGAATATATTCTGAGCATTAAAAGGAAAGAGGATTTTGGTGCACTGGGCTACCTGAGTGAACATCATCCAAGGGAGAAAGCATCTCCAAGCACTATCTTAAATATCATGTGGAATCTCTGTTTAAATTCCACTTCTGGCTAATTATGGAAAACCAGTGTCTCAGCAATAGTGCCTAAAGGGCTTGGGGGGTAGAGGTAACTGCTGTGTCTACTATTCAACAATGAATTGGCAAATTTAGAACTACAGACACTCAGAGTGACAGTCCCCAAGGAGATTCAAAAATGCAGAAACATGTGTTAAATATTATCAAACAAGTTCTATCAGGAGATCTTTTGTAAAGCTAATGAATCTTAAATGCCCATTCAGGACTAAGCCATTAAGAAGGAGGTAGATTCCAACAGTTTTATGTTCTTCCAGATGTTGCAATGATTGAAACTAAACTCAGAGAAAAAAGGAAAGAGAGGGGGTGGCAGATGATACTGTTGCCTCTGCTAATCAAAAAGCCCCAGTGCTTTCAGCCTTGCAAGCCCTGATTCCACTACACTGCTGTTTTGCATGGGAAACTTCATATGATTACTACTATGTTCTGGGATCCAGTCACAAAGAAAGTGTTCATGGTGCCACATATACAATATATAAATCAACCCCAGTGTTCCCTTATCTGCTGCTTTCCTGTCTGAATAACATCTTTCTGTCTCTGAACAAAAAATAATAATGGTGACTTAAGTTTGTTCATGAAGTGTGAGTGGAGTAATGTAATTCAGCTGCTTTAATGCCTTATATCTGCTCATGAGTCTAGCTGCAGCATATCAGCCCGAACTGCATTTCCTGATTCAGATCCAAATTGATTCACAATGATGTAATAATTGCCATGCAATCACTCTAACTTCACCTTCAGTTCCTAAAACACTCCACCCTTTCCTCTTCAACTGTGGGTTTCATGGCTGAAAATAGAAATTGCCCATTATTTTTTCTATCTTTTCTGAATACAGAGCCCATGGTCTCCTTCCATTCCACCCTGCAGCACCAAAATAGGAGCCTGTTCTTCCAGATATTGCTGGCTTCTCAGTGTAATCAGCTTACACTTTTAGAATTGCTAGACTGTATTTTCAAAATAGGAAAGGCCCGCTTTTGGAGTTGTCTTTTATTTTAAAACAAATGACATCCTGAATACACTTTTAGACTGAAAATAAAAACAAAGCACCTTTCAAAACAGCATTTTAATGCTGCTGCAGTTATTTCTCAAATCCAATTCCATTTGTCTACACATTTCAAAGCAAAAAATGGCCCATTCACACTAATGTGAACACATCCTGCTATGCAATCTTATTTTTATTTATTGTGATATAATACTTCTCCATGCAATACAGTGATTTCTGTTCAGAGGAGAGTTCCCTGGTTGTCACTCCCTTTGTAAACAAACACTGAGAATGTGGGAATGATTTATTCCTATCTGTTCTTCCAATTCAGACAGGGATAATTTGTGCCACTCTCAAAAGTTTGCATTCCAGATTAGAGGGCCCCTTTTGGTCTGATTTTTAGTCACAATGAAGCTACTGCAGAATGGTTCCAGCTCCCACCACTCAATAGTATCAGACCTCTAGGATGACATGAGCCCCTACTACAGCTTCCTTCCCTGCCATTATAATGCTTCATGTAACATAGAATACAAATGCAAGTTTTTGTCTACACCCTTTAAGGAAGGGGTAGGGGGCAATTCCTAGATATGGTTGTGAAAGGTGGACAATGAAGAAGGTGGACAGGAAGAGAATCAACTTATTTGAAATGTGGTACTGGAGGAGATGGCTAATGGAGCATAGCAGGGAGTTTGAAAAGAAAATCAGCCTGTGCTTTATAGACTATAGCAAAGCCTTTGACTGCATAGATCATGAGAGGTTATGGAATGCCCTTAAAGACATGGAAGTGCCAACACATCTGATAGTCCTGGTGAAGAATCTGTAATCAGGACAAGAGGCTACCATCAGAACAGAACACGGAGAAACAGAATGGTTCCCAATTGGCAAGGGAGTCAGACAAGACTGCATCCTATCACCCTACCTATTCAACCTATATGCAGAATTTATTGTAAGGAAATCAGGCTTGGACATGGAAGAGGGAAGACTGAAAATAGGAAGAAATATCAACAATCTGAGATATGCTGATGACACCATAATACTTGCAGAAAACCTCACAGACCTGGAACATTTATTAAGAAAGATCAAAAAAGAAAGTGCAAAGGCAGGCTTACTGTTGAACATAAAGAAAGCAAAACTAATGACCACAGAGAACTTACACATATTCAAACTAGACAATGAAGAAATAGAAATAGTAAAAGAGTTATCATATCTGGGATCAAACTTTGATCGGAGTGGGAACTACAGCCAAGAAATCAGGAGAAGATTAAGAATGGGGAGGGTGGCTATGAAAGAACTAGAACAGATCCTAAAATGCAAAGACATACAACTCAGCACAAAAGTCAGAGTCATACAAGCTATCATTGGGCCTCGGCAGACAGCTTATTGAGCCGTCTCCGAGGCCAGGAAGAGGAGGAGCAGCCGCACGCGCAGCGCTCCTTCCTCTCCCTGAGGTTGTCCTCGGAGCCGCTGGCCCTCTGCACGGCTGGTGCTCCGGGGATGACCTTCCCTGCTGAAAAGACAGGGAAAGTGTGCCCGACGCTTTTAGGGCACACTTTCCCTGTCTTGAGGAAGGAGTGCTGATTTAGTGCTCCTTCCAGGGGCACCGCAGGAGCACTGCGGTGCAGCTGCCATGGCCCCGCGGCGCTCCGGACCAGGGCGTCCTGGACGCCCTGGTCTGCATCCCCCCATTGTTGATTTATAGTTCGAAAGTGTGCAGAGTTTATGCAGGACTGCCTTTCACCAGCTCCATACATCTCTGGATCTGTAACTTGCTGCAGCCTTCCAGTATTCCATGAACCAGACCAGCGACCAAATTCTCTTCAAAAGAAGGGTCTTTATTCATTAGCTGTAAGAAAAGAAACATTTTTCTTTCCTAAAGCTGTCTCTGCCAAAAGGCAGATGTGTTAACACTCTATAGATAGTGCAAGCTGAGAAGGCTGCCAGGACTTTTGAGTTTTCATTAGCCATGGAACCTGTGAAGTTTCCCAAACTGGATGCTACAAACTACAATTTGTGGAGCACATATGCTCAATCATTATTGATCCAAGGTGGTCTTTGGGCCATGGTTGAAGCAGGGGTGCCTGCTGGAGCTGTAGTAGCAGTTGTGGACAATAACCAAAAGCAAAAGCTATCCTCCTCTTCATAATTTGCCCAGATCAGATAAATTATGTCGAGATAGGATATCAGCCAAAGAAGTCTGGGATATTCTAAAAGATATTCATCAATCTAGCACAGCCTTGTCAAAAATGATTTGGTGCAGGAGACTTTATGCTTGCAAAATACAGAATGGGCAGTCTCCTGAGAAGCACCTGGAGATCATGCAAGATTTGTTTAATCATGTCCAGATGAGAGGTGCTGACCTTCCTACAGAACAAAAGGATTAAATTTTGTTGGGAAGTCTCTCAAAGGATTATAAGCATATACTGTATGGCCTTCAGGGAGTCCATGAAGCTCAACTCATAATGGAGCTGGTCGCTTCCAGAGCTTTGGAAGAGAGCCAGAGACGCCAGTTCGAGGCAGGGCTTCAGAGGCAGCAGCAAGCAGTGCCGAGGTCCACGCATGCATTTGAGGGTTCCAGGGAGCTGCAATTGGAAAAGGCAGCTGTGTCCAAAGAGAGAAAATGTTTTTATTGTGACAAAGCTGGTTATCTGAAGTGAGATTGCAGGAAATTTGCAGCAGACAAGAAGAAACAACAAAAAGATCAGCCCAAGGAATCTGGGGACAGGAGGGGCACTGTGGCTGTGACAAAAGGCAGTGACAGTGTGACTCACCAGAAAGTCTTGAACTCCTAGCACAACAAAACAAATATGATATAATAGACATCACTGAAACCTGGTGGGATGAGTCTCATGATTGGAATGTAGAAATACAGGGGTATAACCTTTTCAAGAGAAACAGGCCAAACAGGAGAGGAGAAGGAATAGCATTATATGTTAGGGATATTTACTCTAGGACATCAATCCTGGAAGCCAGGTGGAGAGCATCTGGATAAAAATTAAAGGGGAGGGAAACAACAGGGATGTTGTTGTGGGAGTCTACTACAGACCCCCGACTCAGGTAGAGGAATTGGATGATGCCTTTCTAGAACAGATGACCACACACTCAGAAAAGAGAAATATAGTAGTGATGGGTGACTTCAACTAGCTGGATATTTGCTGGAATTCAAACTCAGCAAAATCCTCAAGGTCTAGCAAATTTCTCACTTGTCCTGAAGACATTTTCATTGTCCAAAAGGTGGAAGAGGCAACAAGGAAGTCAGCTATTTT
>CM034701.1:290529989-290547871 GCA_020142125.1 Phrynosoma platyrhinos
CTGAACTGAGTTTTAAATGGAACATGTATAAGAAATGGAAAAATGGGGGACTCATCAAAGAGGAATTCAAACAAGTAGCTAGCACATGTAGGGGTAAAGTCAGAAAAGCTAAAGCGCAGAATGAATTCAGACTTGCTAGAGAGGTTAAGAACAATAAAAAGGGCTTCTTTGGGTATGTCTGCAGCAAAAGCAGAAGAAGGAAATGGTAGGACCACTGTATGGAGAAGATGGCAAAAAGTTAATGGGGGACAGAGAAAAGGCAGAATTACTCAACATCTTTTTTGCTTCAGTCTTCTCAGAAAAGGCAAAGGATGCTCAACATGAGGATAATGGAGCAGAGGACAGAAAAGGAGAATTTCAGCATAGAATAAGTAAAGAGGTAGTAGAGGAATACCTGGTTAACCTAAATGAATTTAAGTCTCCAGGACCACATGAATTACATCCAAGGATATTAAAATTACTGGCAAATGTAATCTCAGAGCCACCGGCAATAATCTTTGAGAACTCCTGGAGAACAGGAGAAGTCCCAGCAGACTGGAGGAGAGCAAACATTGCCCCCATCTTCAGAAAGGGGAAAAAAGAGGATCTCAATAATTATCATCCAGTTAGTCTGACATCAATACCAGGAAAGATTCTGGAGCAGATAATTAAACGGAGTGTCTGTGAACATCTGGAAGGTAATTCCATAATCACAAAAAGTCAACACGGGTTCCAGAGAAACAAGTCATGCCAGACAAATCTGATCTCTTTTTTTTGATAAAATCACCAGCTTGGTAGATGAAGGGAATGCTGTGGATATAGTATATCTTGATTTCAGTAAGGCCTTTGACATTCTTCGAAACAAGCTGGGAAAATGTGGGCTAGACAAAGTAACTGTTAAATGGATTTGTAATTGGTTGAGTGGCTGAACCCAGAGGGTGCTCAACAATGGCTCCTTTTCAACCTGGAAAGAACCAGTGGGGTGCCACAGGACTCTGTGCTTGGCCCAGTGCTATTCAATATATTTATTAATGACTTGGATGACAGTATTGGGGATATAGTTATGAAATTCGCAGACAACACCAAATTAGGAGGAGTAGCTAATACCCCAGAAGACAAGATCAAAATTTAAAATGACTTGAACAGACTAGAAAGCTGGGCCAAAGCAAACAAAATGGAATTCAACATGGAGAAATGTAAGGTACTGCACTTAGGGCGGAAAAACAAAAAGCACAGATATACAATGGGGGGACACCTGGCTGAATGAGACTATGTGTGAAAGGGATCTAGGAGTCCAGGTGGACCATAAGTTGAACATGAGAACAGTGTGATGCAGCAGCTAAAAAGACCAATGCAATTTTAGGCTGCATCAATAGAGGTATAGTGTCTAGATCAAGAAAAGTAATAGTGCTACTCTATTCTGCTTTGGTCAGGCCTCACCTGGAATACTGTGTCCAGTTCTGGGCACCACAATTCAAAAAAGATGTGGAGAAACTGGAGGGTGTCCAGAGGAGGGCAACTAAAATGGTGAAGGGTCTGGAAACCATGCCCTATGAGGAATGACTTAGGGAGCTGGGTATGTTTAGCCTAGAGAAGACAGAGTTAAAGGGGATATGATAGCCCTGTTTAAATATTTGAAGAGACGTCATATTGAGGAGGGCGCTAGCTTGTTTTCTGCTGCTCCAGAGAACAGGGCCCGGAACAATGGATGCAAGCTGTAGGAAAAGAGATTCCACCTCAATATTAGGAGGAACTTCCTGACAGTGAGAGCTGTTCAACAGTGGAACACACTCCCTCGGAGTGTGGTGGAGTCTCCTTCTTTGGAGGACTTTAAACAGAGGCTGGATGGCCATCTGTTGGGGATGCTTTGGTTTTGAGTTCCTGCATAGCAGAGGGTTGGACTGAATGGCCCTTGTGGTCTCTTCAAACTCTATGATTCTATGATTCTATGTACAGTTGGCCCTCTACATCTGTGGATTTGGTTATTCACAAGTTTATCCAATGGGGGGAAGAAAGCAAGAAGAAGAGGATGTTGGAGCATAGAAAGATGCGCTGCGTCCTCCATGACTACCTGCAAAGTTGTTCCACGGCGGCAGGACGCCAAGGAGAAGGTTTCTGGAGAGACTTCTGCAAAAGACTTCAGGCTGAGAAGGAAAAATTCCTTCACCTCAGCACACTGCCTTGAGCTTTGGCTTGCCAAATAAAGACAGCAACAAGGCCAGCCTTCACTCATCTTGAGGGCTTTAATCTTTGTTTGCAGTATATTTACAATATATGCACAAAGTATCGGACAGGCGTCTCTAATACTCATAAATCTCTCTCAAACCAACAAACTGCTCCGCCAACCACCATCCACAACAAACACACACACAAGATAATTCCCATCTCCTTTTTATAGGCAGTTAACTATGCCTCTTGCATCAGGCATCCCAGGTGTACATCCTCCCAAATGCTGACTCACACACACCTGCCACTGGAGCTTAACCACTTACATTACCAAGCTTACATCTCCATCTTGTGGTCACAACCATGTCATTTCCTGACAGAGAAGACAGCAAAAGAAAGAGAAAGCAGGCTTCTTCCCTTCACTGCATACAGTGCCTCCAGATGTACCCAGACTGTGTGAGAAAGAGGCAGGGTGGATGAGGGACCACAGCAATGGTGGTACCCAGCAGAGATCCCCACGCACACCTTGTAGTCTCTCTGTTGCTTACCATGCCCCCTCAGGTCTGTCTCCTTTGCACCTGATGCCTACATGTGCACCCCAGCTGCAGAAGAAACCAGTGTGGGGGGCAATTGAGACCCCCTTGAGGACCATGGCTGTGGGAGCACACTGTCTCCCCTACTCAGAACCTTACCAACCCTGAGAGGAAAGGAGGCACTGCAGATACTCACAGTTTTCCCACTTTCATGGGGTCCTGTGCTCCCTAACTCGCACATATATGGAGAGCCAACTGTACATCACCTCCTGCTTGGTGATGTTGAACAACTTGGCCCTACATAGCATTTTGTTAATAGTGCACAGCAGCAACAATGATGGCAGGCCCTGCTGCTTCCTCCTTGTCTTTCTGGAGTGTGAGGTGAGGCAGGAGTGGCCTTTTGAAGCTGAGATTATCCTCTGCTATTGTTCCATAGCCCATTGGAAATCAAAGGCATACTCTTAGCTTGTGTTCATTTCAGTCTTCATTAATTGCCTTGTTGACAGCTGTAACATTACCTCTGCAAAGAGCAGCACCCATCACCCTTGGCACTGCTTATACTCAGCACTCTTATCTGCTTCAGATAGTTCGACCTCTTTGGGAGAAGAGCAGATCTTTTGATTATCATTGTTTTTTAACCAGCTTCACTTGCGTGCATGAGATGATTCACTTAATTGCTTTTTTTAAGATTAGAACATAAGTATTCCTTTCATTAGATTTTGGAGTGTGGAGTCTCGTGGCTACTCCAGCATATCTGAGTTGTGACTTACCACTTTCTGATTTAACCTGGGAGCCTTGTCAGGTACCTCACACAATACCATTTTACAGCATACTGTAAATAAGAAAGAAGCCCCACCATACCCCCCACTTGTGTTAACTAGCTGCATGCCTGTGTTCATTTGTACTTACTTTGCTCAGCTTTAGCTGTTGTATCAACTGCACGCATATAGAGGAAGAGCTGGCCTTGCCCTAATGACACATCTCTTGGCTAATTGAGGCTGGAATCCTGTTACTGGCATTCACACAGGTAACTTGGAGTAACCTGTATGCCTTTTTAAAAATAATAACGTGCAAGTAGGTATTCACTAACTCCTTATGCAACATCCAAACATTCCTTGGGCAGCTGTTAACTATTAATATATTAGTAGTAGTAGTAGTAGTAGTAGTAGTATCCTGCTCTTTTATCAAAATTGGGATTCAGAGTGGCTTCACAATATTAAAAAAAATACAATTAAAAACATAGAAAAGAGGTGCATTAAAGGGGAATTAAATTATTACAATGTTAAAATAGATAGCTAATAAAAGAATAAAATAAATTTTAAAAGATAAGACTGTATTAAAAAAAACCTTTAAAATGAAACAACATCCCAAACCGATCCTTACAAACATTCCATTTTATTATTATTTTAATATATATAAACTTTATTAATATAAACACCAATAAATCAACACATACAATCCATAACATAAACATACTTACATAACCATTCTTCCTAATCATTTATACAACAATATTTACCCACAAATGATATCTGCACACAAACCTCTAAATGTATTAACATATAATAATAATAATAATAATAATAATAATAATAATAATAATAATAATAATAATTTATTTATATCCCGCCCTTTGGGGACCCAAATATACTTCCCCCACCACTCCTTAAAAAAGCATACATACCTAAATACATACTGACAAATGATTTCCTGAACATTGTTCCAACACTATATCATCTTCTTTAACAAACTGATTGAGGCTTTTATTAAGAATTTCCCTCCCTGATCATTCCAATTTATTAGATTGAGTCCTTACTTGATTTCTCTCTTTAGCATCTTAGACCATTTTATTAAATGTTACTAATTTCATATAATCCAATTTCTCTCCTTTTTGCAGATATTCCAGCAGTGGTTTCCAGTCAGTCCTGTGCTTCTCCTAGGATTCCCCTCTCACCAAGCAAGTGAGTTTATCTAATTCAATATAGTCTGTTAATTTATTCAGCCATTCTTTACTATTCAGGCATTCTTTCTTCTTCCAAACTCTCACAAACAGTATGCAAGAAATAGTAGACATATAAAATAACAGTTTACCATGTTTATTTTCTAAAGAATCATTCACCATTATAGTAAACAAGTAATATTTAGGATCAACGTTCATTTTACATCTCAAAATCTCTGTTATTAAATTATGTATCTTCAACCAATATTTTTTTAGTTTCTTTACATTCCCACCAAACATAGAAATAAGAGCCAGTGGATTCTCCACATTTCCAGCATTTATTATTAGATGTTTTATAAATTCTAGCTATTTTTGCAGACATTAAATGCCATCTATATTGCATTTTATATAAGTTTTCCCTTAGGTCACAACTTAGGGTAAACTTTATTCTTTTACTCCAATTCTTTCCCCACCATTCCATGGGTATATTCTGCTTTAAGTCTTGTGACCATTTAATCATGCTCTATTTAACCACCTCTTGTTCCATTTCTTATCTTAACAAAAGATCATAAAATTTTGAAATCCTACAGGAGACTTTGTTTTGTATTATTTTCTCAAATTCCTGGTCAGCATTTCCTATACCTACCATTTTATTATCATAGACAAATCTTTCCTTAAGTTGTCTATAGATATTCCATCCCTTATATGAACCTTCCTCTTCTAGCTCCATTTGCATTTTATTATAAATATCATCAACCTTTATTAGCTCTTGATACGTTAACTATCTATTGTTGCCAAATCTCGTTTTCCTATAAAAGGCTTCATTAGGAGATGCCCATTTGGTAATATTTGGACAAATACTTTTTTTATATCTAAGCCATACTCTGAATAAGGTCTTTCTAATATAATAGTTGGAGAACTCCTTATTAGCTTTCAATTAGTCATTTAAAAAGTACGCATGCCAACCATAGCAATTTCCCATACCTTCCAAGTCTAGAACATAATAATTTTCTAATAGAATCCAGTCTCTTATCCAGTTTAAACACACCGCCTCAAAATATAATCTTAAATTTGGTAAAGCAAGTCCCCCTCTATCAGTTTTGTCAAACACGATTTCCATTGTAACACGAGGTTTTCTGCCTTCCCAAACAAATTTTGATAAGTCCTTATTCCATTGTTTAAAAGGGATAGCATTTGTAATGATGTGAATATTCTGAAATAAAAACATCATTTTGGGTGGACCATTCATCTTTATTTTTGAAATTCTCCTCAACCATGGGATCCGGTTTTAATTTGTTTAGTAGACATTCGATATTCCCTATTGGATTTGCAAGCGTTGTTAGAAGACCATCAGCGAAGGCACAAACTTCATGTGCTTTCCCTTTGATTTTAACTCCTTTTATCTTAATATCCTAATATTGATCAGAAGACAAATATAAATATTAACAGAGAGAGAGGGCATCCCTGTCTTGTACCCTTATAAATACATAAATCCTTTGATATCTCTCCATTTATTAAATTTTTTGCCATCTGCTTCTGATATATCGCTTCAATCCACTTTATAAAGGTAAGTCCCACTTCTGTTTTCTTTAATATTTCTAACATAAAAACCCAACTGACATTATCAAAAGCCTTCCCAAAATTATAAAGACCAAAGCAAGCTTTCTATCAATATTTTTATCATGAAATTCAATCAAATCAACAACATGACAAATGTTGTCTTTAATATATTAATTTGATAGGAAACCTCTTTGATCACTGTCAATCCAATTTGTCAATACTTTTTTAAAATCTTCTTGCTACAATAGAAACAAACAACTTATAATCATTATTTAAAAGGGATATAGTCCTGTAATTTTTTGTTTCAAGTTTATCTCTTCCCTCTTTCAAAATCAATGTAATATAGGCTTCCAACCAGGTTTTAGGAATGACTCCTTAGACCTTACCATCCTGTTTCAGTTGGATAATTGCTTTATTCTCTTTCTGTTCCTTAGCTTATAGACCAAAAATTTGTCTGGTTTATTCCTGAACTCAAAATATTTTTAATTACAGAATTTCATTTTCTTACTTATTTCCTCAGTTAATATCAATGATATTTGGTTCTGAATCCTTATTTCATTCAATGCTATGTCAATAATGGGATTGATTTCCAATTGATTCCTATTATTACTAAGCTCCTTTTGTAGGTTTTCTAATTCAAATGTTTTTGTTGTTGTTGTTCACTGCCCTTCTTCATAAAAAACAAAAAACAAAAACCTCTCAATACAGCTTTAGAAGCTCCCAAATGGATGCTTGCTCACATCTGGTGTAGTATTTTCTTGAAAATACTTTTCTCATTGTTTTTCTGCTTCTTTTATTACTTGGGTGTCTTTTAGTAATGATTCATTCAACCACCAATTAGAAGCTTTTTTAGGCCCATTTCCATTACAATAGAGTTATAATCTGACATTAATTTAGGTTCGACTACTATCAAATATTTTTCTTCTACTTGATCACATTATTTAATCCCATTACATTTCATGAGAGAGCCTTTAAATATTTACTCATCGTTGTCTAGCTTTGCATCTACAATTTCCTCTTCTATATCCTCTTCTATCCTCTCCCTATCCACTGTATCCTTTATCCTTATTTCTTCTTCATCTTATCTGTATTTGTCCTGTATATATCTGTCCTCTCTGATTTGTCTTATTTATCTCTAGATCTTCTTCTTCTATTGCTTTTCGACTTCTCTTTCTTCAGCTTTTTCAATTTGTCTTCTCTCCTTATCCTCTTTTCTTATCTCTTTTTGCACTTTATTAATTTTTCTAGTGTTGTCTTTTTTATTTCCTTGTTCTGTTTCAGCTTGTCCCTTCATATGTCTTTTAAATTCACTTTTTTTCATTTTTTAGGATCCATCCTACTAATTTCCATAAATTTCCTCACTTCCTGTATAGATTTGATTAGCCATTTTCTCTTGTGATATCAGAAGGTTAATCCTTCTGGAAACCACCATCTATAATTCAGCTCCTTCTCTCTCAACAACTAATCAGAAATCACCTTCTCCTCTTTAATACTCCCACTGGGATATCCCTAAAAATCTGTGATAGGATGCAGCCTTGTCTGATTCCTCTGCCAATTGGGAACCATTCTGTTTCTCTGTGTTCTGTTCTGTCAGTAGCCTCTTGTCCTGAGTACAGATTCCTCATCAGGACTATCAGATGTGTTGGTACTCCCATGTCTTTAAGGACATTCCATATCCTTTCATGATTTATGCAGTCAAAGGCTTTGCTATAGTCTATAAAGTACATGCTGATTTTTTCTTTTTTTCTTTTTTTTTTTTTAATTCCCTGGTGCATTCCATTAGCCATCGTATATTTGCAATGTAGTCCCTAGTGCCTCTTCCTTTCCTGAACCCTGATGGAACCTCTGGGATTTGTCTTTCCGAGTATGGTTGGAATCTATGTTGCAGAATTTTGCTTGCATGGGAGATCAGTGCTATGGTTCTGTAGTTGCTGCAGTCTTTCGTATCTCCTTTTTTGTGTATGGGAATGTACAGTGACTGCTTCCAATCTGTTGGCCATCGTTTTGTTTTCCATATTAGTTGACATATGTTGGTTAACACTAAAGTTGACTCTGACAATGTGGATTGTAGCAGTTCAACTGGAATATTGTCTGTTTCTGATTATTTGTTTTCACTATTTCTCTTAGTACAACTTCCACCTCACTTTTTAGAATTTGGGGTTCATCTTTATATGGCTCTTCATTCCATATATCCTTCATTTTGTCATTTCTTTAGTATAATTCTTCTGTGTATTGCATCCAATGTCTTTTTATTTCTTCCTGGTCTTGAATTATGTTATTTTTATTGTCATAGAGCATCCTGGTCCTTGGTTTGAATTTTCCTTTGAAAATACAGGGAGATATGGTTTGCCAAATAGTTTGGACCTGAGCCATTTAGGGGTTTATAGGTCATAACCTGCCCCAGTTAACAGCCTGTCTGTAGCTCTTTGAACCAGCTGAAGTTTCCGAATACTCTTCAAAGGCAGCCCCATGTAGAACCCATTACAGTAGTATAAACAGGATGTAGCCAAGACATTTACCTCCAAGGACAGATCCAGTGTCTCAAGGAATGGGTGTAACTGGTGCACAAGCTTTAAATGTTCAAAAGCACTCCTAGTCACTGCAGAGACCTGGGCCTCCAGGTTCAAAGCTGAGTCCAAACTGCAAACCATTTTTCTTCAGAGGAAGTGTAACCCAATCTAACACAGGCTGGATCCCTATTCCTTGATCTGCCTTCCGACTGACCAGGAGCACCTCTGTCTTGTATGGATTAAGTTTCAACTTGTTTGCCCTCATCCAGTCCATTACTGATGACAGACTCTGGTTTAGGACCAGGATAGCCTCCTCAGATTGAGGTGAAAAGGAGTAGTAGAGTGTTATCTGCATATTAATGACACTACATCCCCAAACTCCAGACAATCTCTCCCAGCGGTATCATGTATATGTTAACTAGCATAGGAGACAACACAGAACCCTGAGGAACCCACAGGCCAATGGCTAGGGGGATCGAGCAGGAGTCCCCCAGCACCACCTTCTAGGTTCACCCCTTCAGGAAGGAATGGAGCCACTGTAAAACTGTGACTCCAAGTCCCATCCCAGAGAGGTGGCCCAGAAGGAGACCATGGTAAATAGTATTGAAAGCCTCTGAGAAGTCCAGTAGAACCCACAGGGACACACTCCCCCTGTCTAGTTCCCTGTATAGGTCATCCACCAAGGTGATCAAGCCTGTCTCTGTTCCATAGCCAGGTCTGCAACCAGATTGAAATGGATCTAGATCAGGGGTAGGCAACCTTTCCCCTTTAAGGGCCAAGGGACTTCGGCTCCCAGAAGCCTCAGCCATGTTGGCCAATAGTCCCATGTTAGCCAATAGCTCCTGGGATTCTGGGAGCTGAAGTCCTTCAGCCCTTAAAAAGGAAAGGTTGCCTACCCCTGATCTAGATAATCCGTTTCATCCAGAAACTCCTAGAGTTAGGAAGCCCCACACATTCCAGTACCTTGGTAGGTTGGACATTGGTCAATAATTATCCATTACAGTAGGATTCAGGGATGGCTTTTTTTTAACAAAGGTCTCGTAACTGCCTCTTTTAGACACGTTGGTACTTTGCCTTGTTGCAGGGAGGCATTGATTACCTCCTTTACCCACTCACTCTGTCCTCCTCTGGCCTATTTAATCAATCAAGAAGGACAATGATCTGAGACACATGTGGTGGCTTTAACCTCTCCAAGGTTCTTGTCCACATCATCAAGCTGCACAAGCTGAAAAGTATCCATTAATGCTGGACAGACAGGTGCCAACTACAGCATCCAAGTCGGAACAGATCTGAATGATTTTATCTACAAAGTGTCATGTAAATTCTTCACAGCGTGCCACCGAGTGGCCTGCATTTTTTACAGGGTAAGTGTTTAAAACACCCCTGACCACTTGGAACAGCTCTGCTGGATGGCTACATGCAGATGCAATGCTGGCAGCAAAAAATAATTTCTTTGCTGCCCGCATTACCACAGAGTAGGCCTTCAAATAGGCTCTAGCCCATGTTCAGTCAGAATCACTTCGAGTCTTCTGCCAATGTTGCTCTAGTCTCCATCTCACTCGCTTCATCACCATCACATGGGAGGAAATTTGAAGTGCATTATTAAAGTGCAATGATCCTATGAAAAATCAAGCAACAACAATAACTCATTCACAGAATTTTCCCATAAATGACTTTTTGCTGTTTCTTGCCTGGTCATTCCCTGGTTCTTCATGGGATATTGGCACTTGTGTTAATGTCATTTTGAGCACATTTTAATGTCAATTGTGTGATTATTTAAAATGTCCCCAAGTGTGTGGGGGAATTATTTTGCAGAGAAAAACAAATGGGTTCCCTCCCCCCTCCCAAAAACTCTTTTCTGTACAAAAAAACTTAGTGTTTTTTTGTGTTTAATTTTTTTTTCTGCACAGAATTTTTCTGCAACATTGTAGGACACTGAATACTAAAGTGTGCATTATTCTCACTGATCCACTATTCTTCCTAATGGGTTTTCCTGATTGTTGAGAAACCTGCTTTTTTTAAACCTGGAAATGAATAATTAAGATTTTTTTTCCATCCCTAACAACACGTGATTCTCAACTGGTGTTATCTAGTGGGACAGTAGCTCCAAAGGTAAATGACAGGCTGAGTCTATGGATGTCACATTTCCTGCTTTGTATCTCATAAACCTGCCAGAGTGATTTAGTGAAGCTTTGCTGGTATAAATGGTTATTAATAATCCATACACAACAGTGACAGATGGTAATAGTTGCCAAACCAGTAGAAAGCAAGGAAGATTTGCGGTCGGCATTCCTCACGCATTTAATGAGAGACAGCTTCTATCCTATTGAGTCTGGCTGCAAGCTGACTCACCCCAACTCTGACTCTCAAGTTTCCTCTCCTTCCAAAGGATTTGAGTCCTGGTCCCTTAATTTGTGATGGGTTTTAATCAGAGCAGAAAGTGGTGGCAAGATGTAAAAGGAGACAGGAAAGGAGGCATTATTACCCCAAAGGGTCCCCCCCCCATTAAAGGTATTTCCTGTTGCTCAACAGAGTTCCATTAGCATTCCAGTTAAGCAGTACTGCTTATTTGAAAAAGATGTATTTGTTTTCCTTCAAAAGCTAGGGCTTTCAAAAGTGGAAATGGAATGCAATTCATGGCAGCTGTCATTCTGTTCCACTTCCACTTTTTCTTTTGCCACTAATAAAAGCTTGCAAAAATAACTAGGTGCAGCAAAAGTGTCTCTAATGATTCTGGGTGTGTATGCTTCTGAATAGAGGAAAATGCAAACCTGCTTGGACATAACAAATGTGCAGTGCTACCTCATTGGTTTTTGTTGTTGCTGGTGTTGTGTGCCTCTAAGTCATTTTTGATTTACAGCAACCCTAAGGCAAACCTATCATAGGGGTTTTTTGGCAGGTTTCTTCAGAGGGGTTGCCATTGCTATCCTCTGATGCTGAGAGAGTGTGACTTGCCCAACGTTTGTCCTACAACATTTTTCCTACAACACTCAAAGATAAACTCTTCTCCAGTTTTATGTAAGTCTAGATGAAAATCTGCTGGTTCTAAATGACATCAGCAAGGCTTAGCTTCAGTCTGAAACAGAGCAACCTATTTGGTCAATATCACACTACACCATTATAGCACTGTTATTGCAGTCTAAGGAGAGGCATTTAGAATTCTCGGGCAGAAGGCTCATAGGCCTCACTAAACTACAAAGCTCAGAGTTCCACAGGAGTTAGCCGTAGCAGTTAAAGTGGAATAATAGTTCTAAGACAGGATAGTGTGGCACATATAGACTGGGCAGCTGAAGTGGAGGGAGGACAAGACACATCTTTGAACCACAAATAAAAGTGGTAACCTGAAGATGCTAGCCATAGATGCTGGCGAAACGTCAGAAAGAAACTCTTCTAGAACATGGCCACACAGCCCGAAAAAAACCCCACAAAAAACCAAAAGTGGTAACCCTTTTTAACATAAAAAGTTGGTTGTTTACTCAGTAAATAAAATATTTAAAGTTCAGGTACACATACAAAAAGAGGAATTCATAATGCAGGAAAGGGTAACTGTGGCAAATCCAGAAACCAATTTCATGCCACTGGGACTCTCCCAGGGCTACATACACATATAAAAGGTGAATAGAGGGCCAATGTAATTTAATGATTTGGGAGTTGGACACTGGGAGACAGGGTTTGAATCCCAGCGTGGCCATGGAAACCCATTGGATTACCTTGGGCAAGCCACATTGGCATGGAAGTGACTGGTGTGTGTATATATATGCTGTATGACCCTTGGTTGAGAAAAGGTGATTTACATGTTAATCTGTGTATTGTCCTGTTCTTCAATGGCAAGGCCTCAGGATGGGAGGATAAGCGAGAAAGATTAGTGTCTAATTAATTAGTGGTCCATTGCCTGCTGAGGAAACCCCTGTCCCTGGGTGAAGTTCATTTGCATGCACTGAGTCTTGATTTTGGTGTTTATGCTCAGGTTGGTTTATAGTGTGTTCTGCTACTGCTGATTTTTCTGGCTGGCCCAGTCTGCAGTGTCTCTTGTGTTGCTCGATTTGTGTTTAAGCACTGCATTTGGTGGTCCCTATGTAGACTTGTTCACAGCTGCATGGTATGTGATAAATTCCTGTGGCTGTGAGAGGGTCTCTCCTGTCTATTGAGCACAGCATTTCCTGGATTTTCTTGGTTGGTTTGTAGACCATTTGGAGAAAGTGTTTCTTCTTCAGTTTTCCTATTCTGTCTGTGACTCCTTTGATGTATAGTAGAAATACCTTCCATTTGGATGGTTGTTTGTTTTCACTCCTCTGGCTTTTTCTTGGCCTGGCAGCCCTTCTGATGTCTGAGCTGCAGAAACTATTAGCCTGTAGAGTCCAGTTTCGGTGCTTCGGTTCATCTTCCAGGTAGTGGGGTTCACAGATATTTTTTGGTGGTCTACCAGTGTTTTTATTGTGATTCTTTTTTGTCCTGGGTGATGATTGGCCTTCTTGTGTTGGTATCTGTCTCTATATGTAGTTTTTCTTTATAACGTGTGGCCCAATCATTGGTTTGGTTTGCAGATGACCAGGACATCCAAGAGTGGCAATGTTTCTTCCTTTTCTTTTTCCATCATGAATTGGATGTTCAGGTGGATGTTATTCAGATGGTTCAAAAACATGGTCAAATCTTCTTCTCCATGACTCCAGAGGCCTGCCACAGATGCTGGTAAAACTATGATAGGTCAGAAATGACTTGAAAGCATGCAAGAACAACAAAGTTGCTTCTGGAAGCTTTCAGAAGAGGCCATTCATCCTCTCAATTTCATTCTTTCTCTTAGCCAGAAAAGGGATGTTCAAGGAACCCCCAAACTGAAAGCCACAGAAGCATGTAAGGGGGCATGCCTCCTGAAGACTTTGCTTATATCTCTTTAATGTTTCCACAGAGTCCATTTAAACAGCAGCACCAACAATAACAGCTCTTTAAAGACTCCTGAAAGTCTGCTGTGAAGTTTTAGAAAAATTGTCATAAGTGATGCTTAAGAATGCAACTTACTCTGACATCTCAAGTGCACATCTTTTACAAAAATATATGAAGTGGGAGGTACAGAGGTTATGTTTCCAGTCAAAGGTACATTTTGATCAATGTGGCCTTTTGCATTTGATTCCAGCAAAGCTGGAAATTCTTTTCTTTTTAGAAACAAAATAAAAAAATCATTAATATCACAAATTAATAGACAATAAACATAAGTCCACTGTGTGAAAATTGTTTACAACAGTTGAAGATCTTAATCTGGATCTTTATCACAAGAACAGTCAATTAAGTAAAAAAGAATCATCCTAGTTTTATCTAATAAGACCTCTTTAGAAGTCCCTGTGATATATCAGTGAAACAATACTGCTATCTTTCATATCATTAATAAAATTAATAAAAGTTAATAACATTTCATCAAACACATTGGTTCTTTGTCCACTTGCATGCCTGCTCTGATATGTTAATTTTTCTAGGGGGATAAATTTAAGATTTTACGATGCCAAAAAGCTAGATATAGGTTCTCAAACCTCTTCCAGTTGCAAGCAACCACTTGTTTGACTGCCAGCAAAAGAAAGGAGTAGTTCTACACATTAGTACCACTCTTGTAATTGGTATATTTTCAAAAAACAAAAGTTAGAAAGTAGTGTGGCTACTTATTTCCATATGTATTTGTTATTTTTATTGCTTATCTCACCTCCAATGAAGCCATAGAGAGCCAAGGCCCTCATTTTATTCTCATGACAACTTTGGGTGGTAGGTTAGGCACACGGAGAGTGTGACTGATCCAAGATTATTCGGTAGTTTAGTGAAGACTTAAATCTGGATTTCCTAACTCCCAATTCAGCAATCTCTAACATGCACTACACTACAATAGACTGTTCCAGAGAAAATAAATGTATTTGTACATCCCACTTTTTAAAAATGAGGAGGAGATCCAAATGATGTTTTGCCCATCATACACAATTTTTTTTTTAATCGTACCACCTTTTTTTTAATCGTACCATTCCAAATTGAAACTATTTTGTGAATCAGCCTGGCTGATTTTTCTGAGCAGAGGAGTCTTCTCATTTATAATTAGGACAAGGTTGTTGTTGTTGTTGTTGCTGTTATCCAATTCTGTAGTATTAAAGTGGCAAACTCTAATGGTATTATAGCTAAGCTAGTTTCCTTGGAAGAAAGTCAACATACAAACAGCCACTCGTATTCTGTTGGTTAATCCCAACTAGAGTAGACCTAATCAATTACTGAATGGTGAGTCAACATATTGGTAACTCCATTGGTTTCTTTGGGTCTATTGTTGTTGTTAGCTGTCTTCAAATTGATGACTCATGGCAACCCTGTGGATGAGACATCTCCAAGGTTCCTTGTCCTCTACCTCTCTGCTTACATGCTGAAAGCACAGGCCTGTGGTCTCTTTGATTGTGTCTAACCATCTGGCATGCAGTCTTCTTCTCTTTCTACTGCTTTCCACCATTCCTGGCATCGTTGTTTTTTCTAATTATTCATTTTTTCTCATGGCGTGTCCAATGTATGACAACTTCAATTTAGTTATCTTAGCTTCCAAAGAGAGTTCAGGTCCAATCTGTTCCCAACACCCATTTGTTTGTCTTTTTGGCTGTTCATGATGTTTTCAGTACTCTTCTCCAGCACCACATCTCAAATGAGTTTATTTTTTCCTATCTGTTTTTTTTTTAACTGTCCAGCTTTCACTTCCATTCATGGTGATGGGGAATCAATGGCTTGGACTATCCTCACTTTAGTGTGCAGTTATGTCTTTACACTTTATGAGCTTGTCCAGTTCTTTCATAGCTGTCCTACCCAATCATAGTAAACTTCTGATTTCTTGGCTGCAATCTCTGTTCTGCAATATTTGAACCAAGGTATGGGAACTCTTTGACTATTTCAATGTTATTGTTATAAAATAGAATTTAGGCCACCATGTGTACTGAGGCACAGGAGAAGACTGTTTTTCTAAAGAAACAAACATAGCAGTAGCATCATTACAGTTTGCCTGTATTGCACTCTGCCAGAATTTTTTGAAGATAAAGAGACACTGGGGAGAAAAAGGACACCATATCTGGAAACACAGCAGGGGAGGTGTACAAGGGAGTTAAACACACCCACAACAATCCATGCTACAGAGAAGACACCCATGAATGAACCAAACTATGACACCTTTCTTTGATTAAAAAATGTTAAGCAGCATTAAAATGCAACATTAAATGGTGCAATATAAGGTGGCACAAATTACCAGCCTGGATGAGCCCAAGGGCTATCACTTAAAATGTGTCACTGAAGAAACCATACAGATCAAAGTATTGAGGAGAGGTATTAGCACCATCAAGGGAAACTGCCTGAGGATGCACTCCTAAACCTTGTAGAAGGATGTGGTGATGTGAGGTGTGAGAATTTAGATTGCAGGTGTGTTAGATGTCATATTTTTGAATGATCCTCATGTAAAGAAAAAACCCTAACTCATGTAATAATCACCCTCTAAGAAAAAAAGTTTAGCCTTCTCTTTGATACATTAATTTACTACATGAAATGTGCTTTTTAGATCAAAGAATGTTATAGAAGACAACACTCTGTTTACTGTCTAAAGTTGTATAGTCCAGTATTCTACCACTACCACTACCACCTTGTTAAGTTGTATTTACATTACTGAATTAATACAGTCTGATACTGCTTTAATTGCCATGGTTCAATGCTATGGATGTTTAGGATTTATAGCTTTGTGAGATATTTAGCCTTCTCTGTGAGAGAGCTCTGGTGCCACAACAAACTACAAATCCAAGTATTCCATAGGATGGAGCCATGACAGTTAAAGTGGTGTTAAACTGCATTAATTTTGCAGTGTGGCAGCAACCATTTGGCATAGTGTGGAGACAGTCTTTGAGTGCTACAGAGGCGTGCTCCACAATTGCTGATGGAATCACTTTAAAATACTGCATTTTTGAGTGGTATAAAACCCCAGCATGAATGGGAATGCACCATTTGACATCAAATTGAGTGGCCACGAGAACATTCCTGTAGTGCCTTAAATATTCATAGAGCATGAAAGGGGTGCTGTGCAGCTGTAAGCTACTTCACAGTGCAGCCACAAACTCATAAACTCCTTTTGATGTGTATATAAGAGGTTGTGAAAGAAGTATATATCATAGAGAAGACTAGCAGTGCCCTGTTAGCCTCTGTCCCTTGAATCTTTGAGAAGGTGGCTAGAATCCAGGAAGAGCCAAATGTCCTCTATGTTCAGACTTACTTTTGTACAGAGATAAATACACTAGACAGGATCATACATGAAAAGTCATAACAACAACAATAGCCAAAGTGATGTTGGGGGTGGAGTGGAATCATATGCCATGTTCACTCAGAAGTAAATTCTATTTAGTTGAAGGACACATATATCCTCCTGGTAACTGTACATAGGTCTAGAACTTTAGTTAATGGCACTGACCATTCATGCTAAGTTTGAGACTGCTGTAAGGAACAACAGTGAAGGCATGGTAGATAAAATGCAATCCTAGCAGACTATTCAGCATCTTCAACTTCCAGACCTGGTTAATTGGAGTGATAGAAGAATGTGAGCTTGTGTTTTTAGAGGTTGATTGTTTGTCTGAGCTGACTAGAAGCTTTCTTGTGTGTTTTTGAACATTTTGAGCCATGTGCTGTTCCTGAGCATATGGTTTTTTGGGGGAAAGCATTTACTGAGAAGTGAGTGACCAACTCAGTTGGGAGCATTCTGCCCCATTCTCTGGAGAGGGCCATACTGGCCTTCCTAGAAAGACAGTTCCAGAACCTAAGCTAGGAGCAGCTACTATTATGCCCATCAAATATGTCCATGAAGGTGAGAGGACTAAGAGAAGGGCCTCATGTGACCATCCCAAAGCCCAGGAAGGCTCATATAGGGATGTCTGATCTGTCAAATAGCCTAGACCAGGGGTCGGCAACGTTAACCTACCTGGGGCCGGTCGCTGGTCCCCAGGTCTTCCAGCAGGCCGGGGGGGGGGGATGGCAGCGCGTGCACTCATGCATGCACATGAGCCCCCCGCTGCCACTGCTGCCGTGGCCATGTGCGTCATGGCTGCCGTTTTGTTTGTCCAAAATGGTGGCCGTGACTTGTTTGCGCATGCGCAGGAGGCCTAGGCCAATGGCCCCCAAACATTTTTGGGCTACCACTCCCTTTCCTCTTAAATGGCTACT
>CM034701.1:290572907-290586131 GCA_020142125.1 Phrynosoma platyrhinos
CACTATCTGCATGGCTTTTGGGATGGGTTTTTTCCAGTCTTCCAAGTGGCCTTGGTATGATCTGCCTGTCATTGCCTAGATGGCACTTGGGGTCCATTGCAGTATACATCTGGGGTTATGCGGAATTCATACACAAACCAACATTCAGAAAAATGCACTTTGGTTAACAGTGTGATAACATCTTGGTTATAGTAACTTCCCATGCCTTGTGGCAAACTGTTCTTTAAATTAAGAGAAGATTTTTTTTAAAAAAAAAAAGGCGATTCTGTTCATTCCTCAGCTCCTAAGCAATAAATGACCTGTGGTATATGAATACCATACCTGGAGTATGTTTGTAGATCTCAGCCACTTGTTTAGCAGTTACAAATAATTCATTGCACATATAGTTTCAGCACCCCTAAAAATGCCTAGTTACTAATCTAGTACATTTTAAAGTAACTCCTTACTATCCAATTTTTTTCAAAAGTAACTTAAATCATTGTCCATTGTTACATAAAAACCCCAAATACCTGAATGTTTTTGTTTAGCAACATGAAGCAGAGCACAAGCCAGCAATTGAACCATGTGACATTCCTATTTCACCATTCAGTGAAGCTACCCTTTAACACAAAAGTAACTAATGTTAAAGTTATACTGCAACAAGCATGAAGTTGTCTCTTGTTTAGTTGCTGTTGTTGCTGTGCATCTTCAACTCATTTCCAACGCAGGGTGACCCTAAAGTGACCCTATCATGAAGTTTTCTCAGCAAGATTTGTTTAGAGGGGGTTTGCGTTGCCTTTCTCTGAGGCTGAGTGAGTGTAACTGGCTCAAGGTCACCCAGTGGGTCTTAGAATCAAGCCCTGGTCTCCAGAGTCATAAGCCAACACTCAAACCAGTTTGCCATGGTGGCTCTCTTTAGTTCAGATTATTTAGTTCCAGTCATAATATATTGTAGTTCTATCTTTGCTGTTGGGGAAATAAACTGATTACAAAAAACTTATTATATGAAACTAGTTACGTCCAAGCTCTGCAATTGTTCAGTTAAACCTGAGGGGAACCAGTAGAGAGGTACACAAAGAACATTCTTACTGCTGAAGTGAACAGGAAAACCACTCATCAAGTGGCACTCAGAAGCACATGAAAGACCTATAGATTTCTGCTTTGAGGTTATTATGCTATTACACTAATATGTGCTCTGAGGCTAGTTGATGAAACAGTGAAGTTAAAGCATTCCACTCCACCAGCAATCTCATTTGCAAAGTTTTGATAACAAGATAAAATGCATGTTCCATCAATAAGAGATTTTAAGTTGATTACCCTGGATATGATTTGATGGTGTCAAATAAGTTCTTAAGTACTGTCCTGGACAGGAGCCAACCAGCCCTGCATGCCGCAGCAGGCTGAAAACATGTTGCTGTGTCTGGAAGGATTTTCCCCTTTGCCACCAACAAGCAGATAATTTGGTTTTTGCATCAGGCTGCAACCAAGCATTTTCAGAATGTAGCCAGATAAGACAGGCTAGTAGCACTAAGAACATCTTCTCAAGCATTAGAACATCGACATTAACATGTAGAGGTAGTATGTTTTGTATTTTAGTTTATGGGGAGCCTACATGAGATGGCACTTTTCCTCTTGCCTTGCTAGTAGGCACCCTATGAGCAACTGGTTGGCTGCTGTGTAAACACAGTGCTGAACTTGATAGACCTATGGCCTGAACTAGTACACTTTTTATGCCAAAATTGTCTTTCAGAGTGCAAAAATCAAGAATGACATACTCTTTGACATGTGATATCCCTGTCTTTCTTTTAAAAACTAATACAAAGACAGTATTTGTCCCAGTGACATGCATAAGTCATTTGGATAGCTATTTTGGGTTGCTCCTTGAAAGTACTTTCTTTTCTTTATAATGGTCTCTTACATTTTGCCTTTGATGTATTACTCAGTCATATACCTTTATGAAATTTTCAGTCATTTTGACCTATTATTGAACTGTATCCTGTAACAACAAAGATTCCAGCTGCCCCAAATGGCATTTCCAACCTCACCCAGTACTGTTGCAGCTTTTAGAAAAAGAGAAAAGGGGCTGCCTTGTAATGGCTGAGAAACTGATTGCAACAGTGGCTCTGCAAGTAAGAGGTGTGGTTAACACTTTCCTTTCTGGCTGCTTTTTTTGCAGTCACAATCCAAACATTCACAAGAGTCCTCCATGATTGAGAATAATTCCCATGCACCCAGGAGGACTGCTGAGGCAATGAACCACACAGTTCTCTCTCTCTCTCTCTCTCTCTCTCTGTGTGTGTGTCTTCGATTGTTCTTGGTCACTTCATATCTTCTAGTGTTCCCATGCATTCTTTCCTTTGAACTGCTGCATTGCTGGCAGTGGGAAGGTCCAGTTTTAAATTGAACTATTTTTAATTACTTTTCATCTTTTAAATTGATTTTTAATGCCTAGAATCTTATATCAGCTACTTAAGGCCTGTACAGACTGCCAGAAATAATCCAGCTTGAGACCACTTTAACAATCCTGGCTCAATGCTAGGGAATCATGGGAACTGTAGTTTATTGTGGCACCAGAGCTCTCTGACAGAGAAGGCTCAATGTTTCAGAAAAACTACAGTTCCCATGATTCCCTAGCATTGAGCCAGGCCAGTTAAAGTGGTCTGAAGCTGGATTATTTTTGGTAGTCTGTACAGGCCCTTAGTTAAGTATACTTAACTGAATTACTCACTCAAACCTGATGGAAATATCATTCACCCATGCTTCAAACACTGGCAGGTTGGCCCTCCTTCTCCCCATGTTGTTATTGCCCAGCAAAGTAGGTTTGAGGGGGAGTTACAATTGTGCTAGCAGTGATTGTGATTATAAAACAATTATGGATGGGCAAATCTAGGTAATTGTTTTGTATTCTTAGCCACTATTTAGAGCTAACATTGTGTAATAGTTTGAGTATTGGACTATGGCTCTGGAGAACAGTATTCAAATTCCTGCTCAGCCATGGAAAACCATTGACTGAACTTGGGTGAGGCACATTCTCTCAGCCTCAAAGGAAAGCAAAGGCAAACTCCCTCTGAATAAATCTTGTGAGAAATATTTTATTATTTTTTAAAATACCTTGATTTGCCATTCATTTGAGGAACAGATGTAGTGGCTTATTTTCAGACTTCAGACTCCCTGCCAGGGGCAGCTAGAGGCAGTGAGATTATGAATTTGAACTAAAATTTGGTCTTAGACAGAATATGAATGGAACTGTCCATGGTGATGAATCTATTTTGGGAATAGATTTCAGCACCTTGGATAACTCTTTTAAACCCCAGAGTTGACTCACACTGGAACCACAGCTGCACCTGCTGCCTCCCACAATTGATGTCATGGTTTATTTACAAATACTACTATTTTATTGTTGAAGCCCAGGGAGAGATATATTTGTGAGCTTGCTGTTATTTTAATGTTTTGTGATATTTTACTGTGACATTTTAATGTTATTTTAGTGTTTGATGGTTTTATATTGTGGTGAGTCACTGTTAGGGTCACAGAAAAAAAAATCCAAAAAGAACAAAGCATCCATATGATTATGGAAGTGAAACCTCACACGGCAAATAGCATAGGCATGACAGAAGCTTAGGAATGGAACTGTTTGGTGGAAGCACTCACTATTTATGTATGTAGATGCTACTCGTTGCCCCTAGGAGCACTTCTGGGAAAGTGAGCAAAGAAGCTTTGTTTGCCTGGAATGTGAGACATCCACATTTTAATCAGGCAAACGGAAGATGATTCAGAGACTTGATCCTCCTGGATACCCAGCTTTTCCTTAGCCAGCTGTCAAATAGACTTTTGGTTGTTCCAGGTCCACCTGAGACATTTTGGTGCCTAAGAATAAAAAAAACCTGAATGGGCAACTGAACCTTGCTTTAATGTTAGTGATGGAACTATGTCTATCCCCACACTTCAGGAAAATAAGCTAGATTAGGACATGCAGAGTAGATTGTGTGGTGCAGTTGGTCCTTTGTATCCATGGATTCTGCATCCACAGATCCCACCACCCACAGCTTGAAAATATTAAAAAAATAATTCCAAAATGCAAACCTTAGGTTTTTTTTCATTTTATATAAGGGACACTATATTACTACAACATTGTATATAATTGGACTTGAACATCCACAGGTTTCAGTATCCACATGAGATCCTAGAACCAAACCCCAGTGGATACCAAGGGCCCACTGTATACTTCTGTCCTCTGACACCAACAGTCCTCAGATATGTGAACTTGAAGGCTTTCACTCCTCAGATAGCTGCTCCTAGGTGGCTATCTGAGCTAGCTGCAACACTATCTCTATTTGAAGTATCATCCAAAAAGATGAAGCAATCAATCAGTCTTCAAAGACTGTGATTTTAAGCTCTGTTTCCATATATTTTAGTAGCTTTAATAGCACAGCACTATTAAATATTATTAAATATAAATTGTTTAATATTCAAGTTCTGAGAACAAAATGAACATCTTTCATATTATTCCCTTTACTGGAACTCAAGGCATCTCACAACTAGATTGAAAACAAAGACAAGTGAAAACATTAAATTATAACATTAAAGCACAGGTAAGCAGATGATCACATTAAAGCAACACCACATTAAAAGCAATCTTAAAATAATTTGAAAAGACATCAGAGGAAAACAGAAATATCACAGTTGTGTGCCTTCAAGTCATTTCTGATTGATGGTGACCCTAATTTGAGCCGGTTACTATCTCTCAGCCTCACAGGACGGCAAGGGCAAACCCCCTCTGAAGAAAATTGCCAAGAAGACCATGGGATAGGTAGCCATAAGTTGGATATGACTTGAAGGCAAACAACACCACACACTAAATATAAGATGATCTTATCATAAGGTTTTCTGAGTCTGAGAGTGTGTGACCTGCCCAAGGTCAGTGGGTTTCTGTGCCTAAGAAGTATTCCAACCCTGGTATTCAGAGTTCTAGTCCAACTCCCAAAGTACTATACCACACAGTGCCCCTCATTAAAAGTCCATTCCACAGCAGCCAGTGATTTGTCAAGTGTCTGCTCAAATGAAAAGATATTTTGTGTGTCTGGAAGCAAGCCTAGTTTCTCTTGAAAGTACTGGGAGCAATCACTGAAAAAGCCCTCTCTGTATAGGAGCTGTGCCAATAAACAGGACATATGTATGGAGCTATTTACCACACCCCCATTTTTAATGCTACCTAATCTCCAGCTTTATGTTCAAGGAGCTGGTTTCAGAAACACCTACTTTCAATTGTATGGGCCCTATTCCTCCCATTCCACAGTGTTTGGGAACTTCATTTATCCTAGAGCTCTAAACACTCTGTGCGATAGACACTGACATCTCTGTGACCAATTGATTTACACCCTTTCATTAATATAGGGAAAATGTATAGTTCTCTAGGTGTGCAAATGGAGCAAATAGGAAGATTCTGATTTTCCTTTTACAATTGCAGGGCTTGTTGTAAAGGCTGAGTCTTGCCCCATTAAGGAGGTGTAGATTGAAAAGGGGTAAGTAAGCATATTCTACTCCTAAGTGGCTGTAGAGCATGCATACTTCAACTGAGTGGTGGACTGCAGAGATAAGGCACAGACAGGAACACTTCCTTTGTGAGAAAAGAATGATGGTGTTTACAAAGATGACTGGAATTTCTGGAGGAATAAAATGGTTCAGAAATGATTTTTGTCTTTAAGTGAAATGACCTTTCCAGGAACCTTCTACTATTACTTCAGCCAACAAAGAGGATGTTAAATTCCAGCCTTCATTTATTTTCTTTAGTAGCCATGGGCTGCATTACATCTGCAACTCTACGATTCCTTTTTCTGTTATTTTCCTGATGGCATCAAATACCAATTGACCCCAGTGACAGCTGTACAAATAAGGAGGGAGCAAAGAGGACTAATTATTACTTTCAACATAAATATGGAAAATGTATTGAATTTGGGTATTATGATTATATATTTTGATTTTCCCCCTCAAGTCAACTATTTGCCTCCTTTAGTGGCACAATAAGTCCTTTCAAAATTAGTGCTTACAGCAGTTTTCCTTATAAGAATAATATCTGGATAACAATTGCTAGTGGTTGCTTCTGTCCTAAGCTTTTAAAAACTCGATTGGATTCTCTCTCCCCCTCACCCCCCCCCCCCCCCCCCACTCATCCCTCTCTTGGTCTCCTGTCTGCAAAACTTTAAGCTGTTGCTGCTGCTGTTGCAGCTGTGTTGTGCCTTATGGGGCGGATGTGTGACACAGTATGAAGGTCAGTACAATGCTGGGAAAGCAGAAGACAAGCCAATAGGACTGTAACATTCCCCCTTTCTGCACAGCAGGAGTTCTCTGAGTTTACCTCAGTGAAGAGAAACTCATTTGAGACAGATACACACACATATAACACACCCAACAATTCAGCTGACCATGACTCAACAGTTGCTCTCTTGGGTCAGATTCTGAATCTGCCTCCTTTCTATTTGGGTCACCTTTTTCAATCATTCTTTAGGAAGAGGTACTGGGCAATTTCTTGTTCCATAAATGGCCAACAACCTAGGCCATCTTCAAGGAAGACCTACACTGATTTTTGTATACTTATTATAAAGTGTAGTGTTGATTCCACCATCTGTAAAATGAATGATGAAGCAGTAGAAACCCAGTGTCAGTCCTTTTGACTTAATGAAGGCAAGTCAGTCAACACATTTATTTGCTCCCACAGATTTGGGAGCTCCTAAAATAGTTGAGGGTTTAGATAAAAAGCTCAGGCAGAGTCTAGAAAAGTTAATTATGAAGATGACAGCCACCAGAAGAATCTGAGGGATTCAGGGAATTATAGTGCAAAAGGAAGGAGAGCCCACTGTACAACCCTTTCCCATGACACCACCATCTTCCTGTGATATCTCATGGTACAAAAAGCTACAGTTTCACATCTCCCATTCCCCAAGTGTTTCCAGTGTTGTGTGTCAGTAAAATGGAAAATGTGGCTTGATTTTTGAGCTGGCATTTAATACTGAAGTTGTCAGATAAACATTTTGTGACATCCTGCCACATGAACCCATACAATTCATGCCTGAGCCATAGTTTTTTTTCCTTTGCTCATGGGCACTTGCTCACAGTCTTTCCAATTTCACTAGAGTAAAAATGTGAAAATCATGCTTTACTGCTTCCTGGTTGGCATAGGTGTTTGATCCATTTTAGATAAAATTCTCCATTTGTCCACTGACCTGTAAGTCAACAACATTTCACACATCCCTCACCAAATAATTACTATCTGCACAAGATAATACTTGAAGGAAACTTGATCCTGTAATTCTTTTTCATTTCCATAATCTGGCAATATGCTCCTTGAACATCTGTGGGTCTTACTTTCAAGTAAACATGGCTGCAGTTATGTTTCCTGCTCTTTATCCCTAGAAAAAGAAAGAGGAACATGGTTTGACTGACACTTAAGATCCTTTAACTGAATTAGAAAACACTGGCTATTTCTTCAGCATGTCTACTTTTGGCTTAATTTCTAGCTATATTTTACAGGCTTGCACAATGCCTCTTGATAAACATCTGAACTCTTGGGGCCTTACCTGAGAGCTATGATTTATCAGGTAGGAGATCTTATGCTATTTGATTGCATGTGCACCCCCTACTCCCAGCTAAATAGAGGAAATTAATTCTTAATTAAATAAGAAGCACTCCCTCAGGACATTAAAGCAATCAAGACAGGTTAGGATATACTGCCTGTTGCCAAAGAGGAAATGTGTACACTCAGCATGGGAATGCTGTCCAAGATTTTCTGGCTCAGAGATCCTGTTGCAGAGGAATCTAAAAAGAAGGTATTCTGTTACATGTTTTTTAGGCAAAGTCATTATGGAACAACTCTAATCATC
The DNA here is from genome assembly GCA_020142125.1 of Phrynosoma platyrhinos. Lineage (NCBI taxonomy): Eukaryota > Metazoa > Chordata > Lepidosauria > Squamata > Phrynosomatidae > Phrynosoma > Phrynosoma platyrhinos. Next base: position 290,580,764 of record CM034701.1, read on the forward strand.
TTAGAAGTACAAACCTTGTCTTTTTATTGAAAAATGATGTTATGTTCTTCAGAATAATTTGTAAAGGGTTCTTAGTTTCCCAGTAAATAATTCAAGGTAAAAAATGTGACTAATGAGGAGGAAATTAATTAATGTGATTTACAGTGTTTTCAGTGATCTTTCACTGAGCCATGTTTCCACATAATCTGTGATTATGGCTAGAATCCATAAGGGTGGTTCTGCTGATATCTTTCCAACTGTCTGGGGAGTGAGGAGCGGGTGAATATCCTTCCTCACTTCAACTCTCTGTGTACCTTAAAATTGGCTCTGGAGGTCTGGGAAACTTTCTGGGGCCACTTTTCAAGAAAGTTCTATCATGCTGGGGGTGAGGTGGGGTCAAGCACCAATGTAATGATGGTTATTGTCTAATGTGTATGAAAGCTTCATTAGAAGAGCTAATTTCCATTCTAGTATGAAAGAAAAGAAATAGAGGTAGAGCTCAGAAGTATGGATAAAAGTGATTGCTTTGGAAAATGGACCAACTAATTCAATTTTAAAATTCAGCCTCAGAACAAATAATGCTAACTCATCCTATCTAAGCTTGTTTTCCTTAATCTATCCCAGTGCTGCATCTCTCCATTAAAACATGCTCCTCAATCTGTTTATCTGATCCTGTGTCCAACTAGCTTCCTTGAAGAGCATCCAGAACTGGAAAAGAAGCACCCTATTGCTTGTCCTAGCACTCGTGAGACTCAAGGGGAGTCAATGGATAACAATAACTCTCCAGAAACCATCACCCATGAGAACACCCAACTGAAACAAGCTTCAGTAGTTTCTCCCCCTCCTGTCCCAAACAGAGGCTTAGAAAACACCCCCTGGGGGCCCAGAACCTCAGGATCACAGGAATGGCATGTTCAAATGGAAGTCTAGAACTGGAAGCACATTGGCCATCTGACAGCCAAAGGACCTTTTTTGTGGTGATTCTGTTCTTACAGAATGGAGACAGATAGACCTAGATGCTTCAGTACATTTTCCATTGACTATTAGTCCTGGTCTACATTTTATAGGCTGTAAGTTTTGCTGCAACGGAAATGTACAGTGTCATTAATTGTGTTAGCATTAAAGTTATGCTTTTTGCTTTGTAAACCACTTTGAGGAGGCCTTGCCTTTAAAGGCAGAGCATGTGCATGTACTTGCCTTCAAGTCACCTGTCCACTTAAGGTGACCCCATTGATTTCATAGGGTATTTTTAGGCAAGGAATAGTCAGATATATTTTTGCCAATGCCTTCCTCTCAAATGTAGCCAGCAGCACCTGGTATTCATTGGCAATCTCCCATCCAAGTAATAACCATGGATGACCCTGTTTATCTTCTAAGATCAGGCAGGATTGGTCACCCATGTCTGAGAAATAATAATAAAAAAATGGCATCTGCACAGTATCCATTTTAACACAGCATGTAGTTTATGCAGTAACAATTTCTCCTCTTTTCCTTCTCTTCCAGAATCCACTTGCAGCTCTAAAAGGTGCATCATCCCTGTGTGGAATCTTGGAGGACTTTGCCTTATTTTTCATCATGTGCCCCCTCAAATATTTGGTGACACAAACACACACATAGTGGACAATTGTTTGTTATTATTATTTGTCATCATGACCATGTGAATAAGAGATCTCCAAGAGCCCAGGTTATCAACTACTATGCTCAGGTCTTGAAAACTCAGGGCTGTGGCTTCCTGATTGAGTTGATGCATCTGTAGTGTAGTCTTTCTTGTTATTCTTTTTTTCCCCTATTACCTTCTGCTTTACCAACCATTATTATATTTTCCAATAAAGTATGTCATCTTATGATGTGTCAAAATTATGGTAGCCTTAACTTGATGATTTTGGTTTCTAACAAAGAGTTCAGCCTTGGTTTGCTCTTGGGCCCCAAACCCAAAGAGCCAATAACACTGCCCAGATGTCAAGGGAGATGCTATTGGCAATTTCACTGCATTTAGGGCATTTTAGCACCTCTCTCTTAACTGTTCCAGGCTCTTAGGGTATTTTTCCTCATAGGAAATGATCAGTCACTTTCTCTTTGGAAAAAGGGTGTGTGAAAGAGTAGGAAGAATCCTCAAAATGCCCGAAAATGAAGCTAGCTAAAGTTGCACTTTTCTCACATATACAGTAGACAGTGGATGCCAGATGACACCAATAAAGCTATGGGTACTAGATGGGATTAATCCCAAGTATCTTGCACATTGCAGGGATAACACTGTAGCTGAAATCCTATTGTGGTATTATGTTGTTGTAAATGGACTTACATATGTGGGATTTAGAATTGTGCAGTTGCATAACATCCATATCCAGTAGAAGACTGTTGTTATGTTACTACATAGCAGAGCTAACAAGAGTGCCCAATGAACATTGATGCCTGATGCACAATGAAACTGATGCAATCACATCAGGCCTGGTGTACAGTGGGCACCAAAATTACATATCTTTGCAATTCAATGAAGGGGTTTCTTAGCACCTCTGCTACATAGCAAGGTATATATAAAGTTATATAATGAAATAAGTTATATAGGATTATGGTGTATATATGTTTCTTAGAGTTGGAAAAGCTTTTATTAGGATTACAACTTTCCAAATCCATCAGTCAGCATAGCCAGTGGTCATGTTGGTTGGAGGATTTTAAGGTCTATATGTCACTGAACCTTCCTACCATTGAAGAAAGTGATCACACAGGTGGCCATTCTGCCCAGCCAGAGTGGCCATCTTCCATTTTCTTGAGCTGAGCAAACAGCAGGGGAGAGGAACCTTTAAATTAGCATTTCTCAGTATTCTGTTGTGCTATGCCACTGAACTCATAGTATAAGTCCTATTTCTAGTTTAAACTACAGTAGACTTATTTGATTACTGAATGGTCAGTTTGTGTAAATTCAATGGGTCTCTACCATCTGGGACCAGAACTAAATTTAGACTCATAGAATCAACTTCAAATGCCCATTCCTTGTTTCATCTTAGTGGAAAAGTCTAAGGAAAGGAGGAGAAAAAGGTTTGCTTTATTGACATATATGGGTTGCTGCTGCTGCTGCTGTTGTTGTTGTATACAGGTACTTTCAAGTCATTCCAACTTATCATGATCTTAAGACAAAGCTATTACAGAGTTTACTGGACATGATTTGTTGTGAGGTGGGGGTGAGTTGCCATTATTTTCCTATGAGGATGAAAGTGTATGCATTGTCCAAGGTTACCCAGTGAATTTCTATGGCTAGGTGAGGATTTGAACTGTGGTCATCAGAATTCTAGTCCAGGACTCAGAGCACTACACCACATTGGCTGTCATATATGGGTTCACAAGTGAAGAATTTGGTAAAATCTTGGTACTGGCAATATATCTTGCCATTGTGAAGGAAACGGAAGTAAAACATTCATTCTGAATTCAGGGCATGTCACAGGTGTACAACATTCCCACCAAATATTCACATTTCAAACACAAGAGGCTTTGTTTGATATACTTCTGCGTGATGTGCTTCAGTTTCAACTACACATGCCTGTGTTTTAATGTTAGCACTTAAAAAAACAGCAACAAATAGTAAATAGAGGAAATGGTAAATAGAGGAACATATGACTGAACTGTTGCGTTTTATGGAGGGATAAAGAGCCAGTGAGTTCAAGGACTGCAAGACAGAAAATACTGCTTCCTTTCACTGAAAGAATGTGAGTGGAAGTGCCCCTGAAGGAGATTCATCCTGTTGTTGTTTCAAGGATCCTGGCAATGGGAGCATATGAAAACCACCCACGAACAATAGAATGAAAACAGCTGTGCAGCCACCCTAATCTGGTTAGTGACTGTGTAAATATGGTGCAGAACGTTGAAAAGGTTGATCATGGAGCTGCCCCGCTGTATCACAATGCATGCAGGTGCTGTGGGTGGATTCCGCACTGAATCAGATCACTGGTGGCAGGGAATTAATGGTTCATTTATAGCCCAGCCTCTCGTCTGTGTTGTAAATTCCATAAATGTAACTGACTCTGACTTCAGTACATTATTCTACATGGGTTATCCAACCTTTGTGAGGCAGTAAACAGCCTCATTGCCTTTCCCAAACTGACAGAGATCTTTTACCCTTCTGAATGTCCCAGACAGTTGTGTGTGTGTGTGGATGTGTGTGTGCCTTTAAGCTGCCTGTTGACTTATGACGACCCCATGAATTTCACAGAGTTTTCTTAGGAAAGGAATACTGAGAGGTACTTTTACCAGTTCCTCTTCTGAAATGCAGTCATCCCTCCATATCCACAGATTTTTTATCCACAGATTCAAGCATCCACAGCTTGAAAATATTTTGAAAAAATATAAATTCCAAAAAGCAAACCTTAATTTTGCCATTTTATATAAGGGACCCCATTTTACCATGCCACTGTATTTAATGGGACTTGAGCATCCACAGATTTTATTATCCACAGGGGGACCTGGAACCAAGCTCCAGCGGGTACCAAGGGCCCACTGTATAGCCTACAGCACTTGGTAATTGTTTGAAGCCCATTCAAACATTAACCAGGGCTGACCCTGTTTAGCTTCCAAGATCAGACAAGATCTGGTGCCTTTAGGGTATGTAGGCCTCTCCCTGGTGGCTCCAAGAAATTGGGCCACTATTGTGTGCCATGACCTTCCTCTCTTTGTAACCCTATAAGTGTTCCTTCTGCACTGGCCTTTTCTGCTGCTTGTGAAAATAATTTTGAGGAGGGAAAGAGAAGATGTAGGGGTATAGCTTGGGAAAGGGAGGGGACAAAATGAGGGCATTACTTTTTACAAAAGGGAATTATGCCCCCTTCATATAAAACTTTCATTCAGCCCACAAATTTCTAGCAATGCAGTAACTTCAGTTGAACATTTAGAGATATGGCTGAGGCATCCAAAGAACGGGGGCAGGCAATGAGATTAAAGGATTGTAGACACTGCAAATATAACAGTTCTAAGTGTGAATGGTTTTCAGTGTGTCCCTCTGTGTGAGACCTGATTTTTAATATCTCACAATTCTAGAAATTTTGAGGCTGAGGAAATTTCCCCATTTTAGAGGGGAAATTACCTCATTTGGCTTACCTGAAGCTACACCCCTGAGCAGTTATGAACAGAAACAAATGCAAGGCTGGGTCACCTTGTAAGCTTACTATGCTTTTTTTGGTGGTAGCATTCCATTTTGTGAGACTGCACTAGTTCAACACCTTCCTAAGCACAACTTAGCTGTTTTAGCAGGCATTATGTTCAGATAATAAGTGCTCATTCCCACTTACATTTAAACTGGTTTGCAATTCGCCTTCATTCTGTGTTGGTGAATTGATTCCAAAAGGTCCATTGCTCCCACTATGAAAGTGGATCTTTTCATTATTCCCTTGTAATTGCTTCT
>CM034701.1:290595180-290608067 GCA_020142125.1 Phrynosoma platyrhinos
GTTAGGATCAGATCCAAAATAGCTGACTCCCTTGTTGCCTCTTCCACTAAATTCCACTATTTTTGAACTTTGAATCCAGTTTGCAGCAGTTGAAGTAAATTGAGGAGAAAGAGGGACAATGGGAGGAAGAGAAAGAAACTGGAATGTTTTAAAAGCATCTGAAAATGTGGGATGACAAAGGATTAATCAGGACTGTCCCTGCCAAATCAGGGCAAGTTGAAGAGTATATGACATGTCAACCCCCTAGTCTAGAGACAAAGGCTTTCTGTAATCCACTATTCCCTGTACTGTTAGCCACTCTGGTTAGTCATGCGGGCAATGTGAAACCTCTCCTCTTGAAGTTCAAGAGGAGATATCTTTGACATTCCTCTGGCCCAGCTTCTGCAAGATTGAGAATAACAGCATCAGTTTCTGTGTCAGGAACCTCTGGCCAGTTGCCTAGCTGGCATCCAGGAGCCCTAGACTTGACCAGTTCATCCTCCCCTAACATTCCTCAAAGGCTTCTCTCCATACATTTCTGCAAAATCTTTCAATGCCTGATTCTTAGAAATGAAAGGCAAAAGTTGAATTATTTTTCTAAGGTTAGTCACCCTTCATTACTAAATAGGCATCATTATTCCCTTCAAACATTCAATGATTAACTCTTTTAAAATATATAACTCCCCCCCCTTTTTTTTAGGCCAGCTGGCATATATGATGCCAACAAAGACCAGTGTTCCCAAGATTAAAAAAAAAGGGGGGGGGGTTGTTCCATCCTGTTGTAACAAAATTGTAAGCTGCAGCTCTTTGGACCAATGCAGCTCTTTGGACCAATGGGGACAAATCACTCTTAATCACTTGGGCTTTATTGTAGTTCTTGATTCAACTTGACTCATGGCAAAGTTTTCAATTTGGGTGAAAAGCCTCATAATATGCAATTATATTGGAATTCCATTTTCATGAAAGGCTCAGTGTTCATTCAAACAGAGAAAACACTGATCCACTCATGACACCATTTTTAGCAGAATTTCTTCTTAACCAAAGAAAGATATTTTTACCAAAATGCTTATGATGAAAGAAAGATAGAATGGCTTGTTCATTTGCCTGTTTGTTTGCAGCATTTACAGAGGACTTTTGGGGGTGTTTCATCTGCATGTTTATTTTTTAAAAAATACAAAATTAAAACAGCATTGAAATTCAGTTGCAAAAGCAGTAAATAAGGTGCGTTCAACAAAGCAACATGGAAAGCAAACAAAATATTCCAAAGAGTAGCTGGAAAAGAATAACTGTGGCCTACCATCCGAAGAACAAAAAGATAAGGCAAAGGCCTCTTTTGGGAGCGAGTTGTGCATCTTGGGAGCCACAACGAAGAAGGCCTTATTCTCCTTTATGACACACTAAGATTTAGATTGTAAGGGCAGGGCAAAGTGGGCTCCTGAAGTGGTGGAGAAAGAACATTTACAACAAGGCTCAGTTTTAAATGTGCTGCCATACTTCCTTTTTCCCTTCCAACTTGCTTCTTCCTTTTTATATATTAAGGCTCAGAACATTTATAACATTACATGTGAAGAGTAGCACTCTAAATTGGATCCAGAAAGTAATTGGGAACAAATTAAACAGTGTTTGGAATTAATTCAGTTTGTTATCCATTGCTGTTGTTGTGTGCCTTCAAGTTGTTTCCAGCTTATGGAGATCCTAAGGCTTTCATGAGGTTTTCTTGGCAAGTTTCTTCACAGGAGGTTTGCCTTTGCCTTCTTTTGTGGCTCAGAGCATGTGACTTGCCCAAGGTCACACAGTGGGTTTCATGACCAAGCAGAGAATCAAACCCTGGCCTCCAGAGCTGTAGTCCAGTGCTCAAACCACTAGGCCATGCTGCCTACTCATAATTTCATATAATTTTAAACACAAAATTTAAAATTATTTCTTCCTCATCATTTCAGTGTCACTGTTGCACACATTGTGAACACTGATTAACATTTCATTTTATTTTAATTCTTTATTGGAGGTCATTTTTAGTCATTTTTCTTGATCTTAATTTAAAGTACTGTGTCACCAACATGCTATTCAGGTTTAATTTAACATACTGATCTTATAATATTCACTGGGATCAATAAATATTAATGAAGTATTTTACAAATTAATGTGAACTTCATCATTAATATGTTAGCATGACCACAAACATTTTCAAACTGTGAAGCTGTTGTAAAATTGTTGTCATAAGCAATACTTACAAGTTCAATGGTTCCTTCACACTACACAGTTACAGCACTCTGCCAGGGCTGTAGTGTGTGAAATCCTTGGATTTTATAGTGAATGAGGCACTAGAATTTTCTGGTGAAGAATTCTAAATATTTCATAGAACTAAAAATCCCAGGATAGCATAGTACAGAATCACAGCAGTTAAAGTTCTGTGAGAATGCTATAATTGTGCAATATGAAAGAATCCCAAAATATTCCATTCCATATCCCCTTCCTCTCTGTGTCAATTTTTCATCCCTTTCTCAAAGAGTCAACCAACATTTCATGGCCAGCCTCAGTTCTCATTGATCTCTCTTTGTGTTATTTTTGTTTGATTCTTTCTGAAAGGCTAGATAAGGCTTCACATTCAAAGAAGCTTCCTATTAGCAAGTAGGATTTTTTAAAAATTGATTTCATCAACAGCCTAGCTGCAAATGCCTAATGCTTCCAGATATGCCACATGAAGCACATTAAATCTAAGGAGCTTATCACATTGCCAAAAAAGCTAGCTTACCTGTTCCGGTTTCAATCTTCTTCTGGGATACACCCAGATGTTATCACATGTAAGTTGTCACCAATTCTGCCACAATGCCTCCAGCCAAATACAGCCTGGGTCAGAAGAGGGTCAAGGCAGCATTCAGACAGCACTTTTTCAAAAACAGAAGCTTCCGACTTTGAAAATTTGCCAGATGAACATGGCTTCGACCCACATCTGACCCAGGCTGTATTTGGCCGGCAGCATCATGACAGAATTGGAGGTGACTTACATGTGATAACATCTGGGTGTATCATGGAAGAAGATTGAAACCGGAACAGGTAAGCTGGCTTTTTTGGCAATATGATAAGCTCCTAAGTTTCACTAAATATGAATCACCGTGGCTTGGTGATTCATTGTCAAAGGGGGAAAATCAGGTCTGAAACTGGTTTAATGAAATAAGGACTAAGATCCTAGCAATTTATTTATTCAAACTGATCCTTTTCTTTACTTTTTTCATTTTTGTTAACTGCCCACAAATTGATCCCCATCTCATGGTGACCCTGTGGATGAGACATCTCTAAGACCTCCCATCTTCCACTGCTCTGCTCAGGTCTGTAAATTTATAACCATGACCTCCCTAATTGAGTCTATCCATCTAGCATAGGATCTTCCTCTGTTTCTACTGCCCTCTACCTTTCCTAGCATTGTTGTCTTTTCCAATGAGTCATGTGTTCTCATGATGTGACCAAAATATGATGGTCTTAATTTAATCATCTTGGCTGGAAGATTTCAGGCTTAATCTGTTCAAGGACCCATTAGTTCATCTTTTTGGCTGTCCATGGTATCTTCAGCACTCCCCAAAGGCTTATAATGCATAAAACCATTATGTATATATATATATATTTTTAACAATCAAAGGAACAAATCCTGTTATAGGGAGCATATAACTCCCTTGTTGAAACAGCTTAACTGGCTACCCATTCATTTCCGGGCACAATTCAAAGTGCTGGTCATGACCTATTGTTGGAAAATTTATGTTTGCATTCTCCTGTCCCTTCTTAGATAGATAGGGACTCTCTCTCTGCCATTCTATTATGTGATTCCTGCCACTTTTGGAGGCAGTTTAACAGATCTCACCCAAGAGTCTACACTGCAGTCAGCAGTAAATAAGCAGTAAGTTGTGGTATCTTCCTGCTATATTAAAGATGATGAGATTTATTATCTTTACCCAAACTATCTCCAGTTAGATTAGATTTTTGTTCTTTCATGTAAATATTTATTAAAACCATTATTTTAAACTACAGACTGCATGTTTGTTTTTTCTTTTGAGTTAGTCTTCATTCTTTAGGAAAACATATTTAGAATAATTTAGTCAGGCTCACACTTCTGTTGTTCTGCTAATGAAAACTAGACTCTAACCAGTTTAACTTTCATACTTGCATATTTTTTTTTGTTTCCTTTAAAAGGGTTAACACTCTGGGAAACTAAAATTGCACCTATAATTTTTTGGGTTATGGACCCGGAAGGAGTTCCAGTCTAGACCCAGACTAGTCACAGTGAGGTCTCAGAAGAGGTTCCAGATTTTTTAAAAAACTGCTTCTCCTGAAGATACTGACTTCAACAAAGTTTATTTTTTCTACTCAAACTATAGAGAATTGTTTCAAATAATCCTAATCCAACAATGATTACTGAAATTTTAACTGGAACAAATTACAAAATGTGCTCATGGAAAATGCAAATGTACCTGACTACAATTGGACTGTTTAAAACAGGAGTAGGCAACCTTTCCCCTTTAAGGGCCGAGGGACTTCAGCTCCCAGAATCCCAGGAGCTATTGGCCAACATGGGACTATTGGCTAACATGGCTGAGGCTTCTGGGAGCTGAAGTCCCTCAGCCCTTAAAGGGGAAAGGTTGCCTACCCCTGGTTTAAAACAATAAATGGGCAGAGACCCACAGAAGTAGGGATACATCAACAACAGTGTGATGAAAATGCAGAGAAAGCAGCAGCATATATTTGCTTGTCTGTAGATCACAGCATTAATTACCATATTCAAGATTTAACTGATGCAAAGCAAATATGGGACACACTACACAAAGTATTTACTTCTCCAAATACTTCTAATCAAACAGCTCTCATGATCAAACTTGTTAACATCAAGTTGCATCATCCTCAATTTTTAAATCTGCATATTAATGGATTTATACAACTTTGTCTGGAATTACTGCAACTGGAGAATCTTTTCCAGACTATGCAAAACTTGGACTGTTTTTGGCTAGTCTTCCAAAATATTACTCTCCAATAATCAATACTTTTCAAGTTAAAGGAGATGTTTCTTCACAAGATGCTATTACTCTAATTGTTGAATTTCATAACAGGCAAAAACAAACAAAAACAACAAACAAAGAATTTGCTGCAGAGGATTTGAAAAAGACTTCCTTTTCTTCTAAATCAAATAGAAGCAATGTTAATAAGTCAAGACTAGAGGGACTGAATACTAAAAGCAAAAGCAATTTTAAGAAGGCAGCTTTAAATCCTAGACAGAAATATTGCAGTCATGTTGATATTGGTTTGATTCAACAACAATTATTTCAAATTGCTGGAGATAAATATAAAAACCAAGTTTTAATTGATAGTGGAGCAAGTGCACATTACTTCAACAACAAATAATGGTTTGTTGATTTTGATGCAAATGTAACTTTTCCTCTCTGTCTTGCCAGTGGTCAAGACATTTTTGCACAAGGAAAAGGGACTGTTATTTTGCAAACCAAACTTGGTTCTGACAGAATCCCAGATGCTTATTATGTACTGGGTTTACAAGCCTCCTTTTACAGTGTGCAAACCACAACATCAAGAGGCAACCAAGTCAGTTTCAGAAAGCAAACCTGTTTTGGTTTTCATGATAAAAATTTGATTTATTTATTTTTAGAACAGACTTACTACCTCATGGATGTTATCAGATGCAAATTTTGTAATAATCTGTCAACAGTGTGACCAGATGTAATCACCAAGACTGTTCAACTTTATGGCATCACAAATTTGCTTATCAAAATGTTGAAACTATTAAGAGACTGGCAAATCAAGAGCTTGCAAGAGACTTTAATTTCAAAGCATGTTCTGATAATGAAAAATGTGCAACATGTTTGAAAGCAAAAGCCACAAGAACTTCACATTCTCTAGTTACTGAGAGACAACCCAACAAGGCATTGGATCTTTTATATGCTGATCTTTCTGAACCAATGAATCAAAGGACAGCAGGACATAAATCTTACTTTATGACTACTAGTGATGATTTCAGCAGATACACATACACTTATCGTCCCAGAGAAAAGAATCTAGCTTTTAAAAAAATTCAAAGCATACTTTAATCAATTCTCTAACAAATTTGGCTACAAACCAAAGAGACTGTGTATAGACAAAGGGACAGAATTTGTCAATGTCGAATTTGATGGATTTTTGAAAGAACATGGCATTGAGCATCAGACTACACAGGCTTATTCTCTGGAACAAAATGGCACGGCAGAAAGAATGAATAGATCTCTCAAGGAGATGGCAGTCACTATGCTTTTGAAATCTAATATGCCTAATAATAATAATAATAATAATAAATTTATTTCTAGCCCACCCCTCTGCTAGGCAACCAGGGTGGGGTACAACATATTAAAACAGGCAACAGTTAAAAAACATTCCCTCAATAGCCTAACTGCTATTGGTCTGAATCCATCATGACTGCTACATACCTGTGTAACCAACTGCCAACTAAATCAAAAGATGTAACCCCATTCCAATTATGGCATGGAGTTAAACCTAAATTTAACCATCTGAAGATTTTTGGAAGCAAATCATTTACCTATATCTCCAAGTAGTCACACACACAACCCTCAGGACTCTCCTAGTTGTCACAGTCTATAAGAAAATGAATGTTCAACATTTGGACATTCAAACAGCTTTTCTGTATGGAAATCTCACTGAATAACTTTATATCAAACAATCTCCAGGATTCCAAATATCTGGTAAGGAACATCTTGCATGCAAATTACAAAAAGAGCATTTATGGTTAAAACAGGCCACCAGAGCATAGAATGAAAAACTGAACCAGCTTCTGATCAAAGAGGGGTTTGCTCCAGGCACTGTTGACAAATGTGTATACAAGAGATTCAGAAATAATAAATGGACTTACATCACAAGTTATGTGGATGATCTGATCCTGTGCAGTGAGGACAAAGCAGATAGTGAAGCGATAATCCAGAATCTCAAGAAAGAGATTGGTATCAAGAATTAAGGAGACATCTCACTCTACCTTGGAGTGCAAATACAAAGAAGTAGTGATGGAAGTTTTTTCCTTAATCAAAAACAAAAGAGAATGGATCTTCTAGACTGTCTTGGTCAGAAAGATGCAAATGCTATGCCAATGCAATGGAAGTAGGATTCTTAAAGAAGATTAAGAAATCCAAACCTTTAAAGAATAGAGACAAGTATAGGACTGCAGTTGGAAAACTCCTATACATAGCCAACTTCACCAGACCTGACATAGCAAATGCTGTTGGCATCCTATGCAGAACAGCCAACTCTCCTACTGAAAAAGATTTCATTGCATTGAAGAGAGTTGCCAGGTACTTAAAAAGAACAGCAGATTACAAACTAATGATGCTAGCCTGTCACTAACCACAGCTGATTGCTTATGGAGATACAGACTGGGTTGCAGATCTGGCAGACAGAAAGTCAACCACTGAAAACCTGATCTGCTCTGGTGGAGGAGTTGTAAGTTGGACAAATAAGAAGCAATAAATTATTACTAATTCTTCTACTGGTGCTGAGTGTATTTCAGCAAAAGCAGCATGTGGTGCAATCAAATGGCTGCACAACTAACTTCTGGACTTTGGGATAACAGAATCCAAACCAACAATTTTGATGTAAGACAATCAAAGCTGCATCAAGATTTCTGAGAGTGAAAAGCCACTCAAGAGGAACATTGATACTGCATTTCACAAAGTGAGAGAAATGTGTCAGAGAGGACTTGTCCAACTGGAATACTGAAATACTGAAGTGATGGTTGCAGATATCCTCACCAAATCTCTGTCTAAAGATCAGTTCCAGAGGCTATGTGAAGGTCTGAAGTTCCTTGATGTCGGTCCAAGAGAATGAGAAGGGGATTGTTGGAAAAATTGTTTGCATTCTCTTGTCCCTTCTTAGATAGATAGGGACTCCCTCCCTCTCTCTCATTCTATCATGTGACTCCTGCTATATTAAAGATAGTGAGATTTATTCTTTTTACCCAAACCATTTCCAGTTAGAATAGGTTTTTGTTCTTTTATGTAAATATTTATTAAAGCCATTATTGTTTGTTTTTAAACTACAAACTGCACATTTGTTGTTTCTTTTGAGTTAGTCTTTATTTTCTTTTTTATTTTCTTTAGAAAAGCATATTTAGACTAATTTAGGGCCTTTGCAGACTGCCAGAAATAGTGCACATTAAATTGAGGCACTGCCCTGGCTCAGTGCTAGGGAATCATAGGAACTGTAATTTATTGTGGCACCAGAGCTGTCTGACAGAGAAGGCTCAATGTCTCAGAAAAAAATACAATTCCCATGACTCCCTAGCACTGAGCCAGGGCAGTGCCTCAATTTAATGTGCACTATTTCTGGCAGTCTGCAAAGGCCTTTAGTCAGGCTTATACTTCTGTTCTGCTAATGAAAACTAGACTCTAACAAGTTTAACTTTCATACTTGCACATTTTTTTGTTTCCTTTAAAATGGTTAACACACACTGGGAAACTAAAATTGCACCCACACCTATAAAGCCCTATACAGCCTAGATTTAGTTTGTTGGAAAGATCATAATCCCTATATGAATTTGCCAGGCTTGTAAAATCTACAAGGGAGGGCTATATCTGGATCCTGCCACCATCACAGGCCCCTTTGGTGAGAGCCTTCTTGGTGGATGCTCCCTCCCTTTGGAATTTCCTTTGCTCACTGCCTCACTTTGCCTCATCAGTAGGCAAAAATATTTTTGTTTAAGCTTTTAATTGGCACTTGCTCACAGGGAAGCTTCCTTTGGAGGATGCTTTGTTTTTAACTTTTGTATGCTTTGTAATGATTTTATACTGTTTTAATGTGATGTTTAATTCTCTTTTACAAACTATTGTTAAGGTTTTGTGGATTCTTTTTGTGAGCTGCCCAGGAGAAAGGTGGCATAGGAATAAAATGATATAAATAAATGAGACTTATTCCTAGATTATTGGGTTTAGAATTGAAGCCATTGGCTCACATTGTAATGCTACTTTCAACTAGATTAAACTGTGAATCCATTATTACATTGATCTAAGTCAACAATTAAGTAACTTCCATTGATCTGATGTATCTACTCTAATTGGATCTAACAAGAGATCTGAGACCTAAGGAAATAACTAGGGGCTGGGAAAATGGAAAGGAAAAACTGGGGCCATTCCCAGGTTTTCTGCATTTGGCTGGAACCCCCTCTGTCTACACAGCCTGATCCCAAAACAGCCTGAACACCCCCAGGTAATTTGCACCATGTGACATCAAGTTGTGTTGCTTGATTCTTTTTTGCCTCCCCCCATCCACACACACCATCACACAAATACACCACCTGTCCCTGCCAATTACCTCTCTTGTCCCACCCAGCTGCTATCTCATTGGATGCCCCATGTGACTGGCTACACAGTCACACAAGCAATACATCGCCTGTACATAAGCATCAGTGCACCCAGTGATAAATTGGCAAACCACAGTCATGGAAGCCCCTTCACTCCATGGCTCCCTGTTAGACTGACCACTTTGTGTATGACAGAATTTTTATTTTGTTGTTTTTTTAAAAAGAGAAATCAGTCCTTATAGGGAAATTGCCTACTGCATAATATTCTACTATAATACATCATTGCATCATGTACTACTATAATTCATGTTTGCACTGCCACAATTAAAATATTAATCCCATATGTGACAAATGAAAAATGGCTGAAAAAGTATACTATTTAGGTTGCTTTGCCTTAAAAACACAATGAGAAACTGGCATAAGGAGACTTAATCATGGCCTTCCTTTGATGGAACCAAACATAGCATCTAAATGCATGCAAGAAAAAGTGGATGGTAACTTTTATTAGAAAAAATATCTAAGAGAAGGGTTATTTGGGACACAGAAATTGTGTATAAAGCTTTTTAATCCTGTGGCTTTTCTACAGTAATGCCTTTCTATCAGTTGTTTACCTATTATTACTCTATTATTATTATCATCCCACTTTTTCCCGAAATTGGGGATCAAAATGGCTTACAATTTAGAAGAACAATACAAACATATGAAAGTGAGCATTAAAATAGAATTAAACTATTACATTATTAAAACATATCACTCATTAAAAGAATGAAGTGCAGTGGGGAAAAACCAAAAGTACTTAAAAACATTACAATTAAAACACTGCAACACCCCATCCTATCTTTAAATACTTTCAGTTTTATAAGTCTGTCTGGATAAAAATGCCTTAGACTGCCAACAGAAGGACAACAAAAAAGAGATCAATCTTGCCTTCCCAAGAAGGTGGTTCCAGAGTCTAGGGGCAGCTACCAAGAAAGCCTTCCCTTCTTACCAGCTGTGCTTGTGATGATGGTGAGACCGAGAGAAGGGTGTCTCCTGATCTCAGATGCCAGACCATCTCATACAGGGAAATAGGGTCTTTCAAATATCCTGGATCTGAGCTGTATATTCATTTATGTTTCATAATGTTTATAGACATAGCCTGATTTTATACAATATTTTAATAAGTTTGTACATAAAAAAAGTTTATGTACACTGAACCATTAGTAAACAAAGGTGTCACTATCTCAGTCATGCATAAAAAAAAAGTTTTGGTTTTTGAAATATTTTGAATTTCAGAATTCCAGATAAGGAAGATTCAACATGTACTGACAACAACAAATGTATTCAATGATCAATCACATTCCAAATACCATAGCTACATGCTTGTAACAATGACAAGTGTGACAGTACAGCTAGGTAGAGAGATATGAACACCACACATAATGCTTTCAAACTGTGGTGCCATGTCCTCCACTCCCTATACACACTGCTGCCAAATCAATTTTACAAACATTTTCCATTTGCTTCCGTCTTCATCATCTTTGGTCTAGTCTACTTCTGTCTGTTCTCTACATGCTCAGCTAGTCTAAGAGCTAGTTATCTCTACTATAACTTAATATTCTTTCTGCTTATTATGTTATGCAAATCCACATATTTGAACACACATTCACCAAATTTGGTGTGCTATCTATGGGACCAAAGTAAAGACCATAGGAAAGTTTGGGATCTGATCTGTCAATTACTTCAAGAATGTTCCAAGCAACATATTTCTCTATGTTTTGCTTTCAAATGCATATTTATGAACCAACTGTGATCAAACATTATTTTTGTTTAGGTTTAGGACCAATGAGAGAACTTGAGGTTTTGTATCCATTTTGCATGGAATATGATATAAAACAAATTGTGAGAACTAAAGTGCTATCACTTAAACTTTTGTTTCATTCAAATTATCATTAAAATAAGCAAGATCAACTAGACATCCTTGGGTATGTATGAAACCTTGTAATCAGACTATGTGAAGGACTATGTTCTCCTATATGAGCCTTCCTAGGCTTTGAAATTGTTTAGGAATGCCTTTGTCACTAGCCTACCACATCTGATATGAATGTAAAGAGTCCTTTTCTTTCCAGGCTCTGGAACTCCCTGTCAAGTAGAGTGGCCAGATTAGTACCATCTGAGACCCTGAGATTTCAGAATTTGAGACTTAGGAATCCTCTCTGGTAATACTACAGGGGGTGGCCTGATTAAATTATTAAGCATTTGATTTTTTAAAAGTGTAGAAAAGAAGAATGCATATACACAATCACACTTTCAGAATGAAGTCAGCAATCAAGAAATCAGAAGACTAGGACTTGGAATGGCAGTTATGAAGGAACTAGACATGATCCTGAAGTGTAATGATATATCATTTAATACTAAAGTTAGGATTGTACATCCCATTGTGTTTCCCATTTTACTGTATGGTTGTGAATGCTGAACAGTGAGAAAAGATAGTAAGAAGAGAATCAACTTATATGAGATTGCCATAAATTGAAGTTGACTTAGACTCACAGACTCAACAGTTCAAAGAGACCTCAGGGGCCATCAAGTCTAACACCCTGATGTGAAAAAATACACAACCAAAGTACCCTTTGACAGATAGTCATCCAGCATCTGTTTAAAAGCTTCCAGAGAAGGAGGCTCTACTACACTCCAAGGCAGCGTATTTCACTGTTGAACAGCTCTTACTGTCATGGTGTTCTTCCCAATGTTGAGGTGGAATCTCTTTTTAAATCCATTGCTCTGGGTCTGGGACTTGACACCAGTTAACAACAACAAATGCACACTTTTCAGGGCAGTACTGTCACTCTGAGATTCCATCCTCCTTGCCCTGAGCACTGGACAAGCCCTGAGATCTGGAAACCCTACTGGTAAGAAAGGGGTAGGCTGGCTACTTTCCTATTGTCCTTCCAAAAGCACCCAAAGCTTGCTTGCTTGCTTTTTTTTGTGAGTTAGGCCTTTGGGAAATTAAGCTGACTGGCTGCAAAGGGAGAGCAAAAAGGGGGTAGTGTTCTCAATTGCTATTCGGCTAGTATTTTCATTAATCTGTTTTATGTTCTTAACTGTACTCAAAAGTAAAGTACCCCTGGGTACCATTGAGGGGGAGGGCAGGATACAACTTTTGTGAATAAATAAATGAATTGTCAGAGCTTAATCCCTTCCTAACTACTACCACAAACTTTTCCTTGTCTTCATATATCTCTTGTCATAGCTCCCTCTTCCCACATTCCTACATTAGGATGTTTTCCTTTCCCATATTCAACAATTCTCAGTTGCAAAATTCTCTATAGCTATGCCCCTCTGTTAGGTTTCTGTGGTTGTTCCCCAGTTGTTCCCTTTCAATAGAGTTTATCACATGGGACGGATCCTGTGCAGAATTTGGATTTAAAGTGAAAACAACCTGCAAAAAGTGGGTTGTTTTTCACATGATGTTGGCATCAAGGAGAAATAACGCATCATTAATCTGAATAGAAAGTCGTCAAAACCTGCTTCTTTTTACTTTTGGGAACTTCTGAAAGTAAAAAGGAGATGGTTTCAGTGACTTTCCATTCGAGTTCAT
>CM034701.1:290621757-290633008 GCA_020142125.1 Phrynosoma platyrhinos
ATTCTGTTTCTCTGTGTTCTGTTCTGACAGTAGCCTCTTGTCCTGATTGTACAGATTCCTCATGAGGATTATCAGATGTGTTGGCCCTCCCATGTCTTTAAGGGCATTCCATAGCCTTTTATGATCTATGAAGTCAAAGGCTTTGCTAAAGTCTATAAAGCACATGCTGATTTTCTTTTGGAATTCCCTTGTACGCTCCATTAATCAAATCAAATCATTTTTATTACAGCCATTAGGCCAGTATAGTACGCTCCATTAGCCATTGCATGTTTGCAATGTGGTATCTAGCACCTCTTCTTTTCCTGAACCCTGCCTGAACCTCTGGGATGTCTCTCTCCTTGTGTGGTTGGAGTCTATGTTGCAGAATTTTGAGCATGATTTTGCTTGCGTGGGAGATCAGAGCTATGGTCCTATAGTTGTTGTAGTCTCTTGTGTCTCCCTTTTTGTGGATGGGGATGTATATTGATTGCTTCCAATCTGTTGGCCATCATTTCCATATCTGTTGACATATGTGGGTTAACACTAGAGTCGACTCTGTCAATCTGGACTGAAGCAGTTCAATCAGAATATCATCTGTTCCTGGTGATTTGTTTCTCACTATTTCTCTTATTGCAGTTTCCACCTCACTTTTTAGAATTTGGGGTTCTTCATATGGATCTGAAATTCATGGGTGTGATCCATTATTCGACATATATTGCAATATGATACCTAGTGCCCTTTCCTTTCCTGAACCTAGCTTGGACATCCAATTCTTCTTAGATGTTCATTTTCTAATAAAACAGTGTGCAATTATCTGTCTAACTCAGGGGTAGGCAACCTTTCCCCTTTAAGGGCCGAGGGACTTCAGCTCCCAGAATCCCAGGAGCTATTGTCCAACATGGGACTATTGGCCAACATGGCTGAGGCTTCTGGGAGCTGAAGTCCCTCGGCCCTTAAAGGGGAAAGGTTGCCTACCCCTGGTCTAACTTTCTTGTCTAACTTGTTCATGCCAAGCATTTCAAGGTTTATACATTCTGTTTCTTCTTTTACTATGTCTAATTTACCCTGATTCTTGCTTCCCACATTCCATGTTCCTATAATATGCATTGTGCTGCTTCAGACTTTCCTTTCACCATCGATCTACACTAGGACTCTTCCAAAGATGGGTTTAAAAATAAACAACAAAAAACCTAGACTCATGATTTGATATGGTGATTCTATAGCTTGACGGTTCTCCTCTCTGATTTATTTTTTTAAAAATCTTCGAGTTATAGGCTGGAATCCTGATTGGAGTTAAATCCTTGCAAATGGACTTATGTATGTAGGAATTAGAATTAGACAGTTTCATAGCATCCACATACAGTAGAGGGCTGCTGTTATGTTATTATGTAACAGAGCTCACAAAGTATCCATTATGCTGTGGGACCAATGCACAGTAGGCATTCTTGCTGTTGTCCCAATATGCATCTTTGCAATTCACTAACAGGATTGTTTACCTCCTGTGCTGCTTAACTACTGTTGCTGCTGCTGCCACTGCTACAGCTGCTGTTTTGCGTGTTCACATCATTTCTGAGCTGTGGCAACCCTAAGATGAACCTATCATGGGATGTTCTGGGGCTCAGAGTGTGACGTGACCAAAGTCACCCAGTGGGTTTCCATGGTCAAATGGGAAATCATACCCTGATCTCCAGAGTTGTAATCCCACACTCAAACCACTATTATACCATGATGGTTGACACTACTTACCTAATTATACATTAAGTTATATTAAGTAAAAGGTGATATAAAGTTCCAGAGAATGTGTTACAGTGCAAAAGTACTATTTCCCTCATTCATTATTTTTTCAAAAAGAGTGAGAGAAAGGATAAGAGAAGGATACATTTTTGTTCTGATATGTTTTAAGATTAAAATGAAACCACTTTAGAATAGGAATAAAAGGTGCTGGGAATTTTCAGAAAAATAGCCCAAGACAACACAAATGCTTTTTAGATATTTAAAAAACAAACAAACCAAGAACTATGGAAACAAATGCCACAATCTCTCAACACAGTTGTCCCATCTGGAGGAGCCCAAAGATTCTGACTGATAGTTACACAGTAGCCAAGAATGTGCAACTGCAAACTGAATGATTACATCTCTGTTTGCACAACTGTAAAATGTATGTCCCTCATACAATGGCTGAAAAAGTACAATTACATGCAAAAAAGAGCTTACTTGGGCACATGACACCAACCAACAGAATTTTGACTATTGAATTTTGTGAAGCCCTTAATATTTCATTGATGCATATGTGTAACAAGATGAGCTTTCAAAGACAAAGATGAGCTTCATCAGATATGTAAGATGGATGGATGCAGGTGATGGTGGCTTTTTTCTAAACTCACAAGTCTAGTGGGGTTTGGGCATGAGCATCTATTTTACAAGGTGAGATTAAAAGGACAAGCAACCCACTGGGAAAGCAATACTGATAGTATTTGCCCTCACAGAGAAAGCATATCAGAAAGACTTTCTCCGGTTTCTAATCTCCCTTGCCTCACTCCCACCCACAAAAACAGAGTAACAGACACAGACAGTAGCTAATGTGTGAGGGCAGGAATGATTTTCCATCTGAGCGCCTCCTTTCATAAGTGATGGGGAAACAGTGTTTGACGTGTTGTAATGTATATTTATGAAGTTATGCTGAGTTCACAAGGGAAGTGGTGATGAAGTGGTTGACAGAAGGAAAACCAATTGTCAAATTTACCAAGAGAGACATGTAAAAGGTTGAGTTTAAAAAAAATGCAGGCACAGAAACATTGATTTAAAGGTACATTTGTAATACCTAGTCCAAATATATCCCTAGCTTCTTCATCTATTCAATAGTGTGTGTTTCTTGTTGAAATGACTGCTAGGTGGATTATTATTTTTTTCTATAAAAAGCAGTGAGTATACTTAATCTTGGAATCCTCTAGGAGTGCTTTTTTTCTTGGGCTCTGGTACAGCAAATCAAGTTGCCATGGTAAAATGGGTCAGCGCAGTAAGCAAGTCAGTGTGAGCAACTGAAATGCAGAGGTAGCAAGCAACATAGGCCCAAGCAGACAGTAATCTAGTGGAGAATCTAGGTCACTGGGATTCTTTGAAGCTGCAGCTGTCTGTCGGACCTCTCTCACAGTCAGGGCTCACAAAAGAGTCAATGACGGCTGGGCTTCTGATTAACGGTTGCAACATTGCATGGGCAGCTGTGGCTGTTTCCTTTGTCTTCCACCAGGAAAAAGAAATCACCACTTTAGATTTCATTTGATGATTAAAAAGCAGACTGGCCCTACCATTAGACAGAGGGAGGCAACCATGTCAGGAGGCAGAAGATGGAGGGAGACAGTGGCAGTCCTTAGACTTTCTTTCAGATCTCCAACAGTTTCTCTCAGTTAGCAGATGATAGCTAAAGGTGCCACAGGGCCATCCCTCCACTCTCTAAGCTAGCCCACAGGGGCAACAGCCAACACTGTCCTATCCTCAGTGTTGAAGTATGAGTCAACTGGATTTTTGTGGATTAGGGGTGGGGGGAGTTTTCTTGTCCTTTTGCTTCAGGCAGTAAAATGTGTTGTATTCAAACAGAGCGAGAGAGAGAGAGATGCACATTCCTGCAGACGTGCATCTCTTTTATCTTCATTGGCAAAGATCTGAAATGCAACATTGCACATTTGAGAAAACCAGGGCCTGGGAAAATTGCTGTGTTGGACCAGATCATACTCCTCAAAAGTCCCAACTTGGCACAGACAGTCCTGATTAATCCTCTGTCATCCCACCTTTTCATCTGCTTTTAAAATGTCCTAGTTTCTCTCTTCTCCTCCGATTTTCCCTCTTTTGTCCTCAGCTCACCTCAGTTGCTGCAAATTGAATGCAGAATGTACAAAAGTAGTTTGCGCTCCATTAACTCAGCAAGGGTAGAAGAGAAGAGGGGGGACAGTACCTTGCTGTTTGCATTAGACCAAAGCAAAAGTTGAAGCCTCTCCTAGTAGGTGTGCTCTTCCTTACTAACAACTTTTGCCATCTAGACTACACTCTGATATTGCTGGGCCATACATGTTGCTGGGCCATACATACAGAAAAAATACATTATTGCTGTTAAATGTTGGGGGGTGTTCCAGAACCCTCAGAATAATCCAATCATCATAGCTGTTAGTTATGCTCTTTGAGAAGTCATATCTTTAAAAAGTAACATTTCCAAACCATGCAGAAAGCCTTCATTTACATTCTGTCTAAGAATAATAAAGGGAATTATATATCCAAAAGAAGAGATGAAGGGTCACCTGCAGTCATAAGTAGATTGACCCAGCCACCCCCTAGACTACATACAGCCATAATTTCAGGCCCCTAAGCAAATATGCATTGAAAAAATGTAAGGGGAAGGTGTGATTGACAGGCAGCTGTCAATCTTACAGCTGTATGATGCCTCCTCCCTCATTTCCTTTCCTCCTATGCCCATATACAACAAACATGCAAATCGCACTGTACCTAAACAAAGTGTTGTTGGCACTGCTGCTGCTGTTTTAAATGCATTGTTAGGAAGAAATCCAGTGCTGTTTTGAGGCTATTGCCCATAGTCATTTGAGCTTTTTAGATTAAATTAGTATTATTTAATAATTAGATTTTTGGATTATGTTTCTAGATTAAATTTTTATTATTATTTACATTCTTTATTATGTAATCATGTTTTGCATTACTCTTCAGTCATCTAATTGAAGAAGTTCAAAATATTAGAAACAATGTACAATCAATTCAAAGCTGTCCCATTTAAACAGCTGCTTCTGAAAGTTAGAATCCCCTTGGAAGCTTGCCTGGATGGTGGCCAATGTGTTGAGGATGAGTGTTTTAGCAAATTAGCTGTATCTCTTGTAACTGATAATTGGAATAATTAAAACAATAAATACATATTACAGAATGTCAGTAAATACTACATTTTGAGGAACATTTAATTATATTTTTCCTGCCTCAGTACCACCAATGAGGCAGTTAATGTTTCATTGCAATGTCAAGAGATATATGGATGGAAACTGTATGGAGCACTGAAACTCTGTCAGATGCACAGTTGTAATAGCAGTCTGTTTGGGAGGCAAAATTAAATTTGTGTTTAAAGAATTCATTAATTGTACTAATTCACCCATGTTCACTTTATAAGATAGAATGTTTTCTGCGAGCTGCAATATGAGCTAGAACCCAGAACTGCACTAGGTTAAACTAATAAAATCTTGGCTCTATAAAATAATTGTAGAGTTATGTCTCTCAGATAGACAGACAGACAGTGTGTGTGTGTGTTGAAAAGTAGCACAAGAAATGTATTCAAAACAGGAAACCTTTGCCTCTATCCAAATATTTTTATTATATTTTATTATTTTATTTTATTTTATTTGTATCCCACCTATCTCCTTGCACAACACTCAGTGCAGAGTTACAGACTGGACTGAAAATAATCCTGTAATTCTGTGCACATTTACCTGTGAGTAAAGCCCACAAATCTCAACAGAACATATTACTGAGTCTCAAGGAACAAAATAAGATCTTCAAGTGCAAAGATATATAATTGAATACCAAAGTCAGGATTGTCCATGCCACTGTATGATTTCTATGTATGGTTGTGAAAGCTGAAAAGTAAAGAAAGCTGTCAGGAAAAAAGTCAATAACAATAACAAGCCTAGTATAATAGTGGTCTATAAAAATAACAAGCTATATGCAGCACAAGACTGTAATCATGCAACTAGTGTGATGGTCAACGTAAACTACAAGTGTATATGCTGAGACATACTTATAATTATGACATGATAATACATGTGGGAAAGGCATTAAATTTTTTACAAACCTATATAAAAAGCAATATAAAAATGTAGTAATATCTAACCATCAACCAATATACTATTTATTTGTTTATTTGTTTGTTTGCTTGTTTGTTTGAGTTTGCAAGACCTAAGCAGGGCTATTAATAAGCTGAGTTGACATCTTGTTCAGTATTTATGTCATAAGCTAAACATAACAATCATGTAAATTTTTCTATTCACATTTACAATAGTGGCACCATTGCCACAATTGCAAATGCCCTCTAAAACCCACCTTAAAAACCAGGCAGTCACATCATCTGAAATTATGCAGCATTGGTGACTGCAGCACTGAAATATAACACATCCAGCCTCCTCCTGCCAGCAAGCCAAGGTGTCATGAACAGTTGCAACAGGAACCTGAAGTGGTTTCTGCCATTGCTTGTCTCACTGCAGCCCCTCTGGCTAGTGAGCTGCAGAATGTTCCTGCAGCAATTTTGTCAATTCAGAATGTAGCCCCCCTGCAAAAATCTAGGCAAAATATGTATGAGTAGGTAAGGACTGCACCTATCAGCCATACCCACAATGCTGTATGTCACTAGTTCTGCCCCAACATACAAACATATGTGGTTCCAGAGAACTGAGACCCACAATTTCACAGGGTTTGCATTTAAATGGAATACTATGCTGTAGGCTTTCTTTTTCAGACATCTGTCTTCAGTAAGGAGTGGGAGAGAAATTGTATTTGGCCTACATTTTTATTTTCATTTGTTCTACATTTTGAAACAAACTAACATAATTCACACCTTCTGCAGTTCTTACCTCTATAATTGCAAGGCAAAAATGTGTATGTTTGGGAAAGCTGCATACATAACACAAATATTAGGAAATGTTCCATATCAAAATGAGTATATAGGGGGAGTTGTATAAAAATACAACCATTATAGAAGCTGATCTGGAAATTTGACAGAATAAAGTTCTTATTGAATAATGCAAAATTCACATGGAACAGGTATAGCTTGAGAAATCCACCACCACAGTTGTTGCATTGCTTTGGGAGTGGTGAAACATAATGTTGGCTGGAAATAGTTTCAGTTAGAGTAGATCCATTAAACTGAATGGTAAACCAACATATAAGCAAATTCTTATATGTATTCGGTGGGTCTATTTTAGTCAAGAGTAACAACAAAATTTAGGCTATTGTGTGCAAGTAGACAATCTCACCTGTGCCATGTCTGCATGGACCAAATAACACATCCTCTTCCCATTCTCATGGCAATCAGTCCAGACAACACAGGGCCCAAGCCCTGATTCTGGTGCAAATTGCCCTGACAATGTACAGCCAGTTCAGAACTGAACTTGCTGTATGCCATGCTTAAACTGAATTTTAAAATATCACCTTTTGCCCCAGATCTTCCCAGAAAATCCAGTGCTCTTTGGAATGATACCAGGTGGCTGTTTACAATGAGTCCCACTGTGCCATCTGTTGCCACTGCCACCATCATTGCCAGAATAAAATGCTTCCTCTGAGGTCAGAACAAGACACCCATCCATGTGATTGATTCTGATCACCTTGTTTTTTGCCTCAGTGGGAGCAATTTGCAGCAGCAGCAGACAGCACAGTGGGATGCATGTGCAAACAGCTGCCCAGCATTTCTCCTGAACAGCCATGTAACACGGGAACTTCAAGGCAGCGTCTGGGCCAGAATATTCCAGGCTGCTCCTACAGTATTCTGGCCTATGTAGACATGGCCCTGCTCTTTCTTCACTTTTTGTCACCTACGTGTTGAGGTTCATTTCTGAATATTACCCTTGTCTCAGTGCTCTTTAAGGCTGGTGCAAGATATTATGCAAACTTGGGAAAAGCAGGAAATGGTGTTTCATATCCTCCAGTGTTTCACAAATGAAATCAGGACACATGTGGCCAAACAACATCAGAGTGTGGTCAAGACAGCAAAACTTGTTAATTATGAAGAATGCACAAGCAGTTTACTTTGCCTGAGCCTACTGGGAAGTGAAAGATTCCACGCATCCTCTTCTCTCCCACTGCTGGATTAAGTGGGTGAGAACTACTTTTGCACTTTCTCTCTCTCTCTCTCCTTCCCATGTTACAGAGCCTCTCACCATACACAAAAGCACATATTACAGAGCCTCTCAGCATGAGATGTTATGAAAACTTTAATATTTTGCAAAACAACTTCATATGTTTTTATAAAGAAGAATGACCCTCCTTTATTTCTCTGCTAGACATGGGGGGCAGAGTAAGGAGTGGGACATATTGTTGCTCACCTTCTGCTTGCAAATACTAACTACTCAACTTGTGAGATAGACTACTGTCACTCACATCACCCAACACACATACCAACTTTCAGATTATATGTGCTGATTCCTAAGGAGCTCTGGAAAACATTGATACTGACCTAAAAGCCCTATATTACTAGGAGCAAGGGTATTTTGTTTGAAAGAATCATTCTCCTGTATGAATCTACATAGTTTTTAAGAATATTTGAGAAACTCTCTTCTCTTGGTCCTGCAGCTTTCAGATCCCAGACTCTGAAGTACTGGTTTCAAAATCTGGAATTCCTTGGTGCAGAAGGCTGGGTTCATTCCTTCCTCACTGTCCTCTTGAAAATCACCAAGAAATTTTTCTTCATACAGGCCAGTATTTAATAACCTGGTTACATATGGGAAGGATGACCAGCATGAGGAAGGTGTGTGTATATCCATGTGCTTATATGGATAAACATGTGGGTGTGTATGCCACTCTGCACAAACACACACATTATTTCTTGCTGTTCCTATGCTTGAACAATGAGATTAATTCAGAGTATCCATGCCTTTATATTTCATTTTGTGCATGTTAAGATCCACATACTTTGGCAAGAGTTCCTCACTTATTTTGTAGTTCCAAATGTCCTTGGGAATCCATATGAAGCAACAAAAATTGCTGAAATACTTGCTCAGGCAGGCTGTTTCTTGCAAAGTGAACAAACAACACTTTAAGTTCAAAAGGGAGCACAACCGAGGTCGCAGCCAGTTGGTAAAGAGCAGAGCTCAAGCAATATGTACCTATAGCTCACCAGAGCACATCTTACGTATCTGCAGATGTATGTTAAAGATCTGCTATGGTGCTGATAAAATACTTTCCATTCTTTACATGCCTAGATAAACAACACTGAAGCATCACAGATACCTCCTGACTTCCAGATCATCCTACCTGTTGCTGGCATTGTAGCTTGGTATTCCAACTATGTTTTTGATGCAGCTTTATTGCAAAGAAAGTAGCTCAATCTGGAGTCATGGGTACAATTTGAAGGCTCTTCTATGTGTTGACATTCCAGTGGCACACTTATGTAATTTCTGATAATGGACTTCCACAGACTCATTACATACACTCTTTAACTAGGAATGTGTTGATCTTCACTTTCCTTGAAAAGTAGTAAATCAACCCTGCTGGGGCTGTTCATGACTTACTTCTAGTGTGGCTCCATGGACATTATCACCACAGTCCTAGCTCTCCCATTGATTCACCTTGGCTTAAAAGAGTTCACACAAAGACCACATGTCCTCACTACTAATATGAATGGAAAAGTCATTCCATGTAATCGCGAATGATCATTGGATCACAATGCATATTTGGAAGGAAAACTGGTTAGACAACATGGAAAGTAACAAGTAAAAAGGAAAATAATAGCAAAAACAAGTAATAACGGAAAGCAGAAAGCATGAATGTATAATTCATACACATGACTTATCTGCATTCAGCTCTTTTGCTTAGAAAGGGTAATCTGGGATTGCATGCCATTTGATGAAGAAACCTCTATGACAAAATTCCAGGGAGGGTTGTGTTAATCCATGGAAGGAAAACTGCTAGATAATTCAGGGTTAGGTCACATTCCATTATTAAAGAGCTAAGAGTCATCTCTTCCTCTCTGACCAAGCACTGCTTCCAGGAGTGAGAAATAATGCAAAGAGGCAGTTAATTTTTATATTTCTTTTTTTTTTTTGTTGTTACAATCCTGTACAATCAGGATAGAACAGATGTTCAAAATAAGGGAAATAATTTTTCTAGTATGCAATATATCTCAGAGGACTCCTGTTCAATTATCGTCCAACCCCACCCTCCAGGAAACTACCAAGAGAACGACTTATAGCAGGAATGGACATTTTGCACAATGTATGACCAGCCAATGGGGAAAAGATCTGTAAGAACTTTAGACTTCTGCTATATGAAAACTAAATAGCTGGAATTATGGCTGCATTGTGATTCACCTAAGGCAGACCACTGTGGCCTGAAAAAATATTTTCTTCATGTGCTGCCTGCCTAGTACTGCAAATAAGTTGATGAGAATGGCACACAGAATGACTATACAACTGGTGGGCTGCATGTTGCTTAAGGACTTAAGAATAGCCATGATGGGTCAGATTTAAGAACAGCCCAGCACTCTATCCCCATAGGGATCATCTAGCCCAGCACTCTATCCCCATAGGGAATCATCTAGACACAAGGAGGACATGAATCTAATAGTATCTTCCTGCTTGCAATTGCTTCTTGTAAACAGAGCCATACTTCCTCTGATACTGCAGGTGATCTACAGCTGTCGTGACTAGTAGCCATTGAGAGCCTTACCCTCCATGAATTTATGTAATCTCCTCTGGAAAGTTTCCAAAGTTATGGCCATCACTACATCCTATGGAGGAAAATTCCACTGTATACATCTGCATTGTGTTGTGTTATATCCCCTTTCATTTCACTTGAATTTCCCCACTGCTTAGCACTAGTGTATGACCCTGGGTTCTAGTTTCATGAAGTGTGTGGAATATCTTTATGTCTACATTCTTCATGCCACGAATACTTTTATATATATCTCTTATGCTCCCACTCATCTAAATGTTTTGTCAAGCTTTGTTGGTTGTTGTCTTCATGTCATTTCTGTCTTATGGTGACCCTAAGGGGGTTTTCATGGGGTTTTCTCAACCTGACAGTGTGCAACTTGCCCAAGATCACCCAGCAGGTTCCCATGGCCAAGCAGGGAATCCAACCTGATCTCCAGAGTTGTCGTGCAGTGCTCAAACCACTGCACCACACTGGCTCAAAAGTTATAAACTGTCATAAGGGAGTTGCTCCAATTCCTCAATCAAAGGGCATGTTTGTTTGTTTGTTTTTAAAATGGTGCTTTCACGTGCAAAATGCCTAGCTTTAGGAAATATATTCAGGGGCAGCTGTGTTGGCCATATAACAAAATCCACAAAACAGTGATACGTTATTCAGCCAGCCAAAATGAACAAAATATATGATACAAGCTTTCAAATATTTTAGATGTTGTTGTACTTTGCTATATGGCCACACAGCTACTCCCGCAAAACATTTTTATTTCATTTTCTTAAAACTGGGGCTACATTTAGCATGTTTTAGCAAAACACAAGTGAAACAAAGAGGAGGGAAGGGAAGGGAAGGGAAGGGAAGGGAAGGGAAGGGAAGG
>CM034701.1:290663570-290676813 GCA_020142125.1 Phrynosoma platyrhinos
CCATCTCCCAGAGCAAATAACAAGGAGTGGTTTCCTCTTTTCACCTTGACTGGGGGATAACCCATTTAGCAAAGATTTCTGTCTTGTACTGTTGGTGGTACTGGATGCATAATGCTTAATGACACCACCAGGATCTCTCTAGATCTCAGATTTTGGCCCAGAAACCTCAGGACCTGGAATGATCCTAAACTGTCAGCCCTAATCTTTTGAGTTTCATGGCTCAGTAGAAACTTGAAACTAGATCTCACACTCCAACATCACAACTATTAAAGCACACTGGCTCTCATTCTCATCTTTGTCTTTCAGATACTTTCTGTTCAAGCCAGCTTGTGAAATTATTTTCATTCCTTCACCATCAAGGCTTAACCTTATTTGACATCCTGGCTGCACTTTACATACAGTGCTCAAATTGCCTCCCATACTTTCATCCACAGGAAAACCAAAAGTGGAACTAACTGGAAACTGGGGGGGGGGGGGCACAGGACTATGTGCCACTGTGGCTATCAAGCCCATAGTGCTACCCACTTCAAAGACATTAAGCCTCTTGTAAACAGATGTATGCTTCTTTCCAGGTCTGTTAGGGTACTGCCCTGCCAAAGGACTCCAGGGAAAGCCACAGTGACTCATCTTTTGCAAGAAGGTGGGGCATTCCCAAATTGGTAGCTATGATTTTCTGATATGTTAGCAATTGGAAAATGAACAGAAAACAAAACCTCATGTGGAGACACTTTATAAAAACATAACCTGGAACACTTAAAGGAAATACTTGTCTCAGTGATACTTTTTAGAAGAGCCAGAGTGGTTTAGGGTATATTTTCAATCCTTTCATTACTGTTCATTAGCATAGGAATGCCACTTTTGTTAGAAAATTGAAACTACATGCCAGTCTCTCAGGACAGGACAGGAGGAATGTCCCATTTTGTCTCTATGTAACAGCCTCAAACAATTAAAAATGCACGAATAATAATATTGTTTATCATTTTTTATAATACTTCAGAATTTTCAGAATACTTCACAGAGACACTCTATCACAGTAATGGTTAATGCAATCCCATAAAGTTAATCAGTTTCATTATATCCATAGTACAGATATAAAATACACCCACCTAGTGAGATTGTAGTAGAGTCAAGGTTTCAATGAGAGACTTCCCAGTTCTTTATTCACTTGAGCATCTGAGTCATGCTCAAGAAAATCTTATGAAATTAAATGGGACTAACAGTCTCTGACTGTATTTGCAGTCTACATGTTGATAGTATTTGATACCACTTTAACTACTATGACTCTATCCTATGGAATACTAGGACTGGTAGTTTTAAGAGGTACTTCAAAATTTTCAACTATAGAGTACTAATATTGTAGTTTAGGACAGAATTCTCTACCCTACCAAACTACAGATCTCAATATCCTATAGGATGGAGTTATAAATTTCCTTCACTAGTACATTCTCCTGAATTTTATAGTTCTAGAGAGATGCAGTGGCTCAAGTGGTTAAGATGCTGACTATGTTGATTGAAAGATCAGCAGGTTGGCAGTTCAAAACACAGGTGAGGAGATGGGGTGAGCTCCTGTCACTAGCTCCAGCTTCTGCCAACCTAGCAGTTCAAAAGCATGCAAATACTAGTAGATAAATAGGTACCGCTTTGGTGGAAAGGTAAATAGTGCTCTGTGCAATCACACTGGCCACATGATCACAGAGTAGTCTCTGACAATGCTGGCTCATTGGCTTAGTAATGGAGATGAGCACCGCCCCCTATGGTCAGACATGCCTTGACAACTTTGTCATCTGGGAATACCTTTACCTTTACCTTAGTTCTATAGCACAGAATTGTAAATATTTCACCAAATTACAGATCTAAGGATTCAGTTGTATAGAACCATGGCAATTAAAGTGATATCAGAGTGGCATAATTGAGTGTAGATACATACATTATGTAATTTAAATCCTCCACCCAGAGTGGGGGGGGGGGACTCACATAAATCTATACAATACTTGCATAGGGCAAGAGGTAATTCCAAATTCTCCACCCCATACATCTAAAACACAAAGGTGTATGTGTGTGTGTGTGTCTGCACACGTGTATGTGTGTGTTTGTATACACACAGAGAGACACATTGATCATAAATCACCCAACATCTAGTTTGTTCCCCTACCTGTGTGCATCTGTGTGCATGTGTGCATCAGTTATTTTGTAATAACGTGAGAAATAGTTCAATAATCATTTCCTTACCAACTGCTTACTGATCTATTCCTTCTCTTGCCCAACCAGCTTGAGTTTCAGGATATAATGAAAGATGAGGAGGAATGCATGTGATCCAGCCTGAATAATCATTCACAACAATGTTTCAGAAATATCTCTTTATTGTCAAGCAAGCTACCCCCTTATTCACTGTGTTAAGGACAAAGGATTCCCATTGGATATTCAAAGTGAACCTACAATAGACCAGCTTTACCTCAGAGAGGCATGACTGTAGGTTCCACCTATGATGCTTTGGTTGCTATGGTATGTCCTTGTTCCTTTCATTAAGCAGTACGGCAGAGAATCACGTACAATTCTGCTTACTTGAGCAGTCTGCAGAGTTTTTATACAAACACACAGGCAAGCCATAGCCTTGTGGTTAACCTTCTACTTTTCCCAGTCATTTTGAAGGGCAGGGTAAATTTACAGCAAGGAACTATTTATATATTATTATCTTGAAAAGACTGGAATGGAATGAATTTTACCTTCCACCTACCTACTCTGTGCCAGCTTAAAGTACTGTGATAATCAAGGGCTAGGATACATCAAAATGCTTTGTATAAAGAAAAGTGTGTGTGTGTGTGTGTGTGTGTGTGTGTGTGTGTAATGAGGACAGAGTATTTGCAGGTTTGACTGCTTACCCACATGCATACACAAAATCTCTTGCACATAAAGGAACTAGCACCAACAAGAAGCTGATACAGAATACACTTCCTTCATGTACTCACTGCTGCGTGCAGAACGTACTTTTTTTTCTCCACAAGGGAATCCCCTACTTACAATTGAATGTACAGCCAGAGAAACACAATATTGGGACGTGTGCAGCTTGCCTGTCCAAGGGACATCAGAACTAGTTTTTGGTTAGCAACCTATTCCTGGCCACTAATAAAACAATTATCAGGAGGGCCACAGCAGTTAAATTTGAGTTAGCAGTTATACCAAAGACATGATCTTCAAGAAGCCAAATGCATCTACTTGCTGTGTCTAAAACTTATACCCTACCTTATGATCTTGTTTATATCTATGCAATGAATGCTTTTTAAAGTTGCTTTTTTAAATAAACAGAGAGAAAGAGAGAAGATGCAATTTCAGCAATTCCTTCAATCATGATGGAAAATGTGTGGTTGTTTTGCCAAGACTGGGTTGTTATTGACTACAACACCAACAAATCAATACTATGCTAGAGAGAAAGAATGCTTTTTGTGAATATGTTTGAGAAGTTTCAATTATTATTATTCATACTATTTTTTCATCAAGCTTTTTGTGGGTTGTGCTCCTTTTTTTAAGAACATTTGTAGAGCCCAAAACTAACAGCAGCCAATGTGTTAGTCAGGGAAGAGGAAGTTTATGTGGGGGAAATTATTTGTTTATCTTTACTCATCCCTCTTGAACGTAGGCCATGTAGACAAAAACAGTGATACAGATGGTAATTGATTTTAAAAAATGGTTTGGGAAAAGAGGTTTAAGCCTTCCTTCAGTCAATCGATGCTCCATTCCACTGATACACACATCCATCCAAGAAAATGATCCTATCACAAAGATCCAACCATGCATTTCCCAGAGAATATATACTTTAGGCCTGTACTGTACTGATCTGTGAGATCTTCTTTCTGTACAGTCTTAGAAACACTGGATACCTTAAACATCTTTCTGATTTTTGTATATATCTAGACAGATGCTGACTTCCCACCTGCCTTATGAGAACACAGCAACAGCAAATGCCCAATGCCAGCTGCCCAAAGGCAAATGGATTTTAAGTAATGCATGCTAATTAGTCTTCAAAGCACACATTTGTGGCTTTGTATGCAAATATACTGTGAGCTTTGGTTTAAATTTAGTCCCCTGTGACTATTGGCTAATGTTACTTCCCAGTTTTGGATGCTTGATTTAAACATCCGAGACAAAGAGAAAATTTCACAGAAACTCTGCAGGAAGTTACTACTTTTCTTTTTATAAGACTATGTGTGAAGAAGGTGATATGCCTTTGTCCCTCTATGCTTGTTTTCGATGTACAAAACAGTAGTGTACTGTTACACTGACACCATTGAGATAGTTGTATCGAATGATGAGCAGGATAATTTTTATTTCACTCAAAATGGTTATGCCCTTCTGAAATACCCACCTTTTCTTTAGCTGACTCACTTGTTAACATTTCTTAACACTCATTTTTTCTTGAAAACTGATTAAATTTGGTGATAGCAATGTTAATTTGGCAGTTCACAGATGCTTTAACTTACTTTGAGTGGCAGTATAAAGAAGCCCTGTTTTTATTATGAATCTGGATTGTCAAAGATAATGTTTATCTCTAACAGATTTGGAACTGTTAATTATATTTGTGTCAAGCTTTTCAAAAAGCATCATCTTGTGATTTTTCAGCACTCAAAATGTCTCCATCTCTATGTGAACTGTTTGAAATATAAGCAGTTCCCATAAACCAGATCAGACAACTTGTCCAGCATTGTTTATGTGACAAGCTGGAAAAGTTATGTTTTGAACTACAACTCCCAGAAACCCCCAGACAATATGGACAGTGGAATATTCTGGGACTACAAAAAATAAATTTCTTTAGATTCTGGTCTACTGTAACTAGCAATGTATCTCCAGGATTCTGAGTAGATATCTCTCTCGTTACTTAACTGTTGAGGCTTGTAACTAGAGAGACCAAGGACTGAAGCTGAAAATATATCCATTAAAAATGTGTGCTATGATATGATATTCAGCTATTTGCTGAACTCACCGAAAGCTTTGTCTGTTCTCCACTAACCACCAAAAAGAATTAAGTTATGGTTTCAGATCTAGTCATGCTTACAGACTTGATCATGACTACTTAGAAAACTGGAAATGGAATGTATGTTATCATATAATGATGAAAATCATTTTCTATGATAACATGGTGTACTTATTACAGAATAATGCACATGTCATGACCTATATAAAGTTGTAACAGTCCAATGCAAATCTAAAACTTTTCAAGTAATAGTTCTAGAAGAGGTCAAAGGTTCAACTAAACCAGCTTTTGGATACAGAATGGGACTATTTGCCTAGCAGTCAGGGATCAGCCTGGACAATTCAGCTAAACCAAGATCTTGTAAACTACTCCAGGAAAACATCTTGACCATGCCAGGAAAAGCAATTGCAGAATATTCTTCATGCTGGACCTAGTGCAGGGACATTACATTTTAGCATTTCTAATTGTGTTCTGGAAGGTAGCTGTTGTTGGAATGCAACTTCTGTCATCTTCAGTTGGCAAAGCTCCAGTCAAATAACATCTGCAGGGCCACAACTTGCCCATCTTCCTCCAGCCATTCACATAATCAGAGACTAGGTTTACAACTGTTTTAATATCCTTGCTCCTCTATCTTTCATGGCCAGTTCCAGAGAATATGGAAGTGGGGCATTAGCCAAAGACCTGAGATAGGCATGAAATGGGCCCACTGAGGAAGCTGAGCAAAATCTAAACACAAAAGCAACCCATCTCCTTTCTCTTTTTTCTATCTGTTACTGTATAACTAGAGGGAAGTGGTGGCATAGAGAGAGTTTAGTTTATACCAGCCACTGATGCATGGAGGGTGATGGTTCTCAGTGAATGTGTTTTTCCTTTGTGGGCTGGCAGTTTACTAGGACTCACTGATAATATCTCCTCCAGCCCCCTGCCCTCACCTACTATCTATTCAGGTCATATCCTGACCTGAATATGGCCTTGTTTAACAACCTCCTGATAGGCAAAAATTAAGCAGCTGAAGATTTCTGTACAAGTTTCCTTTGTTTATTGCTTATCCCTACTGTTTCCCCCATTCTTTTGACCCCTTTCTAGCAGCAGCTCTGGAGTAGGCTTAAAAGCCCTTTATGATTTTCAGTTTCCCACTTCATGGACTCCAGAGCAGAGACTAGGTGGCACTTAGCCCCCTCCATCCCCAAATGACAAGGCAAAATTGGATTGCTGAGACTATATTTGATTCCCACCCACCCAAGAATGATTAGTCAGAAGTGTATTGAATGACCAAGCACACACATGCACACACACACAAAGGACATCTACTGTTGTTGAACCATCCCAATAATAATGATCACACTATGCACACTTGCTTGGAAGTAGGCTACACTGGAGAAGATCTCTGAGTACACACTGGGCTTGTGAGAATCTTCATAGTTAAGTATGACTGAATAATAAGGAATGGGAATAATATTCTCCCCTTCTCCACAACTGTCCTGGTCTCAGTGACACTAAACTCCTTAGTTATTTTATTGAACCAAGGGTGGGTTTACCTTGTGTAGGATAGTAGGGTAGGGGAGTTTGGTGAAGCCATTTTTATTTTTTGTCATAGAGAAAATGTGAAGGAAGGAAAGAAGGGCCTTTTACAACACTGTGACTCACTGCCAATTTTGATTAAGGAGCATCAACAAAGTCTGATTTTTCTGTAGTTTTTATTTGTACTAAGCATATGCTCTAAAGCTAGTTCATCTCAATACTTTAGGACACTGATTATTCATATATGACTCATAGAATGATGGAAGAGATTTGAAAGATCACCTAGTCCAACTCCCTGCCAGTGCAGGAATCCACAGTAAAGCATTCCTGAGAGATTGCCATTCAACATCTGCTTTGAAATCTCCCATGAGGGCAAGTCCACGCCCACCCCCAAGACAATCCACTGAGTTATTTTACTGTGCATGTTTTAGTTGGGAAAAGACTGCATTTTATGATATATATAAGCTCTTAGTCCCTCTAAAATGTAAAATTAATTTTGGTTCTGTAATCGCCCACCTCTAAGTATTTCTTACCTAAGAAAACCCTATGAAATTCATGGGGTAACCATAAGTCACCTGGCAATTTGAAGGTGTGTGCACGCGCGTGCACACACACACAGTCAAAATGGTTGCCTGATCAATCAACACAGAAGCAGTTTGTAACAAACTACTAACAACACTAGTACAAAAGGATTGCAAGAAAAGTCTAAATGATATAGAGCAGGGGTAGGCAACCTTTTTGAGCCAGGGCCAACAATTTTTTTAAAAAAAAAATATGCATGCACTCTCTCAACCCCAGAAAAGCCATGGCAAAACCCCTGTGGAGATTTTGCCAAGAAAACCCCAAAAACAAGTAAGAAGAACAATAATCAATATCATCATGGAGGGCGGTGGTGGCAGTGGGGGGCGGCGGTGGTGGCAGGACCGGCCTGGGGCTGGGCCAAAGGCCTCGGGGGGGCCCGCATCCAGCCCCCGGGCCTTAGGTTGCCTACCCCTGGTATAGAGGCTTCATATTAACAATGAACTCAGATATAGAGGTGCTCTTTTCCTTCCATTTTGATTTGTTTTGTTTTGTTGTTGCTTGTTTACATATTTTCTTTTATTTTTCAGCTAGGAAAATAAAGCCAGAAAGGAGAGCAAAGTCCATCAGTTGCTGCTCTTTGCCTTGACAAGAAAGAAGCCCTCACTCTTCCCAAAGTGATGCTTCTGCGTAGGGTATATTTTTCTGTAGTCTTGATTTGCTCTTTAGTTTTAAGAGTTCTTTTAAAACCTTGCAAATATTTTCTTGATACTTCAACTTTGGGACTGATTTAAGAACAAAAGAACGACCATGCTGTATAAGACTGAGGAACTATCTGGTCCAACATTCTGGTAACACAGTGGCCAACAAGCTATCTATGGGAAGCCCACTGGCAGAACATGAGTGCAACCATATCTTCCATCTTGCACTCTCCAGAAAATGTTAAACAGACTCACACTGCCTCTGATACTAGAGGTAGCATACTGCCATCCCACCTAATAACCACTGAAGGATACCTCTTCTATTTCTTTACCCAGTCTCCTTTTAAAACCATCCAGGTTAGCAACCATCACTATGTGCTGTGGCAGTGAATTCCACACTTCAAATAGGCTCTATGTACTTGTTTCTATCTTTCCTGAGTCTCCCATCATTCATGTTCCCATGATGATCTTGCATTCTAGGATTCTGATAGATTTTATGCATATTTGTCTTGCGTCATTTCAATGGTAACATATTATTGTTTTGAGAACCAGGCAAACTGAGCTAAATCTCCTACCATTGCATTTCAGGGGATGACCTTGGTTTCTAAGGATTATGAGAAATGATAAAATTATGCAGCTCTCATAATACTGAGAGCCCAAGATCATCCACTGAAACTATAATGTCTCCCCTTAGGGGGGTTGCAGACTGCCAGAAATAGTGCAAATTGAGTCCACTTTTAGGGTTAGGGTTAGGGTTAGGGAATCATGGGAACTGTAGTTTATTGTGGCATCAGAGCTCTCTGACAGAGAAGGCTCAATGTCTCAGAAAAAAAAAACAATTCCCATGATTCCCTAGCACTAACCCTAACCCTTAAAGTGGACTCAATTTGCACTATTTCTGGCAGTCTGCAACCCCCCTTAGCTTATGATTTTTTTCATAAGCTAAACAGCACCAAACATTCTGATTTGTCCTGATAGGTGAGTTGTTTCAATCATCAATCATTTTGATTGCCATTTTTGTACTTTTTCTTCTCTACAATATCCTTTTTAAGTGAACAGAATTGTACACAGTATGCCAGATGTGGCCGCACTATGGATTCTATAAGGGAAATATGATATTGGCAGTGTTATTTCTGATTCCTTTTCTAATTATGCCCAACTTGGAATTTGCCTTTTTCTACAGCAGCCACACACTGGGTTGACATTTTCATAGAAATATAAAGCCATGACCCTCAGATTCCTGCTCATATCCCATATGTGCATATCTGAAGCTGGGATTTGTTTTGCCCCAGTATGCATCACTTTATATTTGTTTTTATTAAATTTTCTTTTACCATTCTCCTAATGTAGAGTGATGTTTTTGTTCCAACTACCCTAAATAATTTATTATCAACAGAAAACATGACCACCTCATTATACAAGTCTAACTCCACATTTTGCATCAGAAGATTCTCCACACTACAAGCCTGAGGCATGTACACAGTTTGCATTTTCCTTTTAGAGTATGATATGGACGATTCTGTATGTTCTAATATAACTTCACAGCTTCTGACTTTAAAGTAGTGTAGTGGGTAGTGAATGTCCTAGAAGACCTTACATGACCTTTGTGTTCATTTCATAGGGACAGATATATTGTT
The DNA here is from genome assembly GCA_020142125.1 of Phrynosoma platyrhinos. Classification (NCBI taxonomy): domain Eukaryota; kingdom Metazoa; phylum Chordata; class Lepidosauria; order Squamata; family Phrynosomatidae; genus Phrynosoma; species Phrynosoma platyrhinos. The sequence goes on from CM034701.1 coordinate 290,672,915, forward strand.
CCCTTTGTTTATTTTTTAAATCAAATTTGGAAATATTTGTAATATTTCATTTATTATTTCGTCATTGCTTGGTAATCAGATTGTTTCCTGCTTAAGATGCTTGTTCTAACTGTTCTGTTAATGCAGTGCATTCTCTGTTTCCATTATTTTTTAAAAGTGTACCTGCAAGTAGGCAAAATTATTAATGACCTACCTGCCAATATTCAGGCCCATGACCCCAGCAAAAACAATTTCATGCCCCCTGGTACAGTTCTATTCTGACTACAGGCTCTTCAGGTACATAGAATAATACTTAGTACATAGCATTTGCAGAGTGCACTCACATTATTATTATTATTAATATCCCGCTCTTCTCCCAAGACTGGGACTCAGGACGGCTTACAACATTAAAAAACAGTACAGTTAAAAATATACAAAAAAATAGTCCATTAAAACAAAATTAAATTACTGCAATAATTAAAACAGTTTACCAATACTTTAAGAAAATAAAAATATATTAAAAAATATTAAACAATATAGCACCCTAGGCTATTGTTTAAAAACTTTCTGTTTCGAAAGCCTGTCTGAAAAGGAAGGTTTTTGCCTGTCGGAGGAAGACCATCAAGGAAAGGGACATTCTGGTCCCCCGGGGCAAGTCTGGGTTTAGCCTGGAGAAGAGAAAATTGAGAGGTGACATGATAGCCTTGTTTAAATATGTAAAAGGATGTCATATTGAAGATGAAGAAAGCTTGTTTTCTAAGACATGGAGCAATGGATTCAAAGAGTTTCCACCAGAACATTAGGAAGAATCATAATGGTAAGAGCTATGCAACAGTGGAACATGGTGCCTCAGTGTGTGGTGGAGTCTCCTTCTTTGGAGGTTTTTAAACAGAGTCTGGATGGTCATCTGTCAGGAGTGTTTTGGTTGTAAATCCCTGTATGGCAGGGGGTTGGACTGGATGGTTCTTGTAGTCTCTTCTATGATTCTGATTCAAATCAATGCACCACACTCGCTCTCTGTTACCTTTCTTCACAAAATTCAGATGTATATAAAAACTATGACTGTTCTCAGTCATAGTAACTGGTAGTAGCCCAATTATGTTAGCTTTGCAATTCTAATTCTAATATGAATAGGGAAACAAACCAAAAGGCAAAGAGTGGGGAAGGGTACAAAAGATCCCTTCAATAAAGCTTCCTTTAATATCTGATATGTAAACATCTTCCTTAGAGCCATTTGCTTAAACAGGTAAATATTTATACATAAAATGAACAAAACAAAATCCAAAAACTAGCCATATAAATGTTGGGCTTTAAAAGAAAAAGAAAACAAATTAAGGAAAATGGCTCAGTTTTCTTCACCCTTAGGTTCCCCCCCCCTTCCTTTTTTCCTTTTGAACCAAGGCTAATGTTTTGTATCATTTGAAATGTGGAGTTTTACAGATACCATGAACTGCTAAAAAGACAAATGAATGGGTCCTAGAGAAAACTAGACCTAATCTTTCCCTAGAAGCCAAGATGACTAAATTGAAGCTGTCATACCTTGGACATAGCACAGACAACATGACTCATTAGAAAATGAATTTGGTAAAGTGGAAGACAATATGAAAAGAAGATGACTCCATTTCAGGTCAATAAGATGCAATCAGGAAAGTCATAGCCATGAACCTACAGGTCCTTAGCAGACTGTGGATGATGATGATGATGATTAATAGATGAAGGAAACTCAAAATAAGCAAAAATGAACCAGTAAAAAGCCAAATGATGAAGCAACAGAATTGCAGAGAAGGTGTACCAAAATGTTAATAATGTATGATATCACTGATTGCTAATGTTACAGACATATTGATTGTTTTGGTGACTGGAAGATATCATTAACTACTAACTCTCCAACTGTCGGTTAATGTTTTTGGTCTCCTCAACAAAGGCCTCTACAGTGAAAGAAGTACTTTTGCATCAATAATTTCCCCTTGTGGCATTATTGATAACTCTTGCACATAAAAGCCCTATTTAATTACCAGAAGACTCTTTTTCCTAACTCCTTATTTGCTTTCATACTAAGAGTACACTGTCTAACTAAAGCAAAGGTAATTAATTTGAATCTGTCTGAATATATTAACAAAGTTTGGAACTTGGTCCAGGACCCAGGAAAAGATGGCACTTGACTCTTCTGAAAAGTATGAAACCTGTATAGTATTTGCTTCCTACTAAATATTTTGCGCAAACTGTAATATTATCAGTGATGATAAATACAAATCTCTTATGTCTCAAAGTGAAGACAAACATAGCCATCTAAAAACAAAGACAGGCCTATCTACTGATGGCAGCAGTTTAAATATATACTTAATCCCCTAAAAGTATATTTCATAAAGTGAAAAATACATACTAGAAGTGTACTTAAAATTCCAACCACTTCTACATGTTCAGTTTACAGATCATCATCCTAAAGTTCATATCATTCTGTGTCATTTGATCAAACACTATGTGGATTTAGTTTACCTAACATCCTCTGGCTACTTAGATGAGAGGTGATTCATCAATTACAAAAATTGTGATGGCATGTCACCTAGGAATTTCTCTGTTTTTGCTTCAAGTAAGCAGAGCCCAACAGAACAGATGTCATCTAAAGCCATCCCTGATAGGTCATTACAGTTCAATAGCCATGCCAGTTGCCTGGCAGTGTTGAATCTGCTAAAATCTAAAGGCAGAAATACAGCTTATTAATGGAGAATTGCCCAAAACAACAAAGCACAGCAATGTAGCCTTTTTGAAGAAGTGGCAGTGCAGAGGGAAAGGGTGTATTCAAGAGTAAGAAATCCAGGAAGCAAAAATGTTCTTGTTTCCTCTTTCATTTCAGTTGCTACTTTTCTGATTTTATGCTTTGCTTCCCCCTCCCCCAGGGTGGCCATTTACCCATTGCCAAAAAGAAAGAAATGCATAATAGAGGACAAAAGAGGAAGCCATAGCCTGCATAAAATAGACACATGCTAATTTATACGTACAGAAGAAAATACAGAAATAATTGCTATAATTTAAATGGAAATACACATCATTCACAAAGGCAACAGCAAGTACCATGCTCTACTGAACTTATTATCTAAAGTTTGACAGTGGAGAAAGAAAAGGAATAGGGAGAGAAGAATGAGGATGTCACATGGGGTATATATGAACAAATGCATATGGATCACAACAGATCTTGGAAACTTCTTTTTAAAATGAATTCATTTCCTGTTTAACTGTTTATGCAGTTTAAAAAGTAATGTCAATTCTCATTGTAATTATGCTTTTAAAAGTTCCTTGCTGGAATCCTTGTTACTTTTTGTTACTTTCATTTTCATTACTGAGGGGAGGAGACTCTAAGAAATACCAAACAAATGCAATTTTAAAAATTCCTGTCACAATGCATCTTAAAATGCCATGTAAAAGTAACTAGAGAAACTTACTTGTTACACCTATTTTTATGCCTTTCGATTTCTCTTATTTTTAAATGCAATCTTATGCCCATATTGCAAAAGAAAAGGAGTAACCTGTTGCCATTAATTCCAAGCTGTAGTTGTGGCTGGGGATTGTTAAAAAAATAAATTACCAAACAGGTGGGTTTTCCATGGATTATGCTTTTACTTTAAGATTCTCCTCATTCCCTTTTTTTTCTTATTTACCGTAATTGCTTATTAGGTCTTTCATTGTGCAGATTCTTTGTAATAGGCAAGAATATAAGAAACTGCCTCATGGAGAGTCATACCTTTTGGCTATCTAGCTCTGCATTATCTACACATACACAGACTAGCCTTGGCTATGTCAAAGTTTCAAATAGATTTTTTTCTAGTGGTGGTTGGTGACTTCCCTATCAATGGGGCAGTGTGTAAGCTTGAGATTATACCCCCTAAGCAGACGGCTTAAAGGGCCGTCTTGGGGGCAGGGAA
>CM034701.1:290679617-290691960 GCA_020142125.1 Phrynosoma platyrhinos
ATGGGAGGGTGGGACTATGGGATGAGGGATTGATTTTTTAACTTTGTTTTGTTTTTAAATTGTTGTACCCCACTCCAATTGCCACGCAGAGGGGTGGGTTATAAATAAAATTTTATTATTATTATTATTATTATTATTATTATTATTATTATTATTAATGAGATATCTTGGAGATGAGATCCAATCTAAACATGAACTTCTTTTATGTTTATTGTATACTATACATTATACACATATCCTGAAGGAATTTTATACATAATATTTTTAATAAGTTTGTGTGTGAAGTGAGGTTTGTATACAAGGAATCATCAGAAAACAAATCACTATCTCAGCCCCCCTGGGTGGATGATTTTGGTGTTTGGAATTTTTCAGATTTCAGAATTCCAGATAAAGGAGACTCAACCTGTAGTTAAGAATTAGATGGGTGACTAGAAATCCTGTTACAGTGTGTAACAAGAACAACAAATAGTTTCTTGTTTTATCTCTAAGCACTGCTGTCTTTGTTTAGATACTATTCCTCTTTTATTAAGTTAATGTAGACCTGCCACTTTCTGCCTCAGGTAAAGAGAGTCCCACAAAATAGATGTAATACAAAAAGCCACCTCAGAAAAGTCATCACAGTTCAGCAACTCTACTAGTTGCCTTACAGTCTTGAATCTCCTATAATCTGAAACAAGGAATGTAGTGCATCAATTTTGAATTGCATTGCACAGTCTCTAGGACTGAGGGTTTCTGGGGCTATTGTTCTACACACATTTGCATGGAAATAAGCCTGGATGAACTCAGTGGACTTACAACTGACTAAACATGCACAGACATGCACCATAATACATTTATGTTTCTGGGTTGCAAATCACAAAGGCTTGGGAGGTATCCTGCCACAATAACTTCCTTTTAGTTCTCACATCAGCCCTGGTGGTGCAGTGGTTAAATGCCTGTACTGCAGCCACTCACTCATAGACCACAAGGTTGCGAGTTCAATACCAGGCTGAGGCTCGACTCAGGCCTGCATCCTTCCGAGGTCGCTAAAATGAGTACCCAGCTTGTTGGGGGGCAATCAGCTCACAGTTGTAAACCGCTTAGACATCCCATAGCGTGATATGAAGCGGTATATAAATAAGCTGCTTTTTTGCTTTGCACATGTCTATGCATTGCTTGGTGTCTCATTAAATTCCATTATTCAACAGTCAAGATGATTACCAGGCAAACATGTGCTGTCCTTCCTTCCTCAGGAAAAGCTTGAAGAATCAAAACATATATGCCAGAATGACCTTATTCATCTCCCCTTATACAGGGGAAACAGCTGACCTAATATTCCTCTGTGTGTATGGGCCTCCACATGCAGCATTGATGTCAGATGTTACATTTGCTATATGTGGGAAGGCATACACTTCATGCACTGTCTGGTAAATATCAGAGCCAAGTTACATGGCTGTCTCACATGTGCATTATCCAGAATCCTGTTGATGTGATACAGATGGATCTGTATGATCCCTTACATATGTGGTTCTACTCTTTGGTTGTTGTGCAATGGACTGAGTTCACATTTCATTCCTTCATCCTTCTATTTCTCCTTTCTCTCTCCTCTTTCATTCCATCACACCCCACCTTCCAATCTATAAATATATTTTAAATTTTCTGTCTTGTTAAAAAAAGCAACAATTCCAACATTGTATCTAAAGAATAACTGTTAATTGTAGCATTTTAATGAAATACAATTGTCTTAATTTTTGATTTCCTGTTCCATATGTTAATACAACCACTGGAGACAGTCCAATGAAAGATAAAGTGTGGGAAGCTATTATCTGTGCTCCTAAAAGGCAAAATGTTGGTGATACAGATGGATCAATATACGGTAAACTGTAGATCACAGTAGCTTCAAGCTTTGTGCAATGGTTGATTAACAGTGTGACTTTAAAAAGGAAGAAGTAATCTGCTGTGCTTGTGCTTGCTATTAGCAGTAATTAGAATAATTTTCCTTTTTGCTAACTAGAAACTCAATTTGCATTAACACAGTAATGTCCTTAGCTCTCTCTGTTTTTCATCTCTTATAACACTTGAACATCAACCCCAAAAGAATTATATTTTAGGGGAGTAATATATTTTATCTGTATATTAATTTCAAAGGTTTGGATACAAATTCCAGACTAGTCCTCCTAACATCACCTTCATAAGTGGTTACCACTGAGTTAAACCCTGATCATGGAGCCAGCTTAAAGATAGTAATCATAACAACAGAACTAATATAATATTAGTATATTCATTACTAGTTATTATCATTATCAATTTATTGATTATTATCAGTTTAAAGCATAGTCCTAAAATCATTTATTCAGAGGTAAATGACTTTGGACCAAAGTACCCTAAAGGCTGTGTGATCTTGGAAGCTAAGCGAGGTCAGCTCTGGTTAGTACTTGGGTGAGTGACTGCCAATGAATACCAAGTGTTGTAGACTATATATTTCAGAGGAACAGACTGGCAAAACAGTATTCCTTGCCTAAGAAAACCCTAGGAAATTCAAGGGGTCACTATAAATCAGCAGGAGACATGAAGGCATGTTCTGCCCTTTCATTCATGGGAGACTCAAGTCATTTTACAGCATGCAAAAAAATTCTTGAGTACCTCCTAGGCACAAGAGGGGAACAGGGCAGCACTATACAGTTTAACTCCCAAAGTTGTGGGTATCATGTATCTCCCTCACTAGGATTCACATGTATAGAACAAATATCTGCAGGAGAGAGGCCTACTTTAAATAAAAGTACAATTGTATGTGAGTACACCTCCACATGATTGAAAAACTCAATAATAGGATCTTTGAGATGAACATATAAACCTGAGGTTGCTGTAGTTCTATGGTTCTGAAGTAATTTCTGGCAATTCCCAGTACCAGCTGCAACATTTTATGTCCATCCTTGTTTGTTTGTTTGTTTTTAATTCTGACATAACAGAGCAAAAACCCTCTGACCACTTCAGCAAACAACACTCCCTGCTGTTGTTGTTATTGTTTGAACCCTTTGTTAAAGTGCTAGGCAGATCCAAGAAATCAGACAAACAGCCCTCTAAAAGAATGGAAAAGGTGAATTCACAGAAGAAAACAACCAGCAAAACCCAAGGACCTATATTTCCCTTCTTTAAATCAGGATGGAAGAGCCCAGCATAAGATTCTGGATTGTAGAGACCAGGGATGAGTGACTTCAAGTTCTACAGGAATTAGGGTTGTTGTTGTTGTTGTTTTGTCCTGTAACCCATGATGAAGTGCCACAGGCCCAGAAATCCTACCCAAATATTTTTTTAAAAAAACAAAACAAAATAAAAACAAAAACCAATGTTACCAGAAGCCTGCTTTCATTTCTCTTCTTTTTTTCTTTTTTCTTTTTTTAACTTGTAGGACACTATGAGCCCTCCATTATTATTTTTTCAGAGGAAGACTTTTTTCTGCTGCTGAGAAGGAACCTGGGTGTTCACGGAGGAACATACATGCTTTCTGGGTCTTGGCTATTGCTCTCTAGCTCGTGTCCACCCACAAATACCATCATGTATACTAGGGCATTTTTAATACCCTACAATACATTGGAATTACTGTAGGGCTCAGAAAATACTCCAGATTAAGTCACTCAGTGCATGTTGTTGTTTTTTTTTTTAAAAAAAAATCTGCCTGGGTGAGAGTCATGTATGTCAGAGCTTTTAAATACACAAAATCTAATAGCCAATTTTGTGCATGTCTACTCAGAAGTCAATCCAACTGAATTTAATGGGGCTTGCTCCCAGCTATGTGAATACAGGGCTGAAACCTAAATCCTACAAGATTAAAATCCTAATTTTTTTCATCCTGAGATGCATATGCTTGGCTAATTGCAATGAATAATTGAAAGTGGACTAACTTTTTAAGATGATTTCTATCATAGGCATGTACCCTTCAGATAGAATCATATTTGTTTAGTTCCTCCATTTGCCATTCATGTTCTTATAATGGTATTTGCATTAATCAGAACAGAGCTTGAAAAAGTTATTTTATTTTATTTTATTTGGAACTCCAACTTCCTGAATACCCTAGGCAGAGGAACAAGTAGGGATGCTATCTGGGGAATTCTGTGAGCTGTTATCAAAATAAGCAACTTTTCAAAGCTCTAAATTAGAAAAAAAATCACAATATTCCACCACTCTGAGTTAAAATGCTGGCACCAGAACAGTGGCCTGAGGCCAGTCATTTAAGCATATTGCCTCCCTCCCCCCTTCCCACAACAAATCTAACTGTGTAAATTTGGATGCACAATTTAAGACACCTCGACCCTGATTTCTAGCTACTGAATATGCTTGGCAGTGACACTGAAAAGCAAGACCAAACTATGTAGAGCTGGGCACTCAAATAATACTGTTTTTGAAGTTGGTGAGAAGTGTCAGCCAACTTTTCCTTGCCTCAAACTGAGTTAAGAACAAAAGAGTAATTAAAGCAATTCATGTCTATAAACCTCTTTGAAGATGCAAAAGGGGGGGAAATAGCAACAAAAAAGGAAATCAGGTTTCTAGTTAAGCCATTGCTTATTATTTTATTTATTGATTTGCACTACATCTCCACATAAGATGTAGTTACAGCAATGAACATCTTTACTAGCTCCATGACGATATCACTCTCACACCTCTCCTGGCCCACTTCTTCAAGTGAATTTAGGTCTGTCCCAATATTATTCACATGTGAAACCTGCATTGGTTTATCCCCCCCCCAAAAAAAATCAGAATTTGAGAGGAAGTTATTGGGGTGGGAGATTACAACTCCCAGAATCCATAGTCTAAAAAAATACGATTTCTACACTCTGAGCAATACTAACAAGTGACCATTTTTCAGGCTACATGGAATTCTCAACACTAGGTGCAAACAATATACTGGAACTAGAGGACTGGTTATTTGGGAAGAGGTGGTCTCTTTGTATGTGAGACAAGAAGCATTGGATATCCTGCTGAGAGCTAATAAGATAAAAAATAGTTCACTTCCATCTCCACGCTTGCTATCCTTTCTCCACAAAGTTGATTGTTTTGGAGGAAAAGAGTGAATCTTAGGAAACATGTTGCAACTTCACTGGATGGAGAGTGGGGAACCTAATGGTAATAAAACATATAGTATGTATGCAGAAGATCCCAGGTTCTGTTCCTGGAAGTCTTTCAATACATTTTTTTAAAGGGGAGGGGATCGAGTTGCAAGTAATATAAAAGACTTCTGCTGACAATCACAGAGAGTTGCTAGTTTATCACATGGGAGACAATTGGAAATATAAATGGTGATTAACCCATCAAAATCATGCAATTGAGATTAAAATATGATTAAAATGTGATTAACATTTTCACATGCAAAAGCAATTATTCCAGGAATAACCAGGTGGTATCCAGGCAATAAATAGCAAAAAATCATTCATGGAAAAATCCCATGGATAATTTGCTGCTGTTTATTGCCTGGTTATTCACAGGATAATGGCACTTTAATCACTTTTCATCATGACATTGTGTGAAAACCATTAGCACAATTGCACAATTAGCATACAATATTCCTGGGATAATCATGCTTTGAATGTGACATTGTGTGAAAATATTAATCATGAATGTGCAATTTTGATGGGTTAATCACCATTTATACTTCCAACTGTACTCGTGTGATAACTACTTTTAAAGTATGTACCATTGATCAAAACAGTATCTTCTCTAGTGGAATGAAACCACCATATTTCTTAAATGTTTTTAAAGCATTCAGCAGTTTATTTGCATGTTGTCAATACACAAAACATCTATAAATACTCACTATACACATATTATGCAATCATACATTATAAATAACAAAGGTTGTAAAAGTTACTTTTTCATTATACCTCCTAGGACTTTGGACATGGATTTACAGTCCAAAAAGTAACTTTTAAAAGCCCAGATAACTAGACTGTATAGCAGTGCTTTCCAGGGAATCTAGGGAAAATGCAAAGAGTAAATACCCTGAAGGTACCACCAGATCCTATCTGATTTTTGAAGCCAGGTAGGGTCAGCCCTGGGTAGCACTTGGAAGAGAGGCTGCCAAGGAATGCCAGGTGCATTCAATTGTGTTTCAGAGGAAAGCAAAGGCAAAGCACTTCCTTGCCTATAAATCCCTATAAAATAAATGGGTTCTCCATAAGTCAACAAGCAACTTAACAGCACACATACAGAGGGGCCAGCACTAAATTTGTGGCCCATGTCTATAGCTGTTTCTTTCTCTCCTGAAAATTTGCCAGGGACAAGTGGCTAATGGCCCAGAGACTGGCATTGATCCAGGGACCACAACTTTGAGTAGCAGTGATCTAGCTATTTTCAACATGTAGCTCAAACACACACACACACCTCTGAGGGAGGTCAAAAGAGAATAAATTGTTAATTTGCAGAAGGAATAACCTTTTTTCTTTTTCTTTTGATAGTCTAAATGAGCAAAGAAAGGCACCTTGAGCCAAGTATTTTTCCACCTAAATGGATATTTATACCCAACTGGCAAAGCCATAGCCTAAGATTTTTACATTTGCAAATTATTGGTTTTTTTAAGCACAGCTGTATTCATAGAATGGAGACCATCAAATGAATGATCTGTTTTCCCTGAACTTTATCTTTGTTTTCAATTATATTTTGACAATAGGATTACTGGCATTGTTAGGCATTTTTTGAAGACAGTGTTTTACATTTTAAGTAAGAAGCATATTAAATAAGGGCCTTTGCAGACTGCCAGAAATAGTGCACATTAAATTGAGGCACTGCCCTGGCTCAGTGCTAGGGAATCATGGGAATTGTATTTTTTTCTGAGACATTGAGCCTTTACTCTGTCAGAGAGCTCTGGTGCCACAATACATTGCAGTTCCCATGATTCCCTAGCACTGAGCCAGGGCAGTGCCTCAATTTAATGTGCACTATTTCTGGCAGTCTGCTTAGGCCCTAAGATAAAAGAAATGACAACATAGTCAGAGTGAAAAGATTTCAGCATAGCTGATGATATTCTGTCTTATTCAGCTGGGGATGTCTGAGTGTCACCGTACTTCCCCATCCAATGGTTAGCATATCCACTCTCTTCAGATTGTGGAAGATAAGTAGGACTGAGCCTGTCTAGGACTTGGGTGGAAAACCTATCCTTGAGATCTCCTGATAGGAAAGAATCCTGCTTGAAACCCTGGAGAACTGTTGTTGCCAGTCAGAACTGGCAATGTTATAGATGGGTCAGTGGTTCCAGGACACCAGCTCAGATTCTATAGGCATGTAAGCTTTTCTCATAAATATGCCTTGAAATCTCAAGGAAGATGTGAAGATGCATATCTGGACCAGTATATTTGACTGCTTGAGGCAAAGGAATCCCTTCACCCACACTTTTCATAAAAGCTAGTTGATCTGGCAATTTAAACTCCAGCACAAACTAAAGACACTAGATCATGTCTGATCTTGGAAGTTAAGGAGGGTCAGCCCTGTTTAGCATGTGGATGGGAGACCTCCAAGGAATACCAGGTGCTGAGGAGTATATTGCAGAGGAAAGAATTGGCAAACCACTTCTGAGTATCCCTTGCCTAGGAATCCCTATGAAATTCATGGAATCACCATATGTCAACAGATGCCTGAAGCCATGCATGCACACACACACACACATGTACACGCACACCCCCACATGTGACAGGATAGCATCCTCAACTGCAGTAGAGTGGAGCTAGTAAGCAGGACAGTCCATGTGTCCACATGCAGAACAGTTTGTGTGGCACACAGAGATATGTTTTCCAATAGAGAAAAATGTCCCAGGAGATGGCACTTTACCCCCACCACTGTTCTCCAGGATCCTCTTGAGCTAACATCTTCATTCTGCCTAAGATGATGATGTGTATGCTGAACCCATCCTGGAGTTCACAGAGGATGCCAGCTGAACTCTATGGTGTATTCTGCATGGTATCTGCAAAGGGACTGATGTTCTTCTCACAACAGGGGGCCCCAACTGACAAGGATTCCAGATTGCAAGAAAAACCTTAACTGCCTGAAAGTGGACTATTACACCACTTTTCAGAGGTAGTGCCAATCTCACAGGTACTTTAAGGAAGTGCAGTGACAGGGCACATGGCAAGTGGTGAAGACATGGGGTGCACGAGATATATGTCATCTGCTCTATCATCCCCAGCTGGAGAAAAATGCATTGTGGAGGAGAGGGCCATCTTTAAAAGCTGTTGAAGCCAAACATTCAAAGTCTCTCAGGTATCCAAACTATACAATTGTGGGAAATTGAGTTTTCTGCAAATGCTAACTAAAAGTTCTCATCTCTCATGTAATTCCCAGGGAACTCATTTGACAACCAAATGAGTTTCAAAGGAATTGAAATTTAGAATGGAATGTGTTCCATATGGCTTTTATAGCCCACCACTCTGGAGAAGTGCATAAAAATTATAGGCATATGGTATACTTGCAGTATAATCCCATGCTTATTTACTGAAACTTAAGTTTGTTGGTGATGTTATTTGCCATCAGATCAACTTAAATGTACAGTGACCATATGAATGAGTGAAGAAAGTGGATAGGAAGAGAATCAACTCATTTGAGATGTGGTGCTGGTGAAGAGTTCTGCATATATTGTGGTTTGCTAAAAATGAATGAGTCCTACAATAAACCAAGTCTGAACTGTCCTTAGAAGCAAAAATGACTAAACTGAGGCTGAAGTACTGTGGCATACCATGAGAAGATATGGCTCACTAGATTGGATTACCATTGGGCGGGGTATAAATAAATATTATTATTATTATTATTATTATTATTATTATTATTATAGAAAAGACAATAATGCTTGATAAGATAGAAGGCAGAGGAAAAGAAGGCCACATTCTAGTGGATGAACTCAATCAAGGAAGCCACAGCTTTGAGTCTACAACATCTGAGCAGGGTAGTTGGTGATAGGGAGACTTGGAGGTCTGTCATTCATAGAATTGCCATAAGTTAAAGTCAACTTGATAGCAGCTAACAACAACAAATGAGAGACTTCCAAGAGTCCTGGTCATCAGCTGCCCTGCTCGGGTTTTGCACTCAGGGCCATGGCTTCTGAGATTGGATCAACCCACCTGTAGTGCAATCTTTACCTTTTTTTACTGCCTTTCACTTTATCAAGCATTATCCAGTGAGTCTCATGTATGTTCAAAGTCTAACAGCCTCACTTTAGACATCTTGATTTCTAGGGAGAGTTCAGGCTTGATTTGCTTCATTTGTCTTTTTAGCAGTTCATGGAATATTTTAGAACTCTTTTCCAGCACCACGTTTCAAAAGAGTTGATTTTCTTCCTTACTCCCCAGCTTGGTTACTCTGAAAAAACTGTGCATACAAGTCAGGGATGTTTTCCTCCTATTTTGCATTCATTATCATCAGGACTAGCATCTCATAGAAAAATTATTGAATTTGTGATGTTCTTTACAAATTTGTAATGAAAAACATATACAGAACCTTGATAGAAATATTATAAATATTTATTTATTTCCCTTTCTTTTTCTCCCTGGCACTGGCCTCAAGATGGCTTACCAAAGTGAAAACAGGTACAACTGGAAGTATACATTTAACAAAAATTTAAATTTAATTAAGGCATCAATGAATTAAGACCAATTAAAAGCATACCCATTCGCCTTTGCCTTCCAGTCGGCTGTAGACTTGTGGTGATCCCATAAATTTCATAGGGTTTTCTTAGGCAAGAAATACTCAATACAGCCTATTACTAAAGGCCCTGCCCCCATAAGAAATCAGTCCTCAGATTCCTCAGGAAACAGTCTTCCATTCCTAAGCAATCATAGCTAAAAGGGAGCCAGTCTTGCCTCTCTGGGAAGGAAATTCCAAAGCCTGGGAACCACCATGCTCTGGATTTATATTTATAATACATAAATAATAATAAAAATACTGTTTAAATAAATAAATGATACAGAATAATCACAAAAACAGCAACCTGGAAATGGTGCATAGGCATAAAATGAACAAGTATTGCAAATCCTTTTTGGGACAACCTCAGCCAACCTGCTTTTGAAAATAGTTTTGACAATAAGTCTGAAAATTGCTGAAGCTTACTGAAGAGATGGAGAGGATAAGAGAAATAATAGGTATTCAGAGGAGTCAAAGCTAAGGTAAACAACAAATGCAAGCATGGGATAAAAGCCAAAGAGGTGGAGGAAGGGTGGGCTAAAACAGTGGCAAGATGAAAGGCCATCCTTATGCTAAACAAAAATCAGCTGAGATGGACTGGACTATGCCCTACTTGACACCTTCCTGCTAAAAAAAACCTCCAGGATGGGCCACTCTCAGAGACAAAACTGTATGGTACTTTGTAAAAATGTGAATAGCAGCTACCTCTCTCCCTCCCCCCGCCCACAACCACCTTTGTTTATACAGAAGTAACCCCAGGTGATCCAGTCTGGATTGAGAACTTTAGTGGGGTTGGGTAAGTTAAAATGAGCAAAAACGTTGCTCTAAGGTGCATGTACCCCAAAATATGTGCTGGTTCTGAGGCTCTCTAAACAGTTTTAAACAAATAAATAGTTAATTATCTCTTCTAAAAACCTCCATAGGCCCTTGCACATGACACAATTATAACACTGTGGTCTCAGTTTTAATTAGTATGGCTACAGCCTGTGAAAACTTGAGGTTTGTAGTTTAGGGAGAGGTATTTATCATCTCAGCCAAAGAGTTCAAGTGTCCCCACCAAATTACAAATCCTGGAATTTCATGGCAGTTAAAGTAGAATCTTAGCTCTATAGAACTATAATGTGAAAGGGCCTCAGGACACATAATTCTCTTTATGAACAGGTTGCAGGGCCCCTTGTTTTGTTGAATGTTAAACAAACACACCATTTTTCAAAACTAGAAGTGGACTTTGATGTGGTTTTATTGAGTTCTGTTTGTTTCCTCCTCATTTGTGGCACTTAGTAGTACATATAGCCCACCAGATAGTCCCAGAGGCAGAAGATTGCAACCCAGTCCAGCTGGATTTCCCTCACTCCTGCTTTAACCTTTGCCCTCTGCATTCCTGATCAAGTTCAGGAGGTCTGTGTGCTTGAAATTTATATCTACTGGCAAAAACTGAACTATAGAAACAAATGGATCAAATTGGGTATGAAAAAGGCAGACCCCAGGTCCTCATCCTGGGAACAAGCAATATAAAGGGTTAAAATGGTTCTACCATGAATGGCAGATTTTGGATACAGATCAAGTCCCAACACTTGCTTTAGGAGAAAAGAGAAAGAGGAAAATGGTTGAAATACAATATCCTGTGAGCAGAAGGGAGCAGTTGAGCTTTCTCAATTTCTGGAGCAGATTTTGAGGGGGGGGCACTATGATTAACCCCTTACTGCTAACATGTAAAGACATATAATGAGACGATCAAAGTCAGAACCATCCAGGTCACAATATTTCCAATTTCTATGTATGATTGTAAAGGCTGGACAGGGAAGAATCAATGAGAATCAATTCATTTGAAATGTGGTGCTGGTGGAGATTTTTATAGATATCATGAATTGCTAAAAGACAGTCAGTAGAAGCAAAGGTGGTTAAACTGAGGCTTTCACACTTTGGACACATGATTCATTGGAAAAGACAGTAATGCTTGTCAAAGTAGAAGGCAGTAGGAAAAGAGGGAGAAGGTACTACAAGTGGATTGATTCAACCAAGGAAACCACAGCCCTGAGTTTTCAAGACCCAAACCAGCGCAATTGATGTAGGGGCTCTTGGAAATCTTTCATTCACAGTGTCACCATTAGTCGAAGTTGACTTGGTGGCAATTAACAACATTGCGGCTACCTACAGTATATGTTTAGAGCAAGGAAGTGAGAAAGGCAGTTCTCCACTGCATCTGGGCCCCAAGGTCCTTTTCGCACCCCAAGATTGCACAGATATTCCAAAGTTCCAGCTCCCACCCTAAAATGGGTGAGAAAACACCTAGAAAATGTAGCTAAGCTTCCCAACAGTGGAAGACTAGCTCTAAACTAGCTTCTCAACCTTTGTTCTTCCAGATGTTTTAGACTTTTATTTTCACAACTCCTATTCATTGGCCATGCTGGTTGGGGCTTCTGGACATTGAAATTGAAAACATCTGGATGTCCAATCGGTTAAGAACAACTGCTTTAAACAACACCCCAGCACTTCAGAAACAACCACCCTCCCACAAGAAACCCAAAACACAACTGGAAGTAACTTCTGGTTCTGATTTGTGGCTGAAAATATAATGGTCTGGTCCATTGTGGGCGCATGCAGGTGAGTACTGCCCACATCTGCAATTACCCTTCAGTGTTTTAAAGTAAACCAGGGGCGTTACCACACGGGGCAAATCTGCTGGTTAATCCACACAAATCCCAAA
>CM034701.1:290707482-290721711 GCA_020142125.1 Phrynosoma platyrhinos
CTGGAATGAAATGGAAGGAAAATGGAGATGAGAGATTTGCCAATAATTGTTATGTATTGTAAAATGTTTATTATGTATGTCTATGGAGGAGGCAAATGAGGGCACTGTTTCTCCAATAAAATTCTGTCCTGCATAATGAATTTTTCCTACAGTTTCTAGAATTCCAGGGAGTGAGACATTGAAAACTGCCCATATCTAGAACTCTTAGCTCTCTGTTTGAATTCCTTTGGTATTTTTGCTTACTTCTTTTCTTTGGATGCCTTAAGTGTATTTCTAAATGTTGAACTAATATTACTGCAATGCAATATGTTGCTGCAATGCTACAAACTTGGGGACTGAACTAACATTTCATTGGGAGGAAGAATTTCTATTTGGGAGGCAAGGTCCGGATTTTACTACCACCATCTTGGTAACTACACCCTTGCTTGCTATTGCATATCCACACCAACAAACTCTGGCTTGCTGCACCATTTTGATCAAACCACTGTGTTGGCATCACACATTCCAACAGTATCCAAGCACAAATATTTAGGCCTTCAGCCTCTGGGACCCCTTCAAAGCTATCATTACAGTACAGTAAAAGGATAGCTGTTGCTTCTCCCACCCCCCACCCCCATCACCCCAAAAGGCTCTACAGGTCTTTCTTCTATGAAATGATTAGGTTTTAGTAAAGTGCCTTCTTTTGTCTTCTTAATCAGAGGCAGTCATAAGTGGATTGAGAGAGAGAGTCCACTATGCAATCAAGATATTACATTTAAAGTGCCTTTAGTGTGAAAGAACCATTTGTATGAGTGAATGTTATTTATTAGATGCCCAAATTAAAAGCATCATTACAAGGCAGTTTGCTGAGCATAATCCACTGCCAACTTGTCAAAGATATTGTACATGTTGCACTTAACAAAAGTTGCCAACTAAAAGCCAAGCCTCATTTGCATACAAGTGTAAATGTTACTTCTTTAAAACATAAATGTTTTGACAATCTAAAACTGATTTCCATCTTGTAAACTCTAAATTAAGGATGGGGGATATGTGGTGATATTCTTGTCATATCTCCCAGTTGGTGGAGTGGAGTCCCCATCATCCCTCACAGCTGTAGGGCTGTTGGAAGTTGCCATCCAACAACACCTGGAAGATCATGTGTTCCTCACCTCTGCTGTAAGTGAAGTTTTGCAGCCAACAAAACATTCAGACTTGAAATCAACTTTATGTGAATTTTGCACAAAAAACATACGTTGCCACAATATTTCACTCCCTCTTATGCTGAGCCTTTTCCTGGAGATATCAGATCTGGCTACAGTGACACATGCTTTCATTACATTCTTACATGGAGCTGCCTTTCAGAATTGTTCAGAAACTTCAGTGGATCCAAAAGGCTGAAGCCAGAGTGCTGACCAAGCTCTGATACAGGAAATATATAAGTCCTATGTTGAAACAGCTGATTTGTTTCTGGACACAATTCAAAGTACTGGTTATAGAATCATAGAGTTGGAAGAGACCACAAGGGCCATCCAGTCCAAGCCTCTGTCATGCAGGAACTCAAATCAAAGCACCCCCAAGAGATGCCCATCCAGTCTCTGTTTAAAAACCTCCAAAGAAGGAGACTCCACCACACTCCAAGGTGGCACATTCACCATCAGGAAGGTCTTCCTAATATTTAGGTGGAATTTCTTTTCCTGTGGCTTGAATCCATTGTGCCATGTCCTAGTCTCTGGAGAAACAGAAAACAAGCTTACTCCATCTTCAGTATGAAATATTTAAACAGGGCTATCATATCACCTCTTTTTCTCTTCCTCAGGCTAAACATACCCAGCTCCCTAGGCTGCTCTTCACAGGACATAGGATGGATGCAGATGGGCAGCCCTAGGCTGCCCTGGGAAGTGGAGAATTGGGGCCAGGGCTGCCCTATGCCTCGCACCCAATCCACCCTTTTCCTGGCCCTGAAAGGATCTACAAAATGCCAGTCCTTTCAGAGTCGGCAAAAAGGACACCCGAAGAGCCACTGCGCAGCTCTTCTGCACCCCTTCCGGTGCGATGCGTCAAGATGCTGTGCCGGAAGGATGTCCTGATGGTGCACGCCATTCGTAACAGGACGTCCTTCCAGCACTGCATCTTGATGCATTGCGCCAGAAGGGGCACAGAAGAGCTGCATGGCAGCTCTTCGGGAATCCTTTTTTGTATGATGATGTCTTCGGGGAGGCAGACAGCCTCTCCCCATCCCTGCCTCTAGGATGGCCCAAAGGGCCATCTGTAGAGGCCCATAGTTTCCAGATTTTTCACCATTTTGGTCACCTCCTCTGGACACACTCTAGCTTGTCAACAACCTTTTTGAATTGTGGTACCCAAAACTTGACACAGTATTCCTGGTGAGGCTGACTGAAGCAGAATAGAGTGGCACTATTACTTCCCTCGATTTAGACACTATATTCATATTGATGCAGCCTAGAATTGCATTGGCTTTTTAAGCTGCTGCTTAATTGTGTGTGATGTGTTATGACTAGAAGACCCTGTATAACTTAAGTTCAAGCTATCTGAAAAACTTTATCTCCCTGTATGAACCTTAAGACCCTCTAGGGAGGGTTTTCTTTCAGTCCCACCATCATCACAGGCTTTTCTGCACATGAGAGCACCTTCTCAATGGCTGCTCCTAGGCTATGGAATTCCCTTCCATGAGAGGCTACGGTGGCCCCCATTGTGATCTCCTTTCACTGGCACTTTTAATTTAACCAGGCACTTGATGACTAATTGGTTGTGTGTGGGGTCTCTTTATGTAGTATTGTATTGCAGTTTTAGGTTTTTGTGGGTTTTTCAGGCTGTGAGGCTGTGTTCTAGAAGAATTTATTCCTGTTGTTTCACCTGTATCTGTGGCTGGCATCTTCAGAGAATGGTGGCATGTAGGTGTGTGGGGTATATGTGACTTGATTGAAAGGATGTGATTTACATGTTAATTTGTGTATCGTCCTGTTGTTGAATGGCAAGGCCCCAGGGTGGGAGGGTATGCAAGAAGGATTAGTGTCTATTTAATTAGTGGTTCATTATCTGCTAGGGAAACCCCTGATCCTAGGTGAAGTTCATTTGCATGTGCTAAGTGTTGACTTTGGTGTTTTTCAGGACTGGTAGCCAACGTTTGTTTACTTTCAGGGTTTCTTCTTTCTTGTTGAAGTTGTCCAGGTGTTTGTGGATTTCAGTGGCTTTCCTGTGCATTCTGACCGGATAGTTTTTGGCATGGTCCAGAATTTCAGTGTTTTCAAATAGCATTTTGTGACCAGGGTGGTTTATAATGTGTTCTGCTACTGCTGATTTTTCAGGCTGGCCCAGTCTGCAGTGTCTCTCGTATTGTATTTTTATCTTCATTGTTATATTTTAAAATGATTTTATAAACTAAAATTAATGACATTTTATGGAATATACTGTTGAATAGTATTTTAACTTTTTGTCATCTGTTCTATCTTGTTTTAACCTATGAGGCAAAATCACACTATGCTATTATAGTGCTATTATTCCACTCTTACTGCTATGACTGCCTCCAATGGAATCCTAGGATTTGTAGTTTAGGGAGGGGCATTTAGAATTCTCAGCCAGAGCTCTTAGGCCTCACTAAACTACAGAATTCCAAAGGTGACAGGCATTGCAATTAAAGTTAATAGTGCTATAACAGTGTAGTGTGATATTGTACCTTGTTGTAAGCCAAACTGGGTCCCATGACATGAAAAATATAGGACATAAATAAATAAATAAATAAATATGCTAGTTGGTATGCTTTCACCCACAGTGGTGTTACCATAAATCAAGTGATTTTCATGCTCTCTCTGTGTGTATATATTTCTGACATGACCCTAAAATGGAAATACAGTTTCAGCCATGTACTCAGGAGCAAATTTGTCATGTAGACCCTCAGAGATAGATGGTCACATAGACCTCAGCATTCATTAGCAGATAAAACACTTAAGAGTTGAAAACAGAAAGATTCACACCTCAGGAGACAAGGAAGCTAGAGGATCAATGGCCTGGATGACTTTTGGCCACAAGAAAGAGGAAACCTTTACTATGTTAATTTGGTCCTTTGATATACAGCAATCAACCTTTGCCCTGGCTATTTTCAGCATATAGAAGGTCTACCAAAATTTTGGTTAGGTGTGTCTGGTTAGAATTCCCGGTGACACTGCATCACTCTGCATTCTGATCCAGCTCTGACTCATTCCACACTCCCGTCCCTTCATCCAGTCGAGTCCAATTCCACATCAGTATACCTGAAGCACCCCGGACAGGTAATATCACCATTGGAAGGCCTCATGTCTATGCTAACTTGCTTTATTCCTGAGTTCTTGTGAGAATGCATGAGTGAATGGTTGTCTTTGTATGCTTGATCTCTCAATAAATTACAAATTGATTTGGAAAACTTTGTCTCTGTGAATCTATGCCCTCAGCCACCTCCATATAAATTAGGTTTGCCACCTGCTAACTATTTGAGTTAATATTGAAATTCCCCAAGGTCAAGTCCATTGTGGAATGAACAAAATATTCTAGCTAACACCCCAGAAAACAAGTAGATTCTCTTCACAAGCACTCTTAGATTCATGGGAATCCCTTCAACAGGACAGAAGTAATTGTAGACTATGATGCTAGGCATAGCAACATCATGAAGTAGAACTAATTGTGTGCAATAGCAGGTGATAATTCCCATGTCAGTGCAGTGGTAAGTCAATTCTGGGTTTCAGTCCAAACTTTAAAAGAGCTACCCAAAGTGTTGGATTAATGGTAAAGATCCTCTAGTAGAATCCTAAATTGGTTACTTAGGGGGGATGCAGACCAGCACTTTAGGCTGGCCTAGGGATGGAGTTGGGATGAGGCAACCACATGCCGGCTGCCCCAACTCCGCCCCGACTCCACCCCAATGCTATGTACCCAACCACATGGCATACAGCTTCAGGCCACCCTCTTGGTGCAGCATGCAGACACACTGCACTAAAGGGATGCAAAAGAGCCACAGCAGTGGCTCTAAGGGCGGCTTTTTCCCACCCCAAAAAGAAGCAGCATTTGCCCACTCTTTGGGGGGTGGCAAAAAGGAGGATCCGGGCTGCAGCATGTGGTTGCCGCAGTCCTGATCCATCGCTCCCATGGGCGGCACAGAGCTGCCCCTTATGGGCCATCTGCATCAGCCCTTAGTTGTTGTTTTTGTTGTTGTTGTGTGCCTTCAAGTCATTTCCAACTTATGCAGTTGATAAGTTGCAAATCTAAGGCAAATCTGTCATGGGGTTTTCTTGGCAAGATTTGTTCTGAGGAGGTTTGCCATAGCCTTCTTTTTTTGTACTTGATTTTAGATGTAAGCTGCCTTGATTGCTATGGCAAAGGGTGGGGTATAAATAAATAAATATTATTATTATTATTATTATAAGGCTGAGAGCATGTGATTTTCCCAAGGTCACCTACTAGCTTTTATGGCCAAGCTGGGAATTGAACCTTGGTCTCCAGAGTCATAGTCCAACATTCAAACCAGTACACCATGCTGGCTCTCTCTATTTAGTTAAAGATATGTAAGTAAATAACATGTCCTGGCCTGGCAGACACACACCCAACCCAGCTTAAGAGTCAGCCATTGGATAGGATGAAGTAACTGATGATCATTTAGCTGGTAACTGGGGTGCAAGGAGGATGAGGTTTCTACCTATTCCCACCAAAAAGTTAGTCTTGCTTGTCTTATGACAGGGTCTTGCTTCTGATTGTTGCATACTCACTAGCTGGTGGGAGATGGGTAGAAATCTCATTCTCTTGTGTCCCACTTGCCAGCTAAATGGACAACCCAAGATGTTGGTTGGCTCTTAAAATGGGCTATGGTGCCATTTATGTAGGGTAACAGTAAGACTTTGTAGTCTTACTGAGTAAAGATCAGTTATGGATCCATAATAGGAAAAAAATTTGTAACTGCAATACTGAATATCAGACTCATTTATACTCTTGCTACACAAAATAAGATCACAGTACATAGAAACGATTCCTAAAATGCTAGAAATATGTGTAAGAAGAGCATTAGTTAGACTGGCTCCTTACCAGCTCCTCCAGCCATTTTCCAAATCTAAGATAACCAGAAAGATCTAGGCCCAGAATTCTTTTTTTATATTCTTCTTTTTTTAATCACCCCATCTCTCATGTTATGTTTCAAGTTGTGATATTAGCAATATATGTAATCCATTGCATGGGAAGGGGTGCACCTGCATGTGCACATAAACCATGCAGAGGCTTCCATATATTATTAATAGAAAAACATGAAGCAGAACAAGAATGATAGGCCTGGTTAAGGTGGGCACAGGTGGGCACATATGCCCTTGTATACCATGTACCAATTTTAATGGGACTAGAGCACAAGATATTTTCAATAAACTGTGCTTGTCACCAGGGACAAAATGACCAGAGAAATTTGTGGCTCCTTTGCCTCCTTATGCAAGAGCAAACAGAAAGTTAATGGTGTCTGGAAAAGTGTCATTAGGGTATGTAGAGGAGTGAGGGTGAACACCCTGTAGTGTGTCATTAGGGCATGCTGGGGAGCATAGGAAGCAATATGGGAACAAGCTGATAGGAAGGAGATGTCTTCTGGTTCTGGTGAAGCTGCTGGGCAAGTAAGAAAGGGAGGTGACTTGCTTTCCTACTCAGGCAGCAACTCCAGTAGACCTAGAAAGGGTGAAAAGATGCAGCAGTACCCCATCCCATCATCATCATCATCATCATCATCATCATCATAGAAGTTGGGTAAAATACAAAACTACAAACAAAAAACTACAATACAATGCAATAAAAATAAAAATAAAAATAAAAATAAAATAAATACAATACAATACAAAAATACAATAAAAAGCTGGATAAAATACAAAACACAATTAAAAATACATAACACACAGTTAAAATTCAATATTATAAAACCATTGAAATATACACGTAAGAGTATATATACAATTAAAAAGTCATGATTTAAAATTGACTGGGTATGTCTGCCAGAAGAGATATGTTTTGAATGTTGTTTTAAAAACAGTCAGGATTTTCAGCTGTTGTATCTCATCTGGTGGTTTATTCCAAAGTATGGGAGCAGCAGATGAAAAGGTCCTCTGGAAACCATTCTCAGACTAGTCCTGGCTGGCTGGAGCACACATTTCCCAGAGGACTTGAGTGTACAGGGCAGATTGTATGGGAGAAGGAGATCCTGTAGGTAACCTGGACCCAAGTTATGTAGGCTTTAAAGGTAGTAACCAACACTTTGTACATGGCAGAACCAGCCTAGCTGGTGGAGGGGGACTGCCAGGAAGTGACAGCATGAGGTGAGAGTATGACTTACTGACTGGGGTGACACCATACCTAGTGATGCCATGAGGCAGGGATTTCATCTCTTATAATACTAGAACTTGGGATAAACTATGAAGCTTCATCTTGGAGATCCAAAGGTGGGAGATGGGAGGTGAGAAATAAAGGACAGATCACTGGAAGTTAAATTGTGGAATTCACTATCACAGGATATAGGAATGGCTGCCAACCTGGATAGCTTTAAAAATGAAGTAGAAAAATGTATGGAGGCTATCAGCAGCTATTAATGATCCTGGCTATCTTTCACTTCCATGAACAAAGGTAATACTCCTCATCAGAACCAAGTACTAGCAAGTGAGATTATGGTGCTATTTTCATATTGTATTTGTAGGTTTTTCAAAAGCATCTGGGTGGTTCTTCTTAAATTACATTCTTAATTAAGTTGAACTTGGCAACCCTGCAATTGCACCAAATGATATAGAACCTGATATAGATTGGTTCAAAAATGGTATCTTAAGTCATGTTGTCCCTGATAATTATCTAAGGTCCTTCATACTTTAAGCTGAGTCAAAGTACATGCTTTACACTCTTCTTATGCAAGAATGAGGGAATGTGCACTGAGTGGAGCTTAAGAACAGCATTTCTGTAAACAATCAAATTTTACATTTGCATATTGCCTTGAGATAGTATACATCAGGGTCCTTTCTTCTCCATTTCATTCTCAGAACAACTGTGAGGGAGGTTGAACTTCATAACATGAGTGAATACAAAAGACTAGCTTGTCAAATTATTAATCTTGTCATCTTCCAACTATAAGGGAGTTGGCAAGGGAGAAAGAACACATCACCACATTACTGACAATATAGGAGACCCAATACATTCATGGTGGAAAACGTTAGCCGTTAGTGAACAAGCCATTGGGTTTATGTTAGTCATATAGATATCAGACCTTATAATAGAATTCACATAGCAGGGGATACTCAGTAACCACAGCAGGGATAACATTGGGTAGGTCTTAATGTGCAATGCATGCCAAAGCCCTGACTTAAGAAACAGAAAAAAATATATATCCTGTGAATCTTCAAATCTGCTGCCTCTCACATTTGGAATAAAAACCCCAAAATGTTTCTGACATAATTACAAAGCAAACCAATATATCTGTCAGACCAACACATGTTCTATATTTTTCTCTCTTTTCCTGTTCCTGGAGAAATACATTCTGTGAGGCAAACTCATAAAATTACAACTTCTGATGTGATGTGATCAACATTATTCTAATGTTACAATTGGCCAAAATTTGATTAGAGTGACTACAGAATGATTTCCTTCTGTTTTGTTGACATGACTGACACTCTTGAGTTTCAAATCAGTCTGTGATGATTTCAAAGGCAATAGTGGAAATTTTGAACTCAATCTGATTTCAAGATCTGAAAGAATATAGAAACAGCCTATAAATCCTCAGATGGTTTTGGTCCTGGCTATCTGAAGAGATTGTAGCTTCTTATCTGCACCTCCCTGGATTTAAGACTTTTGAAGGAAGCCCTTCTCCCAGGACCCTTTGTTATTCCACTTTGACTACCATAGTTCCATACGATGGAATCCTAGGATTTGTAGTTTAGGGAGGAGCATTTATAATTCTAAACCAAAGAACTCTAGGGCCTCAGCAAACCATAAAACCCAGAATTCCAAGGATACACACATGACATATAAAGTGGAATGTTAGTGTTATAATTGTGTATTGTGGAAGGGCTCTCAGCCCCATCACCTATACAGGCATATGTAGAAGAGGCTGCTACATATGCCTGTATGTGGCTGCTACCAATCTCTGAAACTTCCCCCATCAGAAACAACAATGGGCCTTTGCAGACTGCTAGAAATAGTACGAATTGAGTCCACTTTAAGGATTAGGGTTAGGGTTAGGGTTAGGGAATCATGGGAACTGTATTTTATTGTTGCACCAGAGCTCTCTGACAGAGAAGGCTCAATGTCTCAGAAAAAAAAAATTCCCATGACTCCCTAGCACTAACCCTAACTCTTAAAGTGGACTCAATTTGCACTATTTCTGGTAGTCTGCAAAGGCCCAATGTCTCCTGTCTTGCTGTCCTTCTGGTGACAAGTGAAAACTTTTCAATTCCAACAGATTTTTGAGAACAGCAGCAGCATCCACACTGTTGTATTTTTCAGGGCAAATGATCAAAATCATCATAAGGCACTAATGGTACTGTATAGAATGAAATGACAATAACAGGTAGATTGTCTGAAAAGTGGAATGGCATCCACAGCTCTGGGTAAAACTCTTGGAGATGATGGCACAGGACACACTCAGGCCAGACATTAATCTTAAATTGTCATTTGGATTAATAAGATATCATCCACTCAGTGCTACTGGAATGAAGAATTTATCCCCTATGAGGTAAAAATAAGGCTATAGGATATAACTGCTTGCAAATTAGACAGTAAATTACTTATGTGACTGTGAACTATATTTTGTCATTATGATTCAAATTCACAGAGTGTGATTGCACAAGACAGGGCCTTCTTGATCATGTCACCATGATTGTATAACTGTCACCCTACTCTAGCTAACCAACTCATTGGGCAGAGTCACAATATATTACACTGTCAATATAGAATAAAGAAGCCTTGCCAGAGCTGCTGTACATATATTTTGCCTGCATTAGTTCAAAGGTTTTCATTTGTTCAAGAAGCAGCTAAAGTGATTTAACCTGGGGGGAAGGACCAGCAATCACCCCTCCATTTCTAAGCAAAACCAAAGTGTAACTTAGAACTGTTGGCAGTGTTAACACATGGCAAACATTCAACTTTGTCTCCTAATACTATATATATTGACAGCATAGCACCAAACTGTTTTGGAGGATATGTAGTACATTTCTCAGTGTAAGCTTCCATCGTATAACATATTTATAGCATCGTAAAGCTGGCGAAGAACTCTGCAAAGATCAAATGTAAACATAAATCAAGGGTAGGCCCATTGCCTTACCAGCAGTTCCAGTTTGAAAGCCCTAAATTCCAGAGGCAGATTTTATTGTGATGGCATAGGGGTACAAGTACAATTTTGTTGGGGAAGGACAAATATTCACAGTTGTAGCTCTTCCACACACGAATCTAGCAGTAAATAAAAGTGTTGATTGTATCTAGTAAAGGAAAGTCTTGGGTCTTAGGAAAGGAGCTATTGACTTTACTTTTATGTGAGCCCTTCCCCCTGGGCTATCTGTGAAAAGAAACTTCATGGTGAATTATGAGGAAGATTAATGTTTCAGCCTACCAGCTGGAAAAGGCCAACAGGGTGCTAGAAATTCCAGGGTTGGGGAGAGAAAAAGGAAGGGGGGTAGACAGAGAACTCCTAGACTGACATGGACAGACTCTAAGGCTTGAGTGTAGCAAATTCAACAAAATGCTCATTTTAAAAAAAATACACAGAAGTACAGCCATGTCTTGGATCTTGAAAGGACTGCATCTTGGGCTTTCTGTTTTGTTTCCTGCAATGTTGTCATGTGCCAGCAGATAAAAAAACAGAGGCAGTATGCCAGTAGGCGAATTCATTCTGATGTGGTAGCTAACTCACAGTACAAAGCAAGGAGAGAAACAAAAGCCAAAAGAAAAGAAAAGAGAGATTCAAAAAGGGTCCTTGGAACCTGAAAATGGATTAACTCTATCTCCAGGCTGTGATTTGACATACTGATATGAAAAGCTGAAGTGACTGTGACTCAGGACTGAGGTGGCTGGCAGGCAAGCGGCTAAGCCCCAAGCAAACCTGGACTGACAAATGGCTCAGCCTCTCCTAAATTACCTGCTCCATCTGTATCTGTTTGCAACACAAATAGCAGCTGCTGACCATCTTGACAAAATGTTGAAAGTTTGAAACTGCAGAGATGTGTGTAGCTTGCATGTGTGTGTGTGTGTGAAATTTGCTGGAAATCCTAGACACATTGAAGTGTTTCTCTCCTCTGTTCCAAGCTCAAAGAGTATCAGTATCATGTGAGTGGTTCCATTCCATCTCTGTGGCAGTTACTGAACACATACTGATTCACAAAAGCTAATGTCAAGTGCAAAAGACTTCCTTATTCAGTTTCCACTGATGAAATGCAGAAGGTATGTTTTTTTCACAAACATAGAGCATCATCAGTCAGTTTGTTCTGCTTGCAAGTAAGATAACATCTAAACCTTCTAAAATTAATGAGATGCTAAAGATTGCAGTCTCTGTGTTTGAGTAATAGCTAAACTAATTATATTTTTCTATTATAAGAAAATTGCAGGCACACATGCAGTGATTAATTTGAGATAATCCCAGTCTTAGCTAAAAGTGTTGAATGAGCTATGTGTCCATCAAATAACTAAAATATAGAATACTTGGGGCACATCCCGCCGCTTGAATTAGCAAATAATGAAACACATAGAGGAAGAGGAAGAGGAAGAGGAAGAGGAAGAGGAAGAGGAAGAGGAAGAGGAAGAGTTAACACAGGGCCTCTGCACACGGGCCCTTTGTGGCATGTTGGGGGCAGGGAAGGGGAGGGGCAACTGCACGTCAGCCATCCCAACCCCTCCCCGAAGATGTCCTGACATCACGTGCCCTTACGCACGGCACGTGGCATCAAGATGTCCTCTGCGCGTAAGGTCCTCACGCACTATGCTGGAAGGACCAGAGAAGAGCCGCACAGCGGCTCTTGGGGTGGCCTTTTGCCTCCTCTAATAGGAACGGCATTTTGCTGCTCTTTTAAGAGGCAGCAAATGGGAGAATTGGGGCCACTGTGTGTGCTAGCAGTGGCCCCGATCCTCTGCTTCCCGGGGCGGCCCAGGGTCGCCCGTTTGCATCCCCCCATACTTGAGAATGGGAAGCAAGTACCACTGCATTCTGCTTGAATTTTCTCTTGTGGAATTTTTGTTAATGAAAAGCTTCTAGTGTAATTTAAATATAGTCCTGTGGGGAATTAGATCTATAACAAGGAATTGTCCATAGTCAGAGTATGTAGAGAGACATATGGTACTATATAAATAAATTCCAAAATAATAAAAATCATTATATTCTATCTATTTGGGGGGGAGGAGGGAAATTCCCAGAATGACTGGAGCCCAAATCCCAGTTTGTAACTTTTATGGTCACAAATCAATAATGGCAAGAGCAGGAGATAAAATAAAGAGTGTGGGCTATGGAGAGACTATTGTTCCTTTCAATTATTTTGTAGTTCTAGAACTGGCCAAAGATCCATTTAGTAAATCCTGTAATTAAGGGCTGGGGAATATGTGCTATGTCCCAGATGCTGTTGACCTGTAAGTCCCATAAGCTTTAACCAAAATAGGATCCTTTCACATAACATAATCATAGCACTATGATTCCACTTCAGTTACTAAGGCTGCATCCTATAAGATTTGCCATTTGGTGAGGCACTAAAGCTGTCTAGCTAATTCCAAATATCCCTGCCTAAACAGCAAATCCCACCAGTGGCACTACCTTCTGTAGTGGTGGGACTGTGCACCTCTAAAGTAAACTGCTATGCTGATGCCAGCAGTGCAGCTGGTAGGATCTCCCATGTCAGACAAGCTTTTGCTGGGGAGCCATACTAAATGCACCAAACAGCTACTGGTCAGCAGCAGTAGTGGGGGGGGAGGGGTGAGACACTGTCAGAGGATCACTGAGACAACAGCAGTGGCACCATAGCTAACACTTGTTAGTATTGCCCAGAAGGAGGCATGGTGAACCACTTTTGAATGTCTTTTAACACAAAAACCCTATGATGAAACAATCCAAAATGAAAGAAGAAATTGTGTCAGAAGATGACACTCCCAGGTCAAATGACACTCAATGAGCTTCTGGGATACAACAGAGGACAAGTGTGAATAAGTAGTGCTCTGGCTAATGACACAACTGGACTGAAGCCGAAAAGATTTTAGCTGTTGAGGTTCTTAGACAGGGGTAGGCAACCTTTCCCCTTTAAGGGCCGAAGGACTTCAGCTCCCATAATCCCAGGAGCTATTGGCCAACATGGGACTATTGGCCAACGTGGCTGAGGCTTCTGGGAACTGAATTCCCTTGGCCCTTAAAGGGGAAAGGTTGCCTACCCCTGTTCTTAGCGGTCAAAAGACTGTCCAAAGCTTCACAACACATATTATAGGAATATGGAATGTGAGAAGCTACCAGCTGGGGATGGTCTAGCTCATTGGTTCCCAGACTTTGGTCCTCCAGGTGTTTTGGACTTCAACTCCCAGAAACGTCAATCAGCTTAGCCGACAATCTAGAATTCTGGGAGTGGAAGTCCAAAACATCAGGAAGATCAAAGTTTGGGAACCACTGCTCTGGCAGGACATCTTGTATTGAGAAGGGAGTTGGGGCTGATGACACACACCAAATAATTTCAGAGGAAAATCACCCTGTGGTTTATAGCTTATAGCAAAGCTTTTGATTGTGTAGATCAAGAAAAACTATGGATTTCTCTTAAAGAAATGGTTGTGCCATAACATTTGGTGGTCTTGATACATAACCTGAATTCAGTTTGAGGCTACCATTAAGACAGAATGCAGAGAAACAGAATGGTTACCAATTGGCAAGTGGGCAAGGCTATATTTTATCACCCTGTCTGTTTAACATATATGCTGAACACATCAATATATAAAGCAGATTAGACTCAGAGGAAGGAGGTATGAAAATTAGAGGAACTTCAATAATTTAAGATATGCAGATGACACCATACTACTAGCAGAAAATAGCAAATACTTAGAATGATTATTTAAAATAATAAAGGAAGAAAGCACAAAGGCAAGTTTATAGTTGAATTTTAAGAAAACAGAAAAAATGACTACAGATGATTTACATCACTCTAAAGTAGACACTACTGAAGACACCGAAATAGTTCAGGATTGTCTATACTTTGGTTCAGTCATTAATCAGAATGGAAACTGCAGTCAAGAAATCAGAAGAAGACTAGG
>CM034701.1:290738462-290750163 GCA_020142125.1 Phrynosoma platyrhinos
ATTTCAGTTACTTTTCGCTTCGTTGCCAGCGTGTGATAAGGTCCATAGTTGTGCTTTAAAAAACACCAAAATAACCAATGTCTGAATAACCCCTGAGACAGGGATCCAATGGGAACACACAGCTCCTCTAGAATATGTCCAACAGGGCTCTTCTTACATTCTTAGGCTCCCTGGGGTCAGGGGTGTGCTTTTGTTTTCTCTGAATTGGCTTTGATTCATTGATCATTTCCTGTAAAACCAATTTACAAAAATATTTGCCTGATTTAATCAAATGTTAGTACTTTTAACTCTCGTTGACTTAAAAGGAAGCAAATGCTAAGTCTCTTTCATGTAAACAGGGGTAAGAGTCATGTGACTCTTCAGATGGTAATGAACTGCAATTCTCAACTTTCCTCACCATTGGGTATGCTGGCTAGAGATGGGAGGAATTGTAGTTTAACAACATCTGGAGGGCCGCATGCTTCCCATCCATCACATGAATAAACAGAAAAATCATTGACATTGACCTGAATATTACACTTTAGTTTTATTCCGTGAGTTGACAGCAGTTTTATATCCCTGATATCAGCCCAATATAAAATGAACAAAAGCACAATCACATCTTGGGTTCAAATATTTACTGAGCAATCCCAAGGTTACTGATCCCATGGAATCATATATAATCCTGTATAATATTGCAAATACAACTCTTCCAATTGTTAGCCTATTATCTGACTTGGTTTTGGATTACTACATGTCTGGAAGGACAAATTCACATTTGGGTGGGGGAAATGGGAAAGTATTTCTCTGGTGAATTGGTTGGAGTGTTAGTGACAGCTGTTACAGGCTGCTCAGACTATAGGAATGTCAGCCTCAAAAGCCCTCCCAGATGGATCAGCAGGCAAAGTACAGGTGAGGCAATCAAAGGTATTCAATGACAAATGGCATTTATCCTACAATGGTGTCATCACTGCAGACCCACACCCATACATGCCCTGCCTTCAGTGTTTGAGTCAGAGATGAGAATAAATCATGTCTCTGAGAACAGACACGTTTCATCCTCGGGAGCATCGAATGGTATCTCAATCCAAAAGGATGTAAACAAACATTACATCTGGCTGCCTTCCTCACATATTCACGCGGTTGCTATGCAATGTTGCATCCAAGTACATCTTTCTCAAAAGGATTTTCCCACACGTACTGCAGACCAAGCACACACAATCTTGTCAGTATAGCTAGAATCACCTTAGTGAGCTCATAATGAAACTGATGGTTACTTCAGTTTCCATGTCATCAGAGTAGCAGATGTATAGTATAACCAGGACAGTGGGAGGGGGAGCTTGCTTTCTGCTTGTTGAGCAGGTGCTGCATTAACTCTCACAAGGAACTTTCATGCATGGCTTTGGAACCAGTTGAAAAAGAGCCAACAGTAAAGCTTCCCTTTTGCTCTCTGGAAATCCAGCTGTTCAACTGCCTGTATACACAGGCTCCCCAAAGCAGCTGAGGGAATGAAGACATGGCAGCTTCACACTCTGCCATAAGGATTATCCCACCTTTCAAGGAACAAGTCTCCTGCACTTGGTCTATATTGTCATTGCCCAGCTGCCAGATATCTCTCTCAAGCCATCTGAGATACGAGTTCCAGTCAGGATTGAGACCAAGTTTTCATAGTTTTTCTGGTGATTACTGTATCCTGCACATCACAGGATGGAAAAAAACAAAACAACCCTGTCCATCTCCAAATGTGCTAACAGAATCTTGAGAAACATCAGTAGGCAATACAACAGCAGGCTCAGCTATAAGATTGTGGTTTAGACTGCCAAATAATTTCCTTCCAGCTGGAAAAAAAATCTGGGTTTAATAATTACATATAGAAAACACAGGCTGTGTATTCAGCTATTCTCAAGCTGTGTGTGTCACAGCAAGGGCCTGTTCTCACAACCACATTAGCTCATGGTTAGAAATATCCAATCCCTGGTGATGTTCTGTCCCAGCAGCATCTGGGCAGCTATGCCTATTCATGCCACATGCTGGATTCAGAGTTCCCAAGCCACTATCATCTTATGTTTTCAATCCAATTCTATACATTTTTATTAATAATTTAGTAAGTCTGTATTCTGTAGGATTCCTTCCCACATTAATAATCACATAATTGTTTGTGGCCTTGTGGTGGTTTTAAAGGAAGTGACAAACTGCCCATCTCTGTAATTCAGGCCAGGTCACCATATGCTAAGGGATCTGAACAAAGTCATTCATATGGTAGCTTGACCAGGGTTTCAATAAACATATATTTCCTACCTTTCTGGGGTGTGAGTTACAAATACTCATCAGCCAGATGATATAGCATAGGGGCTTAAAAACTGAACTACAAACAAGAAAGCAACCATTAAGTGAGCCATTACCTTTACCACCACTATCACTATCAGAACTACGCAGATGCCCCCACACACCCCACACACACCAAGGTGGGAAAAGTGCAATTCAGGCTGCATAGGGTTCCTGAGCCCTCTTTTTTCATCCCATTCAAATATCTGCCAAAGCCACCAAGCCCTTTTAAAAAAGAAAATAGGGCACAGAAATTTCCATTAAAATGGCTCCAAATGTTACCTGGCGCACTGAAAAAATGCCAGTCCTCCTCCCACCAAAACTTGCTTTAAATGTAGAAAAATCAGACAAAAACACCTGAAAAACCTGGAAATGCCAACCAAAAGGGACTTCTGGTCACTTCTATGTTGTATTTTCAGGCTGTTTTGACATGGTTACCACTTGATGTACTCAAGATATTCAGCACTGTTAAGGGGAAAATATTTTTTCTTCTGACACAAAACTTACATAAACAAAAACCGGAAGTTAGGGGTTCTGTAAGTGTACATATGTACGTCCATGTCAATACTTGCTAGAAGCACCTTTGGAACCAGTTACGGCTATGAAACATCTTGTGTGAGTCTCTATCTGCTTTGCACATCTGGATCTTGCATTTTTTGCCCATTCTTCTTGACAAAATTGCTCCAGCTCTGTCAACCTGGCCAGAGATCACTGCCAAACAGCCACTTAAGAGTCTTGCCACAGATTCTCAGTTGGATTGAGGGACTGGCTTTCATTGGGACATTCCAATACATTCAGGTTCTCAGACATCCACCCACAGTGCTGAGTTGAATGGATGTGTGTGTGAGGAGCTCCTCCACAGTGTCTCTGAAGGAGTGGAAAACAGTGTGTAAGTGCTTTCCCTGTTAACTGGCTCTCTGGGAAGAGTGCTAGGAACTGGGGCTTGGAGAAGGCTTGAATTAATTCCCAATTCTGAGGTTTTAATCACCCAGTTTAGGGAATACTAAAACCAGAGAAGCAACCAATCCACTCCTATTTGGTGTAATCTGATGCACCAGTATCAGTTAACACAAACCAAGACTATGAAGATATTTAGGTTCTCATTTTTAAACTGCTACAGAGTTACTTTGGCTGTGTGTTTGGAATCATCCTGCTGAAAGATGAATCGCTGCCTGAGTCCCAGGTCTCTTGAAGACTGAAACAGTTTTATACTTTTTCTGTAGTGAGAGTTGTCCCACGGAAGCTTATTTCCATCTCAGCTGCAGATCTCTCCATTAGCCTTTTGGTTATTTCTCTGCTTAATACCCTACTTGTCCAATCAATGAATTTTGGTGGACAGAGTCGTTTAGGCAAAGTCATAACTGAGCCATGCTCTTTCCACTTTGTAATAAAGGCTTGAATGGTACTCTGGGAGATATTGATAGTTCAGGGTTTATTTATTTATTTATTTATTTATTTTAAAAACCAATCCTGATTGGAATTTCTGCACAACTTTACCCCCAGGAGTATCTCTGAAGATGCCAGCCACAGATGCAGGTGAAACAACAGGAAGAAATTTTTCTAGAACACGGCCTCACATCCAAAAAGGCCCACAAAAGCCCATTTACCTCCAGACTTTTTTTAGTAATATACTTTTTAAATAGCTCTTTGGTCTTCATGATGCCCCATGATGCTGACCTTCCACAAATAGCTTATTTAATGTGAGATCATGCAGCAATGGAATTGCACACAGGCTCACTTCATTCAACTAATTATGTGACTTCTGGAGTGTGGGTTGCAGCAGACCTTATGTAGAAGAGATGAATACTTTTGCTTTGATATGGCATTAATGGCAACGATGTGGTATTAGACAAAGCATGTATTCAGTTTTGTGCCTATAAAAGTGGAATATTGATGTAATCTGATTTCAGTTATTGTGAAATGTAATACAAATGGCATTTTTTTTTAAAAAAATACCCCTTTGATTTCACCTGTGTATGTAAATAGTATAACAAAATAGAAAATAATTTTGTGTTTTTATGCTGCTTCCAAGGATGTTAGTATTAATGGCATCATAATGATGCACACTGTTGCATGTATGAATTAATGCCTACATACATTTACTTGTGTAACGCAGAGAATAAAAGAAAACATCCTATACAAAAATAGAAACATATGAAAGCACCGTAACTGATGTGGGTGTGAGGTATGATATCATCATATAACCTGCATTTATTAAAGCATCAGAGTGTAAAAATAAAGGTAAAATCAAATGGAGAAAGACATTGTGTGAACCATGAATGTTCCCAGAATAATCAAATATTCCTTAGGGCATATATTTGGAAAAATAAGCAGCACAGAAGTATACTCAGAAGTACCACTTCCAATGTTTCCTATAGGCCATTTCAGATTTTTTAAAAAAATTATAGATGTATGTGTCCTTCACACTTGCTAGCACAAAAAACCATAAAGGAAGAAAAATAATGCAAAGGTTTATTGTGCTCTTAGGCAAAAACAGAACATTGGAGCTACTTTTTTCAACAATGCTAAATATTTAATCGGTCTGTTAACAAGAGGTAAAGGAAAATTCCATCTTATGTGCTGCAAAGCATGGCGCCATGCTGCTCATAGGGACTGCCCTGAAGGCCCATGATCTAGCTTTTTCTTGAAGTTCTTGAGCTCTGCAGCTGGGACAGTGACTAAAAAGGAATCCTAGGTGTGCCAAGGGGAACTTGGAAACATTTGCTTTTGAAGGCTACAACTCCCAAAGACAGCCAGTGTAGTGTTTTATTGAGTGTTGGACTAGGAATCCAGAAGATCAGAGTTTGAATATTTGTTCATAGAATCATAGAGCTGGAAGAGACCACAAGGGCATCCAGTTCAACCCCCTGCCATGCAGGAACTCAAAATCAAAGCACCCCCAACAGATGGACTCTGTTTAAAGACCTCCAAAGAAGGATATTCCACCACACTCTGGGGGAGTGTGTTCCACTGTCGAACAGCTCTCACTGTCAGGAGGTTCCTCCTAATGCTGAGGGGGAATCTCTGTTCCTGTAACTTGCATCTGTTGTTCCAGGTCCTATTCTCTGGAACAGCAGAAAACAAGCTAGCACCCTCCTCAATATGACGTCTCATCAAATATTTGAACAGGGCTATCATATCACCTCTTAACCGTCTCTTCTCCAGGCTAAATATACCCAGTTCCCTAAGTCATTCCTCATAGGGCATGGTTTCCAGACCCTTCACCATTTAATCGGCCTCCTCTGGACACACTCGAGTTTTTCAACATCCTTTTTGAATTGTGGTGCCCAGAACTGGACACAGTATTCCAGGTGGGGTCTGACCAAAGCAGCATATAGTGGCACTATTACTTCCCCTGATCTAGATATTATACTTCTGTTGATGCATCCTAAAACCATATTGCCTTTTTTAGCATCACATGTTCAACTTGTGGTCTCCTAGGACTCCTAGATCCTTTTCACATATAGTCTCATTAAGCCAGGTGACCCCATCTTATATCTATGCATTGCATTTTTATACCCTAAGTTATACATCTTGCATTTATCCATGTTGAAATTCATTTTGTTAGCTTTGGCCCAGCTTTCTAATCTATTAAGGTCATTTTGAATTTTCATCCTGTCTTCTGGGGTATTAGCTATTCCTCCTAATTTGGTGTCATCTGCAAATTTGGTAAGCATGCCCCCTATTATTTCATCCAAGTCATTAATAAATATATTGAATAGCACTGGGCCCAGGACAGAACCCTATGGCACCCCACTGTCACGTCTCTCCAGGATGAAGAGGAGGCATTGTTCAGCAGCCCTTGGGTTTGGTCAGTCAACCAGTTACTAATCCATCTAACAGTTGAATTGTCTAGCCCACATTTTATTATCTTGTTTGCAAGAATATCATGGGGAACCATGTCAAAAGCCTTACTGAAATCAAAATATGTTATGTCTACCACATTCCCTTCATCTACCAATCTGGTAATTTTATCAAAAAAAGAGATCAGATTAGTCTGGCATGACTTGTTTTTGAAAAAACCATGTTGACTTTTTGTGATTATGGCATTCCTTTCTAAATGTTCACAGACTCTCTGTTTAATGCTCTGGAATCTTTCCCGGTATTGATGTCGGACTAATTGGATGATAGTTGTTGGGATCCTCTTTTTTCCCCTTTTTGAAGATGGGGACTGCCCTCCTCCAGTCTGCTGGGACTTCTCCTGTTCTCCAGGAGTTCTCAAAGATTATTGCCAGTGGCTCTGAGATTACATTTGCCAGTTCTTTTAATATCCTTGGATGTAGTTCATCTGATCCTGGAAACTTAATTTAATTTAGGTTAACCAAGGGGGGATGCAGATGGGAGGCCCTGGGCCGCCCCAGGAAGCAGAGGATCAGGGCCGCTGCTACCACACACAGCGGCCCCAATTCTCCCATTTCCCACCTCTAAAAGAGCAGCAAAATGCCGCTCCTATTAGATGCGGCAAAAGGCCACCCCAAGAGCCAATGCGCAGCTCTTCTCTGCCTCTTCTGGTGCAGCGCGTGAAGATGCTGTGCCAGGAGAACATCCTGATGCCACGCGCCATGTGTAACAGCATGTGGCATCAGGACGTCTTTGGGGAGGGGTTGGGGTTGCTGGTGTGTGGCTGCCCCTCCCCTTCCCCACCTCCAACACGCTGCAAAGGACCCATCTCCAGAGGCCCCAAGTATTCCTGTACTTCCTCTTTACTTATTCTGTGCTGCATTTCCCCTATTGTGTCTTCTGCTCCATTTTCCTCAGGTTGAGCACCCTTTTCCTTTTGTGAGAAGACTGAGGCAAAGAAGGTGTTGAGTAGTTCTGTCTTTTCTCTGTCCCCTGTTAAAATTTCTCCATCTTTTCTGCGCAGTGGCCCTACCATTTCCTTCTTCTTTCTTTTGCTATGGACAAACCCAAAAAAGCCATTTTTGTTGTTAACCCCTCTAACAATCCTGAGCCCATTCTGTGCTTTGGCTTTCCTGACTTTACCCCCTACATGTGCTAGCTATTTGTTTGAATTCCTCTTCGGTGATTTCCCCATTTTTCCATTTCTTATACATGTCCCATTTAAAACTTAGTTCAGTTGAAAGTTCTTTTGTCATCCAACCCGGCGTCTTGAGACACCTCCTATTTTTCCTTCTCATTGGAACATTTTGAGATTGTGCCTTCAGTATCTCCCTTTTGAGAAACTCCCATCCATCCTGAACTCCCTTCTCCTTTAGTATTCCTAACCACAGGATCATTCCCAGTGTTTCCCTAAGTTTATTGAAATGAGCTCTCCAGTGTCTGACTATGCCTAGGTTCTCCTTTCCACTCTATAAGAAACTCCAGGAGAACATGATCACTCTCACCTAAAGATCCCAGCACTTGCACTCCATTTATAAGGTTGTCCCTGTTGGTTAGAATCAGATCTAAAATAGCTGATCCCCTTGTTGCCTCTTCCACCTTTTGGACAAAGAAATTGTCTTTGAGGCAAATGAGGAATTTGCTAGACCTTGAAGTATTGGCTGAGTTTGACTTCCAGTAAATATCAGGATAGTTGAAGTCACCCATCACTACTACATCTCTCCTTTCTGAGTGTTTGGTCATCTGTTCTAGAAAGGCATCATCCAGTTCCTCAGTCTGACTGGGGCTCTGTAGTAGACTCCCACAGTAACATCCCTGTTGTTTCCTTCCTCTTTAATTTTTATCCTGATGCTCTCCACCTGATGTTCAGTCTTGAAAATCAGCTGGGTAACCTTGGGCAAGTCACACACTCTCAACCTTATAAGCACTTCTAAATAAATTTTGCCAAATAAACCTTATGATAAGAGTTACCATAAGCTGAAATTGACTTGAAGACATTACAATAACAAACAACTCAAAGATGATCCAGGTTGCTGATTCTGTAATGTAATATAATGTAATATTAACCAAAAATGCACATCTGACAATAATGTTACAGAAGATGTTTAGTGTGATAATGGAGGGGACTAATGCCTCTTTTTACATGCCATCAGTTATAGACACTCACCCTAATGGCATTGCAGTCTGATGGTGTGTATGTATGCATTTGGTTGTTTTCACACATCTAAGGCTTTGAAGATTATAGCAAAATGGAGATCATCATTATTATCATCATAATTTTTGTGTTCCATCTCCACAGAGCTGAAGCAGGTCTACCTAGTGATCTCTTTTTCTCCACACCTCAGTCCCAGAAAATAGCCAGGAGGTAAAAGAGTGTCAGAAGGCTCAACTCATTCTGTTTCTTCTGACAACCAAATAACATGTGACTTGAGTTGCTATAAACACTGTCAGACAAATTCACAGCATTTATTAGTAAATACACACACACACACACACACACAGCCTCAAGCACAGCAAAACAATTAATCTTCTTCTTCCACATCTTCAAATTCACATTTGTGTCACTCCTGTGGCCACATTTCATTCCCAGTTTGCTTCTGTTTTCCAAGATCATGTGCAGACAGAAGTTCACATAATAGCAGACATAAATTCAAAGCCTGAAGATTGGTTTTGTAATGAAATAGGCATGGACCTTCCTATTCAAATGTTATATTGATGGATTTTAAAACATAATTTTAAAACAGTTTAATATCTGAGTAAAGGAAAATCAATTATAAATTATTAGTAACTATAAAATCATATAATTGTGGTGGGAGCTGATGGCTCCCATACCAGTAAGATGGTGAATCCCCTCTATATTTTAGCTCAGACTTTAAAGGTATGGAACCTATTTGGGGTATAGACTCAACATCTAAAATCTAAATTCACCAACCCACCATCCACATATAAGATGCAGTATGGCAACCTCCTCTGAACAAATCTTGCCAAGAAAATACCCAGGATATGTTCACGTTAGGGTTACCATATATCAGAAATTACTTGAAGGCACACATCAACATTAACAACAATAAATGCTATAGCATTTACGACATACAGCACAAATGCATATCTCTAGTCAAGGGAAAGGTTTTTTAAAAAATGTTTTAATTTTCTTTCTTTATTTGATGCAGGTCCCACCCTTCAAAATATCCTCAGAGTAGCTTATAAAAATCACAATAAGATAAAATGCATTTAAATAATAACATTAAAACAAGCAAGTTAAACCCCTGCAATGTAAAAGAGCAATACACATGGAGTCAGCTGAAGACATGTGCCTTCAAGTTGCCTGTTCACTTATGGAATTCTTAAGGGTTTTTAAGGCAAAGAATCCTCAGAGGTGGTTCCCTTCCTCTGAACCTGTATATTTAGACACAAGCCCAAACCAATCTTTGAAATGCATTAACAGTTCTGCATCCAATTTGGTGTATATTTGGTATTGTTTGCATGTGTTTCTATGGCTAACAGAAGCCTTATGATGAATATGAGACTCTGCCAGCTCCCAAAATCTTATGAAGGCTGGGAATGCACATCTCTAGTTCTGTTTTAATTCTACATACTTTGGCCCTTGGTAGTATGAGGGTTAGCAAGCCTGAAAGCATTAGAACAGCTACAATTCTTTCACTTCTCATAGAGATTTAGGTACATGAGTTGGCATAGCCCAGAGCTTAGTACACACCTCCATTTATACACACATACACACAAGGTGTAGAGCCTATTTTGGCATGGTAGTAGGGCTGACAGTGTTTGGTACTCACAGGGTCACAAGCAATGCTGTGGCAATTACAGACAACACTGTATTAGAGGTAGAAAAAACAACTTGGGGTTTCTTCCCCCCCACTCTCTGTAAGCTTAACTCTTACATTGAGACCAATGAAAGCTTAAAGTGGTTAACTCTGGGCCAAATTACAAATTTCCCATGCTATGATTGTCTGAAATACATAGCTGTGGAAATCATGTACAATAGTATAAATCTACTGAAATACTGTGGAACTCTTCATTTTCTAACACAGAAGATGCTAACAAAATCATCAGATCTGAGCATAGTTAGAAGAGGGGGGAGAATACATTTTCGCCAAATAAAAGACAAATGTTATCAAGATTAGATAGATGCTCCACTCCCATATTTACAAGTATTGTTGGGTGGGACATACAGGATTCATGCACTGGGTGTGTTGTCCCAGGATCTGAAAGGGAAGATAAGAGTACAAGGGCATTTTCAGAATCTTTCCATGATGAATCATACAGAGTGGATATTCACTAGTCAGTTATGTAGCTAATAAAACTTCAGAGAGGAGAATCACAGGGCCACAAAGTGGTGTGAAGAAACAACAGTCTATCAGTTCAAATCACCCTGAGTCTAAGGCAATTCAATTAGTCTCAGGAACAATGGAATGATAAGACAAAACACTATAGCCAACCTGGGAGGAAGGAAACTCTGTCCTTCTTCGAACTTGTGTGATGCTATCTCTTCTCCTGCTGTCCTTTCAGATTGCAGCTTTGTTGCAAAGCCTTTGCATAATCCCTCAGTCTTATCATTCCTGCTTCTAACAAGGTCTAAAATATATGAAAGCTACATTTGTTTGCATTTATTTATTTATTTATTTATTTATTTATTTATATGCAGTAGAGTATTTATAAATTGCTTTTCTGGCCACCAGAGCCACCAAATCAATGGCCAAGATCATATAGGGTAAAGTTCTACTCAAGTGGAACTACACACCATCCTCTTGGTCCCCTCCCACTCTGAAGGGCCCCTGCCATGGTCATTTACTGAGCAGTGGAAA
Source organism: Phrynosoma platyrhinos (assembly GCA_020142125.1). Classification (NCBI taxonomy): domain Eukaryota; kingdom Metazoa; phylum Chordata; class Lepidosauria; order Squamata; family Phrynosomatidae; genus Phrynosoma; species Phrynosoma platyrhinos. The sequence continues at coordinate 290,749,430 of CM034701.1, forward strand.
GCAGCAGGGTGGCAGAAAAGCATCTGACTTTGTGGGCTAGATGCACAATAATAACTTCATCCTCTAGGATGTCTGGAAGACCCCTGGGAGGTCTTAAAGGATGTCTTTGACATTGTGATTCTAGCTATAGATACATACCTGTCAATGTTTCTCTATACCTACACATGCTCTCTCCACTGGCCACTAAATAGCTAGGGAAGAGCAGCATGAGACAGGTAGGCTTTGAAGGAGTTGTTTTAAAAAGGGAGGTAGTCAATTCCTACTTCTACAAACCACAAGAATTCAAAATTTATTTGGTTTTTTGTGGGGGTTTTTCGGGCTGTGTGGCCATGTTCTGGAAGAGTTTCTTTCTGGAAGAAAGAAACTCTTCCAGAACATGGCCACACAGCCCGAAAAAAACCCACAAAAAAACCTATGGATGCCGGCCATGAAAGCCTACAACTTCACATCAAAATTTATTTATATATTTATTTAATTTCTATGCTGCCTTTCTCCCAGAAAGGGACCCGAAGCAGCTCACAAACAAAAACACATTAAAAACTTGTTACAATTAAACAATTAAAACTTCACATAAAACCAATTTAAAATTACAAATATTAAAACCACAATAAAAGCACAATACCCACCCCATATAACAAACACCCCATATAAAAAGCCATCCCATGATCACACATTAAAAATCTGCCTGAATAAAACTATTTTTGCTTGCCAACAGAAGACAAGCCGGGAAGGGG
>CM034701.1:290755597-290772990 GCA_020142125.1 Phrynosoma platyrhinos
AATAATAATAATAATAATAATAATAATAATAATAATAATATCAGATCTGGGAGGCAGTAGCATTTGTAAGCTGCCTACCAATTGGATCAGCTTGATAGCACAGAGAATCTTCATGTTCATTCCTTGGGCATGAATTACACTGCAATTAAGATTAAGTCTGAAACATGGGCAGATCTACATGCATATGCTTTATACCTCTATGGCCCCCAATGGAAGTAGCCACCATCCAAGAGTGTTAGACATGGAAAGGAGAGCCAGATTCATATTTGTAATTGTCTGTAAGACTGGGTTAGTAACAGTTGCCTTATCTGGACCAACTTCTGGGTTGGCATTTGTGTAGCTCTCCATATGTTCTTGAACAACCCCAGTCAACATCACCATTGGTGAGTACTGGTGGAAACTGAAGGTCAGAAGGATCTGTACCTATCCTGAATGAAATCTACACACCAAAAGGCAAGACTCTGCACAGATGCATTTTAAATCATTCTTTGATTTATAAAGACCAGTAATTTCTGGAGGTGTTAAAAAGAGAGGATGATGCCATATTACGCTATTCTTTGTTCTTTCCAACCTCTGCTATGAATTAATGAAAGCCAATGGTAATGCTTGTGATGCTCCCACACACACACACACTTTCAAGAGAGGAAAGGAGGAGGAGGAGGCTGGAAAGTCCCAGTGGCACTATGACATCACGTATTTGCATAATTCAGGAGGCAGCATGTTGTAGTGGTTTGGACATTGGACTACAACTCTGAAGACCAGGGTTCAAATCCCTGCTCAGCTATAGAAGCCAACTAGGTGATCTTGTGCAAGTCACATACTCTCACCCTCAGAGGAAGGCAAAGACAAACCCCCTCTAAACAAATATTGCCAAGAAAACCACTTGACAGGTTTGGTTTAAGAATGCATTAAGTCAGAAATAACTTGAAGGTACACAACAACAACATTTGCATAATTTTCATGGGTTTCCAAATTCCAAAGGCAAAGTGCTGGTAGATGACTGTGCATATATTTGTATGACATCTTCCTAGCTGCTCTGTTGCTACTGAAACTCTTGGTCTTCATAGCACTTCAGCAGTTCTGGAAGTTATAGTACAAAAAGTAATTTTTGTGCACTCAAGTAAGGTGTTGCATAGAACACATATGCAAATAACTAGGGAGGCCTTTCAGCTATTGTTGGGTGTGTGGGTAGGCATTGGATAAAGTGAGACTTGTTTTGAGTAACTTCACCCTGAAATGTGAAGAATTTCTGGGTTACTTCATTTCTTTTCATTCTTCTTACAATGAAGACCAAACAGGACAAGACATTAGAACAGAAAGTTTTGCATGCTTTAAAAAATTGTGACAGTCATTAACATCACTTTTATCTGGCTAATTAAAACTACCGGTATTTTCTGTGTCAATACAGCTATGTTTTATTCCTTTGCTTCAGAAGACAATGCAACATTGAACGGCTTCTTTTTGTAGTTAGTGGCTTGTTGATGCAAACCATGCATTAAAGATCTTCCTAAGGTCTTCTTAATTGCTCAGAGAGAAGGCAGGCAGCAAATACACCTTTGCATGTATATGCCTTTGTCACCTGTCAACTTATGGTGACCCCATGAATTTCTTAGGGTTTTCTTAGGTAGGGAATACTCAGAGGTGGTTTGGCCAGTTCCTTACTCTAAAATATAGCCTAAGCCTCCTGGTATTCATTGGTGCTCTCCTATCCAAGAATGAACCAAGGCTGATCCTGCTTAGCTTCCAAGATCAGGTGCCTTTAGAGTATTTCAGCAAATGCACTCTAAAGATTTAATCCAAGGTTGTGTGGTAAAACAATTTAAAATTTACAAAATGTAACAATTTAAAAGAAAATTGAGGCAGAGAGAGTGTGATATGTCCAAAGTCACCCAGTGGGTTTCTACAGCTGAATGGGGTAAGCTTATTGCATGGCACTTAAGAAACGGGAACGGAAAGGAACGGAATGGAATGGAATGGGGCAAAAATGCATTTTACTGGACAAGAGAATGCCACCAATGCCACTGGGAGTCCTCAAGGCATTCCCCAGCCATTCCTGGCAGCAGATTTTGAAGAACATGAACCTTCCTTCAAAAATTGGCTGCCAGGAACGGCTGGGGAATGCCTTGGGGACTCCCGGTGGCATTGGTGGCATTCTCCTGTCCAGTAAAATGCGTTTTTGTCCCATTCCATTCCATTCCTTTCCATTCCCATTCCTTAAGTGCTGTGTGATAAGCTTAGGGATTCAAACGCTAGTCTCAGAGTCATCGTCCAATGTTCAAAACACTACACCACACACTCTTAGAACAGTATAACTGTTACTGGTTAGTTGCAAAGAAAGAGTGGTGCAGTGCTTTGAGTGTTGGGTTTGGAATCTGAGAAACCAGAGTACAAATCCCCACTCAGCCATGGAAATGTAATAGATGACCTTGATCAAGTCATAGTCTCCCAGCCTAAGAGAAAGGCAATCACAAACCTTGAAATAAATCTTATGAAGAAAATCCTATGATAGGGTCACCATAAATCAGAATTGAGTGAGAAACACATAAGAACAACAACAAAGGGGCTTTGCAGACAGGCAGCCATGGGCCGCCCTGAAAAGTGGAGGATTGGGGCTGAAGCTGCCCCACGCCACAGCCCCAATCCACCTTTTCGGGCAGAAGAGGCGCCCAAAGAGACACCGCATGTCTCTTCCACATCCCTTCCGGCCGAGGATGTCTGGACACTGAGGTGGAAGGATGTCATTGGTGTGCTCACTGTGTGTAATGGCAGGTGCTCCGATGACGTCCTCAGGAAGGGGTTGGGGCATCCGGCATCTGGCTGCCCCTCCCCTTCCCTTGCTCGAAGACAGCACTTTGCACCATCTGCAGAGCCCAGAAGTCACAAAAACTGATCAGCAACTTATAAGTGCAGTTTGAACCTTATTACAGGTGCATAGGCTTTATTCTGGCAATATTTTACTACAAGAAGAAATAAAAGGAAGCTTTTAAAAGGTAGGCTTCCTTTCTAGCTAAAATGTTTATTTTAATTTTTATATTTCATTCTTCTTTCTATAAATCAAATGGTACTTATGTTATTGTGAAATGTGAGCAATAGTAATGGTTCTCTCTAGCAAAGTAATTAAATTGTCAAGGCAGCAGCTGAATAATTAGTCTCATGGCCACCCATCTCAGAATTTAGCAAAAGAAGGAAAACAAGCTCAGTCATTTTGGTTAAAAAAATTAAAGTACACTCATCCCTCCACATTCACTGAGGTTAGGGGCACAGGACGCCGGTGAATGTGGAAAAAACACAAATAACAAAAACACTATGTTTTTACCTGAAAGAACCTCTCTCTAGGAATCTCTAGGTTCTCCAGAACAACTCTGTGGTCAATATCTGCCAGATATTGACCATAGAATTGCACTGGAAGAGCTACAAATGCTTAATGGAGTCTCTAGGTCAGGGGTCGGCCACCTAAGGCCCGTGGGCTGCACCCAGCCCACGGAGGCCTTCGGACCAGCCCCTGCCCAGTCCTGCCATCACCGTGGCCACAGGGATCCTCCGGGGTGCCATTTTGGATTCCAAAATGGTGCCCAGTCTTGCGCAACCTTTCCCATCCTGCCCCGTGATGGGAAAGGTCATGCAAGACTCCGGGCACCATTTTTTAATCCAAAATGGTGTCCTGGAGGACCCCAGCACAGTCGAGGGAGCCCTCCTGGGGGGCCCTGCGGTGGCACCGGGCCTCTCTGAGGCCCGGAGCAGTCGAGGGAACCATCCTAGGCTGCAAAAATGGTGCACAGCCATCGTGCTTATGCGCGCACAATGTAGTGGGCACGATTTTGTTTCCCAAAATGGCAGGGGGCCCACGTGCACACGATGGTGGGAGCCATGCATATGCGCGCGTGCGTGCACAAGCACGCACAGATGCCAGCCCCAGCACCATTTCCCCCCCTCCCAGCCCTCCAGCAAAAAAGGTTGCTGACCCCTGCTCTAGGTCCTTTTGATTTTGACTTTTGATTAAAGATGACCATAGAGTTGTACTGGAGGACCTAGATATTCCTAGAGATAACATATTAATAAAATCCATGAATAATCAAATCCGCAAAAGTCAAATCCACAAATGCGGAGGGAGACAGCTACTTACAGTGTACAGCTACTTACAAATTACTTGTGCATAGCCAAATACATGGTGAAATGGAGATGAGAGAGAAGAGAAAATGTGGCTGCAGGTTAGGGAGGTTTAAGAAGAGAATGGGTATAGCAAAGGAGGATGTCCGCAGAAAGGCAAATTAGCAGTTAGCTTAGACATGCAAAACATTGCTAACTCTAACAGTGCTCAGGTTTTGGTAGGATACAAATTTGCTTTGTTTTGTTGTATCCTACTGTTTCTCACTGGAGCCCATTTAATTAATTTAATTAATTGATTATACTGGAACCCAGTTAATTAATATAACTAATTGATTACTTGTTCATGAAATTCTTAATTTTAAGGAATATTTATATCAAGTTCTAATAATCTATTCCCACCACCCACCCCAAAAGCAGTCTCTTTTTACTTCAAGTATTTTTCCAGGAGTTGTATATGCCATGGCATCTGGGTTCAGACATCAAAATACTTCAAAGAAGGGAGAAAAACAACAACATGTCTTGCAAGAGCCAAGGAAAATAATGAAAAATCCATTAAACTGTGAACTTGAAAGGGCAGACTATATTCTAGCTGGGAAATCAGCCTCACAAACTGGTTTCTCCAGCCTGCAAAGAAAGGCTGTGAATTTAAATCTCTAATCAATTAATGCAGGGGTAGGCAACCTGCGGCCCGGGGGCCGGATGCGGCCCTATGAGGCCTTTGAACTGGCCCCAGGCCGGTCCTGCCCCCCCGCCATGATGATATTGATTATTGTTGTTATTACTTGTTCTTGGGGTTTTCTTGGCAAAATCTCCACAGGGGTTTTGCCATCATGGCTTTTCTGGGGCTGAGAGAGTGTGCATGCATATTTTTAAATTTTATTTTATTTTATTTTTATTATTTTTATTATTTTATTATTTTGCTTCGGCCCGCCAATTGTCTGAGGGACAGCAACCCGGCCCCGAGCTCAAAAAGGTTGCCTACCCCTGAATTAATGGATAAGAAATCAATTTTGTTTCAGTTTTAATAGGAAGTTAAGCAAATTCACAAATATCTTCATATTCTCAGTAGAAATAATTTGAAATGTAAAAGAAAAACATAAATGTGGGAGAAACTGAAATTGACAGAACCAGACAGCCATCCAAGTCCCAGAGCCTAGACTGCTTGAACCTCGGATTTGAATCCATGTGCATTCATCCATTTTAGCACTGAACTAGGATTGCTACCTGTTTCTTTTTCTTTTCCCCCTGAGTGGCTCTTCATCTTTAACACCTACACTGCAGGCAGGGTCAATGGGTCTCTTTATGCTGGCATTACAAGCTATATCAGTTGAATCTGTTCTGGTGCAAATGCAGGAAAATGTTCTTTCAGATCATTTTTGAAAAATACATGCAGTTGCCAAATTCTTCCTGTTCAGGATGTAAAGGATTTGAAGGGTGTTTTTTAAATGAAAGTGAAGGAAAGCACAACTGACAGATTTTCTCATTCCTGCTCCAGATGTTGTTGGCCTGCCTCCTTAGCTATACTGTCTTGTACTTGTCTGAATTGCAGTGCACCAACATTTGGAGGACTTCACATTTCCCAGCTGTACTGCAATGAGTCTGATCCCATGTCCAACATAGAAGGACAGAGCAAAGAGCCTTGGTGGAAAAATAAAAACCACTAACACTGTCAGGGCATAAATGCTAGCTGAGCGATGGAAAAGGAATTGCTTCCATCTAATATGCTTTCGTATAAGGTAAAAACTCTGTTCATTCCATAGCAACACAGGGATTTCCCAAACATATAATGAATAGTTACATCTTCAGAGAACAGTGAGGAACAAGAGATGCATCTTGACATCTCATTTAGTGTTCTCGCTCCCTCCTGCACCTTTCTGCTGCTTGCTGCTTCCTATCCAAATGTGTGGGATGTGACACATATTTTCCTCTTCACTGATAGAGCAAAGATGCCCATTTTAAACACTCTCAACACACACAGCTCCCAAGCAACGTGTTTTCATAAAGTGAAAGCTAAAAATAACCACTGGTGAATGTTACATAAATTCACATCGAGGACCAACCTAGATATGGTGGTAGATAATCTCTCTCTAGTCTCCTTCCTATCCCTTCACAGCAGGGATGGACAACACATCCCATGAGATGCAGATGCAGATGCCCCCCTCCCCACATTTTTGCAGCCCTTAAACCTTCCTGAAACTTGTTCCCATCCCTGAAAAAAAGTGGAAAGGAGAACTGCTGTTCTTAGCCACTTCTAGGAGCAATGGTTCTCCTCTAAAATAAAGTGCAGCTCCCCACCACCACTATCATTCTTGTTTTGCTCTCCAAATAGCTGATTCTTTTCTTTTCTTTCTTTCTTTTTTAATGAAACTGAAAATGGATTTCCAGTTACTTGTGGTTCCAGTTGTTTGGCAAGAAGTTGTAATCCATGGCAGGTCCAGGGGAAGAAAATTGGCTGTTGGATATCTGGCTTGCTGACTTCTGTTTTAAAAGGTCAGCTTCTAGAAGGCCCAATCTATAATGATATGGATGTGGGGGCAAGCCTCACTTGGACTCAACATGGTGCAGTGGTTATGCTCTCACATTAGGACTGGGGAGGGCCATTGATGTTGCTGAGAAACCTTGTGCCAGTTGTTGTATCTTGGAAGCCACACTCTTCAACTGTCCCAGGTACAGTTTAGCAAGGACAGTTCTGATTAATTCTTTGTTATCTCACTTTTTCAGCTGCTTTTAAAAATTCTCTCTTCCCTTCTGCCTTTCCCTCTTTGTCATCACCTTGCTTCAGTTGCTGAAAACTGAGTTCAAAGTGCAAAAGCAGTCTGCATTCAGTTAATTTAGCAGAGGGGAGAGAAGAGAAAGATCAAAGTCTTCACCTTTCCAGTAGGCTTAGGCAAAAGCAAACTGCCGCAGTCTTTCCTAAATTGTCTGTTTTTCATCATTAATTACTTCTGCCATCTTGAGCACACTCTGATGTTGCTTGGCAACATGGGTTCTGGCTTTCACCTGTGAAAAGTTGGAGGGTATAGGAAGCTTCCTTACACTGAGCCAATGACCATTGGTCTGTAACCCAATATTGCAGGGGTAGGCAACCTTTCCCTTTTAAGGGCCAAGGGACCCCTGCAATATTGTCACCTCTGACCAGCAACAATGGATCTCCATGATTTCAATCAGGATTCTTTCTTTGCCCTACCTGACAAATATGGGTATTCCCTGGTGGTCCTGTCTTCTAGCCAAGCACTAACCAGGCCCATCAGGTTGGTTTGCACTTGACAGGATGGTTGTGAGAATGAGATAAGAAGTGTGGGAGTGAATAGAGTTGTATATACTACCTTCTGCTTCCTGGGGAAGATACAGAATATAATTGTCATGATAAATAATGCTTCTCCTGCACCATTTCCCCCACTGAATCCTCCCAACATCCTGGAAGCTTTCATTGGTCCCAAATGTACAGTTTCAGCACATGGGTAAGCAACACTCTCCCAGCCTCTGTTTTTATATTTGAAAAATAGAGCTGTTACAAAAATAAATGAGATATAGCTGTAGAGCACTCTGCACACACAAAAAATGCAATTAAAAATTAAAGCACAATCCTCAGAAATATGAAGGGAAACCAAATATCTCCTCAACTAGAAGAAACCCATTTTCTCTGATAACCCTAAAACAAGGACAGGCAAAGGGCAGCCCTCTAGCTGTAGAAGGATTGTAGCTGAATGAATGCTGAGGGTTGTAAATTGGAAACATCTGGAGGGCCACCCTTGTTCTTGGCCCACTATATGTATTAACTAGCTTGCCTTGTACCAAGATGTTGATGTTATTGGCCACACTTTGGCAACTGACCATTGTTAACAACATCATTTGCACTACCAATAATTTCTACATTTACTTTCATTCTGAACTCACAGTCTACAATCCCCTTTCCACCCTTGTGCACTGTGTAGTTGAAATTCTGGATAATACTTCATGCATAATATATCTGGATTCATACTTCATGAGGCATGCTGTAGTCCACAAAAACTAAGGATATATCAAACATGCTAGTCTTCAAGGTCCTATGGGACTCCTGCTTCTTTTCTCATGATTATCCAGTCTTCTTCCCCCCACCCCCACCCCATGCTCAGTCTAACACATTGTTTACAGGCAGGGCCCAACCCTTCCTCATTGTAAAGATAACCTTCCCAGTAGCAGAACCAACATACTTTGTTGTCTCTTTTAACCATTACTAGTCACAAGGACTAAAGGCAGTGATTACATCAACTTTCTCCCAGACAGATTCCATTCATTGCAAAAAAGTATTCTTATTGTTGTTCTTTTAGGTGTTAATTGGGACAATTCAGATGGCAGTATTAATCACACATGGGTACATAGACAAACATTTCATTAGTGTCCCAAAAAGCATCAAAGAAGGTAACATTTAGGTAACATTATTGTATCTAACTTGAAATGCATCTGGGAAGGACCCATCTCCCTTTCTTCTAGAATTGAGACTCTTGTCTTAATTGTTTACTCATATCTATGAACTGATATCTATGAACTGATTAAGCTGGAATGAATCTGTACCACATTGCTTCATTTTCTGCTTTTATCTCTCCCTAGTCACCATCCTCTCTGATAGGAAGATAGGTTTGTCTTCTCAATATTGCAGCAACTTCAAGCATCTGTATCCCTTGTAAACCAGAATAATGTTCTGTTGCCTGCCTCTTTCCGGATTCTCTGTTGCATCAGACACCCTACATAGATTTGAAAAGAACACTTGAAGTGCATACATGATCCTGTGTGTGTGTTTTATATTTAATGCATATAATTTAACAATACCAATGAAATAACGACTATAATAAGAACAAACAGGAGTCATAAGAACTGAATATAACTGTCAATAGTGCTCAGAAAAATAAAGTACAATTTAAATACACACACATATGTTCTGGTAGATGAGATCAAAGATCTGCCTAATTCTGGATGCTTTTAGAACACAGTGAACGGTGTACTACACACTCACAGTGAACAGACTACACACAAGTATTGTATAATGGTGAAACACATGCCAAATCATTTCTTTGTCAGTGCCTCTGAAAAGAAACTTCTCAGTTAAAGGAGGCAAGGAAGAGGATGATTCTTTTCTGTTTTCCTTGTTCTCTCCCTCTTTACCATTACTGAGGTTTTCAATTACTGCAGTAATCTCCCAAACATGAGAACTCTCAGTCACTTTATTTGTTTCAGGTCACATGCTCTCACCCTCAATGGAAGGCAATGACAAACCTTCCCTGAACAAATCTTTCCAGGAAAACCCCATGATAGGTTTGTGTTAGGGTCACCATAAGAAACAACCCAATGAAGTAGGTCAGGCTGAGAGGGAATGACTGGCCCCACATGCACGAGTTTGTGGAGATTAGAAACTGGATCTCCCATCTATGAGTCCATTATTCTAACCACTACAGCTCAGTGGATAAATTGATCCCCAGTTATTTGACTTCTTACTGAACAGCCAAATTACATGAACAAAGGAATACAGTAAAAATGGAAATTATGACACAGCCATTTCTCTACCATGTCCCAGACTATAAAATTCCAGTCCACATCAAAGAAGAGGTTAACAGCATATAATTTGTTTCTTTTAGGCTTGGTTCCCATGAAACTCTTTCCTCTGTCTGGTAGGGGCAGCGAGGTAGGATTTATTGGATTTATTCTATGTGACTAAGCATTTCTCTTTGACTTTTTATGCCTCGATACTTTGACCCATGCCTAGACCACCAATTTTTTGCCCAGAAAAGTGGGTGATTTTCCTTTCCTAGACACCAGCAGGGATGTAGATAAGGGAAGAGCAAAAACACCAGCAGGGATGTAGCTATGGGAAGAGCATTTCCACCTCAAATAAAAATTCTAGCCTCCTCCCGATGAAATTTACCTTCAATCCCCAAATTTCTAGCATTGCAATAATTTAAAACTCCAGTTGAGCATTTAGAAAGACAGTTTGGACAGCCAAAGAAAACAGTAGGCAAAGTTACCAAATAACCAAATGTAAGAACAGGGGTCGGCAACCTAAGGCCTGCGAGCTGGGTGTGGCCCGCAGAGGCCTTTGGACTGGCCCCTGCCTGGTCCTGCTGCCGCTTCTGCCTTTCTCAGCAGCGGGGATCCTCTGGGAGCCATTTTGGAATCCAAAATGGCACCCCGGAGGACCCCCACGGCCGCGTCGGGCCTCTCTGAGGCCCGACACAGTTGAAGGGGCCCTTGTGGGAGGTCCCCGTGGCCAATCTGGGCCTCTCTGAGGCCCGGTGCGGTTGAGGGGGCCCTCCTGGGAGGCCCCCGCAGCCGCAAAACTGGCGCCCCCCCATCGTGTGCATGCGCGCACGACACTCAGGCACCATTTTGTTTTTCAAAATGGCGCCACCACGCGAGCACACATGTGCATGATGGAGTCATGCGCATGTGCATGGGGGGGCAAGCACCATTTCCTCCCTCCCTCCCGACCCGCAGGCAAAAAAAGTTGCCAACCCCTGTGTAAGAATGTGAATTATTTTCAGTGTCAGAAGGCCTTTGCAGATTGCCAGAAATAGTGCACATTAAATTGAGGCACTGCCCTGGCTCAGTGCTAGGGAACCATGGGAATTGTATTTTTTTCTGAGACATTGAGCCTTCTCTATCAGAGAGCTCTGGTGCCACAATAAATTACAGTTCCCATGATTCCCTAGCACTGAGCTAGGGCAGTGCCTCAATTTAATGTGCACTATTTCTGGCAGTCTGCAAAGGCCCTAACTCTCTGCCATGCTAGAAAATTGGGAACTAAAGGAAAATTTCATTTGGGGCTAGACTTCTTGGAGGAGGGGTGGTTTAATTTCTTCATTTTACAATTCCCTTGCAAAGTGACAACTATGTTTCATAGCACTTTGTACTATTTAACATTTTTAAAATGCAGTGGCATTCCCACACCAGGTAACACCTGGTGTGGGATGCAGGGCTTCTGGGGTGTGGGACTTCCGACCCCAGACTTCTAGTGGGTTTTCCAGAGTGGGCCTCCCCGAAAAGCCCCACCGCCGGGCCTACAAGCCCCCAAAAGCCCTGCTGCAGGCTTGAAGGCTAGGGAAGCCCCACCGCGAGGTATACAAGCCCCAAAAAGCCTTGCCACAGGGCCTTGGAGGCTGTGAAAGCCCCACAGCAGGGCCTACAAGCCCCAAAAAGACCCATCACGGGGCCTAGGAAGCCCGAAAAGCCCCACTGTGTGGCAAATGAGCCGCAAAAAGCCCCATTGCAGGGCCTAGGATGCCTGGAAAGCCCTACCACGAGGCATTGGAGGCCGGGAAAGCCCCATCATGGGGCCTACAATCCCCAAAAAGCCCCACTGTGGGACCTAGGAGGCCTAAAAAGCCCCATCATGGGGCCTATCAGTTCTGAAAAGCCCCGCTGTGGCACCTAGGAGGCCCAAAAAGCCCCTCCATGGGGCCTAGGAGCAACCACATGGGCCTAAGCAGCACCCATAGGGGGCAGGGAGGCGACCTGGTTTCAATCCCCCTTCTGGAGTGTCACCCGGTGCAGTCTGCATCCCCTGCACACACCTCAGTGATGCTACTGTTAAAATGATCTTTTTTTCAGAAGGTTAAAAGGGAAATGAAGTAAGAAAGTATTATTTCATTTTATCTCTTTCTTTTTCTTTCTCTTTCTTTCTGATTTTAAACATTTCTATGCCACCCTTAAGAATCATACAGATTTCTCAAAGAAATTCTTATTAATTTAAAAGATACATAGGGCCTAAGTAGACAGATGCCGTGGGCCGCCCCGGGAAGCTGCGGATTGAGGCCGAGGCAGCCACACTCCTCAGCCCCAACCCGCAGCTTTGCAGGCCCTGGAAGGAGCGCTAAAATAGTACTCCTTCTGCTAGACGGCAAAGGTGCACCACAAGAGGCGCCTTCAGCGCTTCTTCCACCGCAGCGTGTGTGGACGCTGCGGCAGAAGTACATCGTCAGAACGCCAGTCGTGTGGAGTGACAGGTGCTCTGATGAGGTGTTCAGGAAGGGGTTGGGGTGCCCAGCGTGAGGCTAACCCTCCCCTTCCTTGCCTTGAAGACGGTGCAAAGCGCCGTCTGCTTAGGCCCATAATCAATTTAAAACTACACATCTAAATCAAAAGTAAAAACAAAGGGCAATGATATTAAAATTTTGGACAGTTTCAAATGAATCAGTTATAAAGAGCCAGGTCTTTCAAAAGGACATCCAAAACAATGAATGAATTTTGGTGGCAGGAAACTGTTCACATACACCACAAAAAACATAAGCATCTTTAAGGTACCTTGTGAATCTAATTACAGTGTGTGTGTGTGTATGTGTTTAAAAAACAACTAGAGTAGTGGAATAATTTAGATCTGCAGTGATTTTTATTCCTCTGGCATTATGTTCATACCAGTCAGCTCATCAACAAATCTAGATCCTGATTATCTGGTAACAATTAGCAACATCAAAATGTACAGTATTCTCCATTGACTAATTGCCATGCCACTTGGAATAGTTTTGAAGAGACACAACAGGTTTCAAAGGCACACAGTTCTAAGAGCAATGCTAAATGACATGCAGATGGGAGTTGTTCTCCACAGAGGGATGATAACAACACTTCTGGTACTGTTGAAAAAGCTGCCATTGCTGCACTGATTCCTGGTCAGTTAATGAGACCCTTCTTTTAAAAAGTAAACGATTCCCTTTAGCATGATTTGCATTTCAAAAGCACAAAAAACTTCATTAACTATGGGCTGTTGTAGACAGTCCCAAAGGGCCAGCCTGGGGGTAGAGTTGGGGTGGGGCAGCCGGACTCCAGCCACCCCAACTCCACCCCAATGGGGTCCTGATGCCGTGCTGCCATACGCATGGCGCGTGGCGTCAGGATGCCCTTCTAGTGCAGCATGCAGAAATGCTGCACCAAAAGGGTGCAGGAGAGCCACAGCGCCAGCTCTAGGTCAGCCTTTTGCCACACCTAAAAGGAGTGGCATTTTGCCACTCTTTTAAGGGGTGGCAAAAGGAAGGATAAGGGTTTCCCACAGCCCCGATCTGCTGCTCCCCGGGTGGCTCTCTGCCACCTCAAACGGGCTGTCTGCATCAGCCTGAAATCCCCCAAATTATCTATCATTCTGGCCTTGATGGGTATGACAAGATATCACCACCTTGAACAGGCTGCAAGACCTGAGCCCCCTTCCAATGGTATGAAGATCACTGAGTGACATTAAGCCAACATTTCAGATCATGATGATACAGTAGAGCAGCTAGGTTACTGTGACAGAGAATAGCTTAGAATGGATAATATTCCTCTGCAATAAAGGAATCTTGGAAGTTGTCTTCTACTGTGACATAACATTAGTCCATTTACACCAGTGGAATGCTGGGAGGTACAATCCAACAACATATGGAGAGCAACACCTTGCCTAGATCTGGCATCAGCAGCAGGCATTTTAAGACAGCTGCTGGCACTCGCACTCACAATCATTTCTTGAAAATTACTATTCTGTAAATAGACCTGCTCTAGATTGAAATGTCAGGACCTAATCCAGGGGTAGGCAACCTTTCCCCTTTAAGGGCCGAGGGACTTCAGCTCCCAGAAGCCTCAGCCATGTTGGCCAATAGTCCCATGTTGGCCAATAGCTCCTGGGATTCTGGGAGCTGAAGTCCCTCGGCCCTTAAAGGGGAAAGGTTGCCTACCCCTGATAATCCTTTAAGAAAAGTGCATGGCAGACATGTGAAAGTAATTTTGATGTGAGAACTAATAATAAGCTTGAGGTTTGCGGTGCCACACATATGCCTTGTTACAAGCAAAGTTTAGGACAATTGATCTAAATTGTGGCCCCACAAATATGATTTTATATATATATATATATATATATATATATATATATATATATATATATATATATATATATATATATATATATATATATATATATATATATATAAGCAGTAGTCGTCATGTGTGCTAAATTTACTGATAGCTCAATTTTTAAAATATCATTTAAAATATATTATATTCTTAGCTGTTTTAAAATAGAAGACTGTAAATCATATGCTTAAAACAATGGGACTTTAAAGACTATAATCCTAGGGTGCATCTACACTGTAGAAATAATGCAGTTTGACACCACTTTAACTATCATGGCTCTATCCTACAGAATCCTAGGATTTGTAGTTTTGTAAGGCATGAAATCTCTTTGGCAGAAAAGGCTAAAGACCTTGTAAAACTACAAATCCCAGGATTCTATAGTATAGAGCTACAGCATTTAAAGTGGTGTCAAACTATATTATTTCTACAGTATAGATGCACCCCTATACATTTTTGCCCAGCTGTGAGTCCTATTGAATTTAATGAAGCTACTTCTGAGTAGACATGTCTAGGATTGTTTAACATCAGCTGAATAATGGCTGTTAAGATTATAATGATGGTCTGTTGCATGAAGAATATTAAAGGAAATATAATATACAATGGCATCTTGCAATATATCAATATTCTGCAGGATGTGAAGCAAAGCAAAAAGTGTTAAAGTTTATTTGCACTTTTTCTACAAGCAGGAGTAAAGAATTGAACAACATATGGACATCTGCCCAAAAGTATCTGTTTTCTGACTGTTATTGTGCACAACTCCACAAAGAATCAAATTTAGTTGTCTTTGGTGTTTAGTAATACATAAAAACAAGAAGCAACAAATGTCACAGAAGAAGTGAATAGTCCAGAGAAACTGAAAACATAACATAAAATTTGAACAAAACATCAACAAGAGCAATAAAACAAGATTAAAATAAAATAATAAATAATAAATGAAATGCAGCAAAGGGTTAAACAGACTGGGGAAACAACCGGGTGAATGCCAGCCAAGTGTCCCTGGAGCAGAATCTTGCCCTTCCCAGAAGAGTCAGGCAAAAGCAAATTGCAGCACCCTCTCCTAGCTTGTGTGTTCTTCTTCTTAATAACTTTTGCCAACCTTGATGTTGCTTGGCAACACATTTCCTAGTTTCCATCTATGAAATATTGGAGTGTATGCTTTTGGGGATATAATGCTCTAAATGCCAGCATGGTGATTGGGAAATTCTTGAAGTTGTAATTTTTCCAAGCTCTGCTTAAGACTGCACTTGGTTGCACACAGTAAGGGCAGCAAGGTTCATAAGATGGTTTTTTTTAACAGATGAGGCTAGCAAGTGTATTGTGGTAAAGTGCCATGTACCAATTAAACAAACCTACTTCTTTTGTCATCTGAGCTATCTTATCTCTGGAGTTTGCATAAGAGGCTTCTACGAATGCTCCGAGGCTCCATTAATACTAATTGGATGTTCTTTTTATTTGCCATGGTGATGGTCCAGTTGAGAGCAGAGCTTGAATCTGACAAGCCAATACATAGCTCTGCAGCTGCATGGGAAGCTGAATATCTTCTGGGCTGTATTTCAGCACTTCACTGGGAGCACATGAAGTTGTTCTGCTGCAGAAAAAAGAAACCAGTTTCACCACACAGATTGAGATTCATTGAAGAGGCAGGAAATGAAAGCTAGCAATGCCTGGGGTACCATGTAATTGTGGATATGGGATACTTTAATGGTGGGTCTGGAACAGGAGTAGACAAAGTGCTGCCTGTGGGTCACATATGATCCAAATAGCATTTCTAGATACCTATGCCGACATGTCCCTTTCCTCCCCCCTTCCCCCAAATTTTTAGTTGCCATTGTGGACTGCAAAATGAACTGTAGTCAATTCCCTACACTATAGGCAATGGGATAGTCAATAACACATTCAGTTGTCAATATCATACTCTATATCATATTAATTAAAGTAAGATGTATCCACCGCAGCTAAGACTGTAATCTTATGCTCACTTTCCTGGAAATGAGGGCTACTGAACACTCTGGGTCTTCTGAGCAGGCATGCCAGGGGCTGTGCTGTTAAATGCCATAAAATTGAGTCCCCCAAGAATGACAAAAAATGAGAGGAACTGGATTTTGGGAGGTGTATGCACTCTTCATATTAGCTTCTAAAGATGGACCCAGATGGGAAGGCTATTCTAAAATAACTTTCTGGAGAAGCATTTGGTGGTTGGAAAATGGGATGCCACAACATTTTCCTGGAGAGATTTGAGCCACTTATAATTTTTTTGAAAATGAAAGCTGAGATTCTCCCAGTTGTAAAAAAACAAACAAAAAAACCTGGCCTTACCATAAATCTTTCATCTCCCTCTGCCAACCAGATGGCTGGATTTATACATGCCCGAATGAACACATTTTCAATTTCAAAATGTCCTTAGCTACTTTTGTTTTCAAAAGTTGGTGTGAGTGGCAGGATGGAGCATTGTTCCTGA
Source organism: Phrynosoma platyrhinos (assembly GCA_020142125.1). Classification (NCBI taxonomy): domain Eukaryota; kingdom Metazoa; phylum Chordata; class Lepidosauria; order Squamata; family Phrynosomatidae; genus Phrynosoma; species Phrynosoma platyrhinos. The sequence continues at coordinate 290,772,006 of CM034701.1, forward strand.
TACTTTTTCGCTGATCGATCCAGAGCTATTTATACTGTCAGAAATATGGTTGGAGATTAGACAAATGGTTCTTAAAGTGCAGGGTGAGCTTTGCAAGGGGAGAGGTATGTCCACAAAGAGATAGAAACATCCACTTTACATTTCCCACCTTGCTGAAAGGGATGTTCTGTATCTTAATCATGGCTTCCTCATGTGAGCAGGATCCATGTATTAAAATGTCCACTGTATATAAAAGGGATGTAAAAGGAAAAGGGAGATTTTACATAAACACACCTTCCATGTCACTGGGATAGTGAATCTGCTTTGGATTTCAGTCTGAGCTTGGAAGAATAATCCAAGGTTCCAAATATTTTTTAGAGATAGGATTCAATTCCTGGATAGATTGTTTGAAGTCCAGAGTAGCATGTGGAACAGATTAACCACCCATTGACATGGACTTCACTAGTCACCAGTGGCATCGCTAGGGGGGTGCAGGGGAGTGCGGACCACACCAGGTGACACCCTAAAGGGTGGATGCGACACCACCTCTGCTCAAATACCTGTATTTTGGCACAAACACTGTAGCATTTGCCTGTATCTCTTTAAAATGATTTAAGAGGTGGTGGTGAATTTTAAATATTCTTTTAAAAATTTATTTTAAAACATTACATTTTAACCAAATCTTCACTATGTATGTGTAAATACATGTAGGTTATGCATATGGTATTGTAATTTGAAGGTATAATTTTAATTTTGCTAGGTGTTTGTGTCACAACTATTAGCATTACATTCAGTGGTATATGGGAATTATGATTTACGAGTAACATTAGTTCAAAAAAAATTACTAAGGATTCTGTATGGTGTGAAACTGGAGGAGGAGATCAATGAGGGAGGTGACACCATGAGTTACTGCATCGAGTGACACCAACGCTAGGGACGCCATTGCTAGCCACCACTGACTGCCTCCCTGGAGCCAAAGCTTGACAATTGGCAGAAAAACAAAAAA
>CM034701.1:290779807-290792979 GCA_020142125.1 Phrynosoma platyrhinos
TTTGTGTGGATTAACCAGCAGATTTGCCCCATGTGATAATGTCCTTTGAGGGTGTGGGACTCTCCACCTTTGTAAGTCTTTAAGCAGAGGTTGGATGGACATCTTTTAGGAGTGCTTTAGTTGAATATATCTACACAGTGAGGGTTGGCTTGGGAGTTAATTAGGGAGGATGGAAGCTGTAGGTGGTCCTTGTGGTCCCTTCCAACTCTATGATCTTATCATTCTATGATTCTATATCATCAAACATGATCTTGGGCTAATTCTTCTGAGATGTAGCTAGTTCTGCATACTAATCACCTGGCACTGTCTTTTAAACCAACACCACCACTCTTGTTAGGGGGCTACAACAGAGTTGTTGAAGTATAACCGTATAGTACAGAGATCTCTTTGCTTATAAAATACTTCTCACACTATCCTGTTTTCAGGTGGCATGTGTGCTGCAGTTGTAACACACGTGCTGTGTCCCCAAAACTCAAGAAAATAAAACTTCTGTGGTTCCTAGGGAAACAGCATGGATCCATTATTGATAACCTTAGGTTTTTACTGCAAATGTGCCTCTTTTAATCCCTTTTCATAAGAACCACAAGATTTTCAACTCCATTCATTTTAATTAACTGGAAAGGGGATGAGGGGAAGTGTACATTATCACAAAAAAACATTATAGGGCATAAGAGAGTATGATGCAGTTCTGCTGTAATTAGCTATAGGCCCAGTCAAGTTTCCACAACCAAGGTTATACAGTAAAGGTAAAAGTGTCACTTAAGAGGAATTCTAGGAAAAGTAACATTATTGGCCTTTCTCAGATCTCACAGAGGTACAGGTGGCCTGGCCAGCAGTGGCACAGCAGTAAACGTTGAAATGCAGATGCCAGTCATTGATAGTCACTCATGAAAAGCTTATCATAACAATCCCATAGCTCATTGCAACACATACACACACATACTTCAAGGGAAGATCAACTGTGCTGATCCATATGGGGTGTGTGTGTGTATGTATAAAAACAATTCTGGAAGTATTCATTTCTCATATGAGCAGATCTTTTGTAAAGCTATGGAAACCTAATTGCCCATTGCAATATATTATTACTAAAAAAAAAAAAAAAAATCCATTCCCATCTCACTCCACTACAGTGAGGATTGCAGCTAAACCCAGAGAAAGGGAGTTGACAGATGGCATCATTGTTCTTGCTAATCCTATAGTGCCAGCCCTCTGTTCTCTTGAGCCCTGACTCCAAAACATCACTTCCACTCAGTCAAGGCAAGATAAAAATCAGTATGCAAAGTAGAGAATGTGTTAGCCCCACTGTCCTCTGTCTCTAGTTAATTCATTCTTCTGTCATGGAGAGTAATAGGGGAGCATTCCCTATGCCTTTATACTCTGTAAGTAACTAGGAGCCCCCACCTCCCCAACTGCATGGGTAATGTCCATTCATAGGAGAAACTCTCCTACTTAGACTGGTCATGATGACAGGGAGATTTTGGGGCTATAGTCCAAAAGGGGGGGCCATGTGAGAAAAAGGTAATATTTAGGTCACAGCTCTCCTATTTCCCATGTGACAAAAAAGACAGAAGTAGAGATGGAGGAGTATGGGTGTTGATTTGATGAACGCCTTATGTAATATATGAACAGGGCTATTAACATGAAACAATATCTATTGCACATTCTTATGTAACATGTGTACCTTAGACACACTATACTCACTTCAAATACACAGTCATAGTTTTGAAAATATTAGGCTCACCTCTCCTAGCAGATGTCATTAGCATCACCATTACCATCACCATCATCTTGCTTTATACTCTGCTTTTTCTCAAGGTTGAGGCTCAAGGCAGGCTTTTTTCAATTTTCAGTAATTATAATATAGTTAACAGAATTCAAAAAGTCAAGATTAAAAAGCAGTCAAAAACAGTGCAGCTTACCAAAATACAGTTCCCTCTTAAAAGCCCTTTCCTTGAAAACCTTCAGTTCTAAAAGGCTAGCAGAATAAAAAATGCCTGCTGTTGGAAGGACAGCAACAAAGCAGCCATTTTAGCTTTCTTAGGGAGGGTATTTTGGAGCCTAAGGGAAACCACTGAGAAGGGCCTGTTTTGTGTGTGTGTGTTGTGTGCCTTCAAGCCATTTTCAGCTTATAGAGACCCTAAAGTGACTCTATCATAGAGTTTTCTAGGCAAGATTTGTTCAGAGGAGCATGCAACTTGCCCAAGGTCACCCAGTGGGTTTCACATTCCCCACTAATTGTATCTGTGAAAGTGGTGTGATTGAAAGAAGAGCCACTTGTAAGAATCTCAAGGTCTGAGCAGCGTCAATAATGGGAGATACAATCTGTCAGATAGCCTGCACCTAAGTTGTGTATCTGCAGTGGAGTGGTTAAAACCGTAAACACATGCACTAGGAAGCAAGTCCAACTGAACCCAATGAGCCTTACTTAAGAGAAGACATGCATGAGATTGCACTACACTTTTCCCTCCACATTCGCTGGGGTTAGGGGCACAAGACGCCCGGTGAATGTGGAAAAACCACAAATAACAAAAACACTATGTATGGCCTGCGGAACAAAACACATCAAAGTAGTGAGACCAAACACTCCACAACTATAAAAGTAAATAAAAGGTTACAGTTACACTGCAGAAGGAGTGATTGTTGCCCCTTTCTAAAGAACAAACTATAATGTAATTAAGTTATGCCTTAGTTATTGAAACTGTCGTTATTATTTCCAAGTAACCTGTCATTTTTAACTAGTTACTGACAAGTATTGGAAGAGGTCCATTAGAATGAGGGAAATGCATTGCACTGTGCCAGCTATACCAATTCATTTTGATTTACACTGTACCACCTATACCAATCCTGCTAACCTATTTGGATTAGCAAGAATCACCAAAGGAAATGTGGCTTGAAGGAATGGGGAATGCTGGCTCTGTTTGACAGTTTCCTTAAATATCCTCCTAGCTCTGTTACCTTTCGTTGGTCAATTACACTTACCAAAGCAATTTGTTACACTCTTTAAAGCAATGAGTGCTTCATAATTGGCATGAATTCATGTATGTATAGAAACCTTTATGTATAAAAATCACAATTTAAAAAAAAAATTAAAAACAGTAATTTGCCACCCTAAATGATTTTTAATATGCATAAATATAATGTAACAAGAGATATTTTAGTCTTGGCAAAAAGTCCAGCAAACTGTAAAACGTTTTAACCAGGAAACCTGAAAAAGGTTTCCACACGGAAAGTATTTTTTTAGTAGCAGCTGACCATTTGTTTGAATTAGTAACAGATTTTTACTTCATTTTCTTTTGACAAAATGTATATGGTGGAATACGTGGCATGGTTATTCCTTTGTGTCATGGAAAAATAGGCTCTATAAAAATACAGAATTTCAGCACAGCTGGTATAATATTATTTGTCAGATTGAAATGTGAGCAGATATAAAGTGTTTTTTAAAACTGCTTTCTAAAATATTTATAAACCAACTCTGTTGTGTGTAGATGTATATAGTTAAAGTGTATTGCATGACAGCCAATGTATTTTCCTTGTTATGTGGAGTTGCAGTCAGTCTTCCTAGTATACGTGGCTAAATGCATATATTTACTGCATTCATACAATGTACGTGTTAATATATTCAAATAAATGTTATGTTTGTAGCATAGCATGCAAATCACATCTTAGTTTTAGCAGTAATCTTTTATATACATCTATCCACCTTACCAAAAGCATGCATGTACACTGATATGTACACGTGTACCCACACCATTTTGCTTGGTCCCATATTCTTTCTTGGAGAGCTAATACTTATTTCTAATCTATCAAATATTTGTAAATATGCAAGGTAAATTGAAAGATTTTATTTATTAGCCATCAAATAGTACTCTTGTTGAAGCTATAAAGCTGGAGACAGATAGTTAAGTAGATGAATAAATAGATAGGAGCATAGGAATCTCTCAATGCATTGGTTTGTCTAGCCCAGTATTGTCAACTCTGACTGGCAAAAGTTATTCAGGGCTTCAGGCATGATCCTTTTCCATCTTTACCTGGAGCTGATGGAAAACGTATTAACAAATTACCACACAGAGTTACCCACACAGAGTTACAAGCAAGCAGGAAGTAAGGCTGGGCTGCAACCACATCACAAAATAATTAGTATTATCCAGTTGATCCACCTACCCCTTTCCCACCTTCCTGCCATAGATCTGTAAAGGGTGGTTTTACAGATGGTGTGTATGAGCATAAACCCCCCTTTTGCAGATGTCTTTGGAGGTTATCACATTCATTTAAAAGCAACTTATCCCCAATGGGGTACAGGAGCTCTGGTGGTGCAGTGGTTAAATGCCTGTACTGCAGCCACTCACTCATAGACCACAAGGTCGCGAGTTCAATACTAGCCAGGGCTCAGGCTAGACTCAGGCCTGCATCCTTCTGAGGTCGCTAAAATGAGTACCCAACTGTTGGGGGGCAATGAGCTTACAGTTGTAAACCACTTAGACACCCCATAGGGCGGTATGAAGCGGTATATAAATGAAGCTGCTTTGCTTTGCTTTGCTACAGTCGCATTTAGTTTTAATACCAGGTGTTATAGCACGTAGCTGAGGCCAGGCCACTGCAACCCATATGCAGCCAAGACCCCATCTGCACTTATCTGGATTTTCAAAAATGGGAGATTACTGTTTTTGAAAATCCACTGGATAAGTGGTCCGGGCTGCAGTCACCTGGCTTCAGCTATGTGTGATAACACCCACTATTAAAACTAAACACAACTGTATCCTATTGGGGATAAACCGCTTTCAAATGAAGGCAGTAATCTCCTGTGTGTAAAGGCCAGAGTGAAATGTCTGGGATCACAGTCGGGAAATGTTAGAGGTCATGCTGACTTGGTTACTTGGGAGCTATGATCGAAAAAAATTCTCCTAGCTTTTGGTTGAATCCTGTCTAGTTATGCTTAGGTATAGAGAGAGTGAAATCCATAGGGAAAATAGACTTGGCATGCATCCAGTTGATTTCAAAAGCCTAAATCCAATTGCAAGTCCAGTTACAATACACCCAATGAACAAAATACTGAGTGGTAAATCAACACTTATTTAATTCTATGGACCTTATCCCACGCTGCTCTTAAAAGTGGCAAGAAAGCGATATGAGCATCATTCCAGTACTATAGCGCTAGTATAAATATGGCGCTAGCGCTATAATAGTGCTATGGATCAGCTCGCGCTATTGCAATGCCTGCTGAAACCGACATTCAAAAGAATGCGAATGATGCTGCATTCCGAGCGGTTTCTTGCTGGATTCTAAGTGACGTCGTGTAATCACGCGGAAAAATATAGCGCTATAGCACCTGATTCTTAGCTGATTCTGAGCGACGTCGTGTAATCACGCGGGAATGTATAGCGCTATAGCACCTGATTCTTAGTGGATTCTTGCTGCTTTTGGCCCCGTGGGATAAGGTCCTATGAGTCTATTCCAGACTGGGAACAAACATGGTGTAGTTGTCTGCATGTTGGACCAGGGCTTAAATTCCTGCTCAGCCATGGAAACCCATTGGGTGGCTTTGGGCAAGTCATATTCTTCCAGAGGAAGGCAATGACAAACCTGCTTTTAACAAACCATGAAAAAAAAAACACCATGATAGCTTCATCTTAGGGTCCCATAAGGCGAAACAACTTGAAGGCACATAACAACAACAATATGCACCCCTGCAAAAAGACTTGCTATCCTCTTTGATAATGAATTATATATAAAGGAGAAAAGTGGTCCTGTGGCCATGTTGGTATCTGCTTCCAGAATGCTTGTTAGGTAAAAAATAAATTGAGGTGTGTGTGTGTGTGTGTGTACTTATTTTTTCTCATGACTTCCAGAAAGTGCCAGTAGAAAAATATTTAAATTCTCTCGCCAAATAATAAGATTGTTTTAAAACCTGTATAGTACAGCCTTGATGAAACTGAGCTATTTAGTTTCAAGATATGATGATACATGCTGAGATCAGAGTCACACCAGTTCAGCATAGTCATGTAAATTCTTTAGACAAAAAAAAAAAGAATTGACAAAGCATTGCTGGGCATCAGTGAACTCAGAGTGACTCTGACAGTGCATCAGCAATCTATGTGACAGACTGAGATATCCATTTAGAAGTGCAACAAAATAACACAGCTTTCCAAATGCCAAGGAACCCGATGGAATTGCTTGCATTAATTGCCTTCAAAATTATTCTTTGCAATTTGAATGCTGGATTTATGTTGAACATCCAATGAATATTTTATATCTGAATCAGAAACCAGTGTTTTATGACTACTAAGAACATTAGAAAAGCTGCGCTGGATCAGTTTAACAATCATAACTTGAAAACTTTACTTTTTGGACTGCAGACTCCAAAATTCCCAGCATAACAACCTTTATAGAAGGTTTAAAAAGGGGCAGTTCTGCTCTGTTGATTTTGCTTCACCTCTCTGTACTATTCCAAGGGATATAAACTCCTCCCCCTTAAAAAAAATGCATTACATTAGAACAACTTTATCTTGATGATAAAAGTTAAATAAAATCTCTATGCATCTATATATTTGTTTTTCTAAAGTTTGGTTTATTTTGAAATATTCTGTTTCACTATGTACTCTGTACTGATAATGCTGAATTATTTTCATTCTTATGAAACAATTTTGTGAAAATTGCAGTGTGAAAACCTAGGAAACTTCCTTTGTGTTCATCATGCCTCCATGCTAATTAGACAGTCCAATCAACTGACAAAAACAAACTTCCAAATTGGCTGGTGTTGTTTTTGTTTTGTTGCTTTCAGCCATGAAAAGGCATGTTTCCTCTCAGCCTTTTAAAATAGCTGTCTACCATAGCTGAAAAGACAGCATTTCCACTTAGTGTCCGTCACCAGATGCATCAGAAGTACTGGGCTTTATTTTCAGACATGCTCCAATTTTCCAGACTGTCTTTCTAGATCTGCCCAGAACACTGAACTTCAGTTCAAGCATCAAAGCTTCAAGTTGCCATAAATCAGAAATGGCACAACAATCCACACTGTACTTTAACTATCATGGCTCTATAAACCTGAATCCTGGGATTCATAATTCAGACAGGCACTTGAGTTTCTCTGCTAAAGAGCTCCTCTAGTGCTGTGGTTCAGCAGAGTGGACTAGCACTGTCTAGCAGAGAATCCACACTTCCTTGCTGAACTACAAATTCCAGGACTTGGTAGGAGGGAACCATGACAGTTAAAGTAGAATCACTCTGCTATAACTGTGCATATATGAGAGGTAACATAACAGGATTACATAGGCTTGTCAGAATTAAACTTCCCTTGGTGGACCAATACAGAAATCAACCGGATTTTTTGCTTCATCACAGGAAACCATAGCTTCCACCACTCTGAAGGCAGTGGACTGTTTTAGGACATACAGTATAGGCTGTGTGGCCTACACAGTTTTGTCCTGCAACAAACAGGAATGGGGTCAGGGGACTAAGTAGGGTTGTATCTACACTGATGCAAAAACTCACACACACCTCATAGCCATAGCACATTTTTTCTAGTCTACAATGACCCTGTTAGTGCCACATTCACTGTGGTGAGACTGAAGTAGCCTGCCACACATTTTCCTCAGGCAAACTCGCACCAGTGTAACAAGGAGAGCCTACGATGATCGTGTGTTGTATATATCACAGTATCCTTGTCCATCTACCAGCCACGCATATGATTATCCATATTTTCCAGGCAAATGTGGGGTACAAGGCAGTTCTTTTTAAATCAAAATTTGATGAACACCCCCATATTGCCCAGTTCTTTTAAATCAGATTTTGAATCAGACATTCGGTGAAAAGCCCCACGTTGCCCACAGATTATCATGAACACCCAATCATGGTGATTTGTAGGCAATGTGGGGCTTTTCATCAAAAATCTGAGCAGCTAAGAGGTGAATACAGGTTTTGGGACAGCATAAAAATACACAAAGAAAGGCTAAAGGAGATGCCACTGTTGTCAGCCTGCACCTTCTGCCTGAGGCAGTTTTCCAGTGGTGGGATCTGTCCTGCCATTTTTCAAGGCACTTAAAGGACAGGGCTGTAATATAGGAAGGAAGAGGATGGAGGTTTGATTCCAATTCAAGAAAGGTGCATCATTAATGGTGGTTACCAATTATAATACTACAATCACTGCCAATCCCCCCTGATTCTATCTCTTTAAGGAGTGTTCATATCAAGGATAAGTAACCTACATACCACTAGCCATAATGGCACCCCTGATCTAAATTTTTTATACATTTTTACTGCAGTTGTCAAGTAACACTTAAAGAATTTCAACAATCAATTAACTGATCTTTGAGTTGCCTTCATCCTGGCCTGTGGCTAAGAGGGGCCTACTTTATAGTCCAGCCCAAATCTGGTGTCGAGTTCTGAGCTCCTTTGACTTTTACAATCAATTTATGTCCTCTTTCCATTTGCAGAGCAATGGTCCATATTTTAATCACAGGGGAGTTTGTAAACAATTTTAAGTGCCTGATAGTAAAATTTTTGGAAAGGAGGAATTTAAGAGTTTAGATAGCACTACCCTGTCATCCTCAATCACATTTCTCCTTAACTGCTGGAAATATGGCACCAAACTCTTCAGTGAATAAATTTCAGTGTCATAAAAATACTTCATCTACCTGGGATGACTGACATCACTAGTACACTAATAGTGACAGGTTCATTGCTTCCAAATGGAAATTGGGGAAGCATTATGTACTTGGTGAAGCAGGTTCTATTTATGGAGATTCTCTGCTGAAGAACAAGTAGGCATAGTATGTTGTTTAAACAACTGTTTTAATTTGGCTCTGTTGTGAACACAGAGACAGTCCTTTTCCCTTTGAGGTGAACAGCAATCAAATCCATGTGTCATTTCATACAAATCAGGAAAATTCTGAAACCACCCATGTTCAAAACAAGCCAGAATTTTAACCCACAGCTGTATACTTCTTCTGAACTCAGTAAACTATAGTACTGAAATCTTTTGATTTGCTACATCCTGCAAAGGGAAGATAAATTGCTAAAAACTTCACTTATTAAGGTGAGATATTACTTACTTATTAATGTGAGGAGATGATGATGATGATGATAATTCTCCTCACCAGTGATCTCTGGTGTAAACTGCTCATGATTATCCTGCCAGTTGTTATCTAATGCCAGATAGGTTATCAAAGATGTATAAAAAGAACTCAAATAAATGTTGGAAATGTAAACAGAAGATAGGGAGGTTGTTGTTGTTGTTTTCATATGCTGTGGACCTGTGATGAAGCATAGAAATATTGGATTCAGATTCATCTTATGTTGGAAGACATTTTTAAAGTAAATATACAGTTAAAACTGTATATTTTTTCTTGGAAGGTTGGATGATCAAACTGAGAAGCAACATGGGCTGACTTTACAATATATGGTAACAGCAGCAATAATAATATATGCTCAACGATGGGAGCTCACTGCTTTCCCTACACAAAAACAGCTGATGAAAGTAATAGAACTTGTTGAATTGACAATGTTGGTCAAAGACAAATCTTTGAATAACTTTAAGAAAGACTGGGAATTGTTTATAATCTATTTGCAGTTACATTGGGGATATGAATCAACTATAGGTTTTGTTAAATAATCAGAGTTTGAATATTATGGAAGCATAAATAATGGAAGCATAGCAAATAGTAGTATATATCCATCAGTTAGACCATGGTATTTGAATTATTTATAACCTATTTGCAGTTACATTGGGGATATGAATCAACTATAGATTTTGTTAAACAATCAGAGTTTGAATATTATGGAATCATAAATATAATCTTATATAATGGAAGCATAGCAAATAGTAGTATATATCTATCAGTTCGGCTAGGGAAATCAGTAGTATTTGTTAGTTTTAGTTTAGTAGCTTAATTATAGTGTAATTGTATATGTTTGTTTTAATCATATATAAAATATGTTTGTGTCTGTGTTTAAAACACAAACAAAAAAACAAAAATGATTGTCCTTCTAGTAAGGCAGGGTTGGGGGACTTTTATGATCCTTTTGTATTCCCTAAACTGTTACCACAATCATAAATATGTGGGGATCATGAATACAAATCAGTTACAGATGTGTAACTCTAGGTTACACATTCATAACTGCAATCATGAATTCCATTCATTATTGTTATTAATACTGGAAACCAAACATTTCACTATTTTTATTACACTAACATTTAATCGTGGTCATTGTATATTAAGGGAGATGGTTACAACAGCAATTCTATGCACATTTATTGAAGATTAAGTATCACTGATTAAGACACCTGATTATACATGTGCAGAAATTGCCTGTGTGTATGTTACAAGCTGCCTGGTGTAAAGAAAATGACATCTAAATTGGCATCTAACACATTAGAGCAAATGCAAGAAATGAAGGCTTTGTTGCTAGTTCAGTGCACAGATTAAAATGTCATTTGTGTTTAGATCACAACTGTCTTTGAAATGCAGGATTCTCTTTTTGTCTAGAGTAAAGGAAAAAGAGAAATTCCAAATATTTGCAAAAGAGGAAGTCAATTTGTTTACATCTTGGAACTTCCTAGTTCCAATTTTAACATGCTGGTTCTATTGTGTCTACTATTGATGCACCTGGTAATTCCTATGCCAGGCAGGTTGCTACACAGCAAGGAGGCTGATATAAATATGAATAAATCAACTCCAGTAGTCTTATCTATTTATTTATTTAAATGTTTATACCCCACCCTATATCTAAAGATCTGTCTTATGTAACTCTCATGTACTAGGGCAAGATAATTCCATTCTCATGATCACATTCAGTTGCAGAATCTACACAGAACTGCATCTACAAAGTAGGTATTCTACAGCATTGCTATCTACATAGTAATAAGCAATATCAGATTTTAGACATTTGCCATGTAATATATATATTTATCTATCTAAAAAAGGCCCAACAGATCTTGTTATTTTTACCCCCTATGAACAAATCTTACCAAGAAAGCCCCATGATAGGTTCAGCTTAGGGTTGCCATAAGCTGGAAACATCTTGAAGGCAAGCAATAACAACAAAGACACTAAAACTATTACAGAATTTTCTTGCAGAATTTGTTCAGAAAATTAAAGACTTGGAACAGCTCAAGGAAGAAAGATAAGGTAAAAATCAGCAGGAAAAGAGGAAGACTGTATTACAGCTTGAAGGCACACAACAAGTGCCTATTCACTTGTCAGGATGGCTTACAACAACTGAAAACAACAGTACCATCTCAAACAATACATTCACTTGAAATAAAACTGAGACAAAGACCACAGATAAAGCACAAACCTGAATAAAATAGGCAAAAGGTTGTTGGAATGAAACTATAGTGGGCCTTTGGTATCTGCTGGAGTTTGGTTCATGACCCCTCCATGTATCTCAAATCCATGGATGCTCAAGTTCAATTAAATACAGCTGTATAGTAAAATGATGTCCCTTATATAAAATGACAAGATTGGAGTTTGCTTTTTGGAATTTATATATTTTGAATATTTTCAAGCTGTGGATGCTTGAATCCATGAATAAAAAATCTGTGGATACAGGGGGTCAACTGTATCTTGACCAAAGAGGAAAAGAGAGTCACACACACACTCCACTTTTGCTGATTTTCCAGGGATAGTCCCAATTAATCCTGTATCATCCCATTTTGTCAGCTGTTTTAAAAATATTCCAGTTTCTCTCTCCACTTCCCACTTACTTCCTACATCCTCAGTTTACTTCAATCACTGCAAACTGAGTCCAAAATGCAAAATTAGTTTGCACTTAATTAATTCAGGGAGAGGAGAGGGCTGAAAATTGCCCTTCTTGCCTTTCCTAATAGGCTGAGCCAAAAGCAAACCACTGCAGCATCTCCTAGCTTGAATGTTATTCCCCATTCATAACTGTTGCTATCTTGACCACATTCTGACCATCCATGTCTCAGTTTTCTTCTGTGAAATATTGGAAGGTATGAACTCATGTGTGTTTCACAGAACACCATGCTCCACAATGTTACCTGCCTTATAGAAGTGGAGCCATGCAAATGTTTTTCATATTCTGCTTGACTTTCAATTCTTGCTTTCCAGTGCTTCAAAATCCATCTCTGGCTTTGTCTAAGCAGCTGACTCAATACTGAAAATATGTCCTCAGTACAGCAAAAAGTCATGGTCAATCTCATTTTAACTTACCCATTTCATGTGAAACTGTGTTTACACATGGTAAAATATCTTAATGCACACAAGGCCATTGACTATTAAATGTCTGAGTCCTTCTTGGTCTATTGGTTACAGTTTATAACAGACCATTAATTTTCCTAAGATATCCTTGAAGTCGTTTTTTTAAAAAAACAGTCCCCCAACATTTCCTCAGCAAGCAAACCTTGAAACATCATGCTGATTAAAATGAGGAATCACAGTGTTGTGTGTTAGTTTGCAAATGCTGTAACTTAAAATTTCCTTGTAAAATTTAAAAAAAGAAAAAGAAATTACTAATGCATTTAAGGATCCTCCTCTTCATAACTCTGCTTTTAAAAAGACATACCGTAATTAAAAAATGTGATCCTGTGCATACCTACAGGCCCCAGTGAACACTGTGGGCCTCATTTCTGAGTAGTGTTTCAGAGGCTATGACTCCATAGTAGAGAAGTTACAAAATGTAGAAACTAAGACCAACATTCATATTCTCTTTATACCAGATAGTGAAATGTGTAAAGTGGGCACTTGGTATCCATTGACATTTGATTCCAGGACCCCCTGTAGATACCAAAATCCATGGATGCCCAAGTACCACTGTATACAATGGCACAGTTAAATGGTAAAAAATGGGCAAAATCAAAGTTTACTTTTTGGATTTTTTTTAAAAAAAGAATATTTTCAAGCCATGGATGGTGGAATTCATGGATGCAGGATCCGTGGATAGAGAGAGCCAACTGTATATAAAACTTTCTTTCCCTGGCACACAAATTATTGCATGGTATGGGATATGTAATGCTTTTCAATGGATGATTGTCTTCTGGTTCTATGCCAGATTCACCCTGCGGGTATAAAATCATAGGGACATTGTCCACAGTAAACTCACCATCTTTTCTAAGAGCTGCTTCTGGGCTATTTTTATCCACTTCTTATGTAATGAACTTTTTCATTTCTCATCTTAGGGCCTTTGCAAACAACAGTAGTATCACTGGGGGGGGG
>CM034701.1:290792989-290812634 GCA_020142125.1 Phrynosoma platyrhinos
GCTGGGTGACACCCCAGAAGGGGGGGGTGATACCTGGCTAGCCCCCCACCCCCTACAGGGCCTCCCTATGGCTGCTGATCTGGTTTATGGGGCTTCCCGTATCTACGGGCCTACTCCCTAGAGGCATGAAAGGCTTCTCCAGCCCTCCCCAGCCTTTCCCTGGGCATGCAGGGCTTCTCTGACCCTCCTTGGCTTTTCCACATGGTATGTGGGGCTTCTCTGGATGCATATTCATGCTCCTGTATACTGGAAGTGCACTGGAAGTTGAACACCAGAAATCCCACCCCCATAAGTCCCGCCCTCTGGTCAGTGACTAACCCTAGGGATGCCACTGCCAGACAACAAAAAAGAGACGTGTTGTTGCTTGTTTGTTGACCTCAGTCTGCATCCTCTTCCCTCATAGGTGATTTGGACTTTTGTTCTGGAAACATCTTCTCTTTGTAGTGCTAGATGTGTGGTGTTTTGTGTCTGGAGAGGAGAAAAAGTGAAATGTATAGGGTAGACCAGCTAAGAATCATACAGTTTTTCAGAAGTTGCTGGACAACATCTTCCAACCACCCTAGTTACCATAGCCAATGAAGAAGAATGCTGAGAGTTTCATTTCAACACTATCTGGAGAGTTGCATAGTCATCACCCCAACAGTAGACCAAGTAAAGTCAGTTGAATTTACTTTAGCCAGGACTATCTTGTCCCTTGGATTTCAGTAGTTCTTCTCAGTATCACTTAGGCTGCTGCCACACTGCAGAAATAATGCAGCTTGACACTACTTTAACTGCTGTGATTTAATGCTATGGAATACTGGGGTTTACAGTTTTGTGAAATATTTAGCCTTCCCTGTCAGAGAGTTTTGGTGCCCCACCGAATTACAAATCCCAGAATTTCATACCATTGAGCTCTGGAAGTTAAACTGGTGTCAAACTGCTTTATTTCTGCAGCAGCAGCAGTCTAAGACTGGATACAACCCACTTAATTCATCCTTTCCAGTTGCTGCAGTTACTGCAGTTGCCAAATCAAATGTAAAAATATTGCAAGTGCACTGGGAATCATTGGATATTCCTGATGATATCAGCATCCTCCAACAGTGGTTGTACCATTAGGATAACCATCCCAATTTCAAAGGCCATGGCCGCATCTACACTGCATCTACACTACATCTTTGACACTACTTTTACTATCCTGGTTCAATACTATAGAATTCTGGGATTTGTCGTTTTGTGAAATATTTAACCTTCTCTGTCAGAGAGCTCCAGTGCCACAACAAACTACAAATCCCAGGATTCCATAAGATGGATCATGATAGTTAAAATAGTGTCAAATTGCATTAATGTTGCAGAGTGGCAGCAGACTATGCCTCCCCCTAGATTAACACTCCAGCATAGGAAACATATTCAGGGTAGCCATGCTGGCCATGCAGCACAATACGACAAAATACAAAATCCACAAAACAGTGATACCTTTATTGGACAACCAAAATGTACAAGATTTGGCAGAACGTTTAAACTGATATTAGCTAAACAAATTAAGGAGGACCAGGCGGGTTTTTTGCCCGCAAGGCAATTAAAAGACAATATAAGAATCATGTTGGACCTAATTGAATATTTTGAAAAAAACAATGATAAAAAATGTGGAATGTTTTTTGTCGACGCGCACAAAGCATTTGATAACTTAAATTGGAATTATATGTTAATGACATTGGAGAAACTAGGTGTGGGGGACAGATATCTAGGTTGGATACAAAACATATATAAAGAACAAATAGCACAACTTATCATCAATGGAGAAAAGACTAAAGGATTCAACATTCAAAAGGGAACAAGGCAGGGCTGCCCTCTATCACCACTACTTTTTATTTTAGTTCTGGAAGTACTTAATAACAAAATAAGAGAGGATACTGAGATAACAGGCGTTAAAATAAAAAAAATGTGTACAAGCTTAAAGCTTATGCAGACGACCTCGTTATTTTCTTAGAAGATCCAGCAAAAAGTATACACAAACTTATAGAAACCATTAACAATTTCGGTAAAGAAGCGGGCTTTAGATTGAATACACAAAAATCGGTAATAATAATAATAATAAAAATTTATTTGTACCCCACCCATTGGTAGTCCAATCCGGGCAGCTTTACAGTTAAAAGATACAGATTACAAAAAACATACAATCATAACTAAAAACATATCTGTAAAAGAAGAGATGGAATTACAAAAAATAACAAATTGTAAGATTGTTAAAAAGACTAAATATCTTGGTATTTGGATAACAAAGAGAAATACAGAACTTTTAGAAAATAATTACACTCATATATGGGGAAAAAATTAAACAGGATATGGAGAAATGGTCCAAATTAAACTTGTCGCTACTTGGTAAAATAGCGACAATTAAAATGTTGGTACTTCCAAGGATCAATTATCTTTTTACAAATATTCCAATTATAACTAACAACAAAATTTTTGAAATTTGGAATAGAGATCTTAGGAGATTTATATGGGGTAAAAGAAAATCAAGAATAAAATGGAAAACGTTAACTGATTTCAAAATAAATGGGGGATGTAATCTCCCTAATGTTTTGCTTTACTTTCAAGCTAACTGCTTGATTTGGATCAGAGAATGGGTAAATCTACATAATCCCAAATTGCTGAATTTGGAGGGACATAACATATGTTTCAGATGGCACGCATACCTTTGGTATGAAAAGAACAAAATAAATAGAGATTTTGAACATCACTTTGTTCGTAGAGCCATCCTAATTAATTGGAATAAAATAAAACGGACATTTTATAGGAAGATCCCCAGTTGGATCTCTCCTCATGAAGCTTTTTTTAATAGGATTCCATTATCAAAGTGGCTAAGATATGAGGATATTTTGAATAAAGATACGGAAAATAACTTCACACTTAAGCCCATTGAGAAAATAAATATAGTAGAAATTCAGAAACACTGGTTCCTATACCATCAACTTGCTGAGAGATTCAAAAAAGATAGGAACCAAGATGATTTTGAAAAAACAAACAACAAAATGACATAATGGCAAATTTAAAAATTCATATGTTCATTGTGATAGTCTCCATAGCCTTGCCCCAGAAGAGTCTCTGAAAATGTAGGCTGCTCTTTTGATCCATATCAACACAATCATTCTAATAGTTTTCATCAATCAGCTAATGGCTCTTAATTACCCATTCAAGACCAAGCAACTGCAGAACACTTGGCATTGTAACAGGGGCATCTCATAAGATGCTGGGAGAATCAATTTCTCCCAAGATAATGTGAGGATTGCAGTTACAGTCAAACAGAACATAGAAAAATAGGGGTGGCAGATCCCAGCTAATCAAAAAGGATGCTTTGATCCTGTGAGTCCTGGTTCCACTACATTCTGGGGATGAATACAGGAACAATCATGCCACCATGGTAAAGCCAGGTGAAAGGTGATGGGGCTCTGAGCTTCCATTAGATCTGTTCTTCACATAAAGGTAGGTAAAGGTATTTCCTGTTGACAAGGTTGTCAAGTCGTATCCGACCATAGGAGGCAGTGCTCATCTCCATTACTAAGCCGAAGAGCCAGCATTGTCAGAGACTACTCTGTGATCATGTGGCCAGCATGATTGCATAGAATGCTGTTTACTTTTCCACCAAAGTGCTACCTATTTATCTACTTGCATTTGCATGCTTTTGAACTGCTAGGTTGGCAGAAGCTGGGACTAGAGACAGGAGCTCACCTCATCATGAAGCACCTGGGCCTTGAACTGCCAACCTGCTGATTTTGCAATCAACAGAGTCAGCATCTTAACCACTTGACCCACTGGATATTTACATAGTGCATAGTTAAACTATGGCATTCACTGCCTTGATGTGTGGTGATTATCATCACCTTGTACAGCTTCAAGGGTACTATCAATGGCTGGAATTCTTTTATCAATGTAAATACACCATAGGTGATGGTGGAAACATGGTGGTTGGGCAATGGCAAAAGCCATCTTTGGAGAGTTGGAAGCTTCTGAGTTTTGAAAAATGTCCACGAAGTGAGTTAAGTGAAACGGGCTGCACTCAGGCTGCATTTGATTGGTGGATTTGGTGACAAAAGCCATGTTGTAGGACCCATATGCAGCCCAAATTTTACTTGAATTTGGGAGAGGTGAATCACATTTTTATGCTTGTGTGATACTCTCCACAAGTCAGGAGAGAAAGCTGCCATGCTATTCTGTTCTTCTCTGTTATCCCCCAGCCACCACACTAAATACTAGTCCAAAATATACCTTACACCTGTGTAAAGGACCATTACATCCACATAGGTCACTACCAGGATTCTATGGTAGTCATGGTGGTTTTACTACCTCCAGTTGTTGGGCAAGAACTGCAGGGTGGGACTATTCTCTTGCCTACCTAACTCTGGGCTTCCCATAAGCATTTAGTTGGTCTGTGTGGGAACAGCATAATGAACTGGACTGAGCTTTGGTCCAATTTATCAGGACTCTTTTGATGCACCTAAATATTTATCACATCCTGATTTGGAAAACAATTGGAAATCTGCATATATAGCATAACAGTGATAAGTGCCTATATGGCAGAGTCTGCCATATACTCTTTCCACTGACTGGATAGCTAGAGAAGATAAATCAATAATGAATCATTATATTTTCACTTTAAAAAATCTGGGTTTCTTAATTTTCAGGTTTATCCACTGGAAGAAGATCTGTTTGATACTGTCCCTGCATTCCACTTTCCTTTCTTCTTCTTTTCTATATGAATAGACAGCAAGATTTCAGAGGAATGCTGGAAGTGATTGGAGAGGTTCCCATATCTCTAAGGTAATCCATAGCCCATTAATTAAAAATGAAATTAATTAAGGACTGCGGCCCCAGAGGATATTTCTAAATGATAGTGTGCTTCCGTTAACTTGCTTGAGGAGAGGAGTTAGCAGAACAGATGGAATTGTAACAGTTTCTGGAGTATTTCTGGGATTTTTTTTAAAAAAATCCTTGTGATCACTGTTATGTAACACATAATAACAAATGAGGAGACAAATGTTGGAGAAGCTTTCCAAATGTTGACCCCATCATGACTCTGTACTGCATAATAAACACCAAAAATGTTTTCTAGGATGTTCATTTATAATGTTGTAGCACAGCTTTTTGATGCTTCATTTCTTTAACATGTTTGCCATGAAGACTGGCACCAGTTTCTCTAGTGTAGGGATGGGAATTATGCAGCCTCCCAGATGGTGGACTGCAAGTCCCAGCAGCCCTGGACACCATAATCAATGGTGAGGAATATTGGGAACTGGAATCGTAACTAAACCTGGAGGGATGTGTGATTCCCACCTTGTTGTCAGGCCTATGGTGAAAAAAATCAGTTTCCTCCATCACTTTGAACTGGCACAAGAAACTATCTACTGGGAGCTTTTTCTGTGTAAGAGAGTATGCAAAGAGGTGGAAGATGTGCAAGAGCATGTGTAAAACCCTTGTGTGATAATTATATGTCCAACAAACAAACAAGAGCTTGAAAAAGTGAGTGAAGCACAGCTGAGCAGAATGGAATGTCTCATTGAAGCAATTAGACAGCATTCTGTTCCGGTACACAATACAGGTTAAGTTTCCCCAATGCTTGAGATCAGAAATATTTTGGATTTCAGAGTTTTTCAGATATTAGAATATTTGCATATACATAATGATATATCTTGGAGATGGGACCCTAGTCTAAACATAACATTAATTTATAGTTTATATACATCTTATGCACATAGCCTAAAGATGATTTTATACATAATATTTTAAATAATTTTGTGCATGAAAAAAAGTTTGTGTAGAGTGAACCATCAGAAAGCAAAGCTGTCACTATCTCAGCCATCCATGTGGACAATTTTGGATTTTGGAATTCTGGATAAGGGCAACTCAACTGTATAAGAAAGACCTTTGCTCAGTCACACAGACCATGTCATGGTTTCTCTTGTCTTGTTTTCTTATAGAAATCCACACCACCCTATCTGCTATTTATTCCCATTAGCAAAACCGGTACCAGCTGGAGGCTTCCATATTGGCGTGACAGTGAACTCACTCTTGGCTTAGAGGCAGTAAAGCTAGTTTCAGATCAGAGTTCAGCCATTTGGATTGCTCTTTTGACCTTGGGCAAATCACACACTCTCAGCCTCAGAAGAAGGCAGTGGCAACTAACCCTAAAAAATCTTGCCAAGAAAACTCCATGATAGATTCCCCTCAAGGTCATCATAAGTGAGAATGACTTTAAGGCACCCAACAATAACATCAGCTTTAATGGTTGAGAAAACAGTTGGTTTCAGGGGAAATTTTTTAGTGGAAAAACAGTGTAGCAAGCATGCCTGAGCTCTCTTTTCTCTGCACTGTCATTCTGATCAGGCTTCCCTCTATCCCATCACAGCACGTTTTTTAAAAGATACTGGGAAGCTCTACTGATGGACTTTTGGTGTCACAACGCACCAGTATAAGGGACAAGACACATTCTGCATTTAACAGAGATTGCTGGTTTGCATACTCATGGCCAATGGCATTTTGAAATGCTCACACTCATTATGAGGGTCTCCATAGCCATGCTAAGTATTCCTGAAGGGAAATCCAAATATACAATCAACTGTTTTGATCCATATGTGTATGTGTGTCCTATATTATATTATGTGTATTTCATGTATACGTGTGTGTGTGTGTGTGTGTGTGTGTGTTACATGTATTTTTTGTTGTATGCCTTCAAGTTGTTTCCAAGTCTTATGGTGACTGTAAATCAAATCAATCATGGGGCTTTCTTGGCAAGATTTGTTCAGAGGGGTTGCCTATGCCTTTCTTTGAAACCAATAGAGTGTGATTCATCCAATGTCAGCCCCTGAGTTTCCGTGGCTAAGTGGGGATTCAAACTCTGATCTTTAGAGACATAATTCAATGCTCAAAGCACTACACCATGCTGGCACTCATATTATACATATGCCCCATTTTATAATGTGTCCCATATTATATTATGTACTGCTAATTTTGGATATAGCAGTACATAATGTAATACCCCCAAATTAGCAACACAATAGGTAACATCCAATTTCTTAGAATCTGCTTAAGTAAAGTATAGTTGCATGCTGGACTTTAGTTAATGAGACCAGAGGTTGCCTGAGACCTTATGGTAATAGAAAAGAGGGAACATAGTATATATCTCAAAACAGATCATATCACCACTTCATGGTTTTCCATGAGTTTCTTTTCCAGCAACAAGCAGAAATATTTTATCTCAAATTCAACAAGCCAATTATAGCAGTTTTCCTTTCTACCAAGAGGCAGGTTTTAATTCCCATTTAGGACTAAGTTTAATGAGTCTTAATTGTTGTTGAATTCAAAGTTATAGCCATGTTAGTCTGTAGAATCAGAGAGATCTTGTAGCACCTTTGAAACTAACTGAAGTTGGCAGCATGAACTTTCATAAACATTGATTGTCAGTGATACCTTTATTGGCCAAATAAAATGCATAATATAATAGTTGCAATCTTTCAAAGCTCCATGGGCTTCTTCATCAGGCAAGATATTACAAACCAAACAGGAGGGGGAAAAAATGTTAGTCAGATGCCTACATGTTGTTTCAGTCTTTAGTTAAGATGGCACATGGTGAGGAGGACATCTTTTGCAGCCAGGCTCCTCTTCCTTCTGGCCATGTGGCTATAGGGAGATTTTCCAAGTCCAGGAAATTTAAAATCCATTTGCATCTTAACAGGGACCCCTCTTTTGCAATCCAATGTGTCTCCATTCCAGTGAGGCCAGAGGCCTCTTTGTGGCAGAGAACAATGGATTCCTCAAGAAGTCTCCATGTTTTTGCATCAGGAATATTTTGGCGGATGTGGAGGTAAAACATGTGAATTTAGTCCAAATTTAAGAAGAAGAAAAATTGTTTTACCTTGGTTGAAGTTCCCAATCCACAGGCTATTCTTCCTGGTTGCCCTGTTGCAGCTACAATGAGGTATCTCACAATACAGAAAACATTCAGGGGTAGCTGTGTTGGCCATTTAGCAAATTCAAACAAAGATCCGTCAGTGATACCTTTATTGGCCAACCAAAATGCCCAATTATTGTTGGGTTTGATGTTATTATTTCTTACCTGCCTCCTCCCATGGATTGAGGTGGGGAGCAACAGCAGATCAACATCGAACACATAATATGTGTCAAAAACACAACATCAGTTTTAAAGGATATAAACCATAAATACATGACATCAATTTAAAAGAACACCTAAGACAGCCCAGTAAGAGAACAGGACAGCCAATAAGATAATCAATCCACAGTTTAAGCTTTACAATTTAAAATTTACAACCAAAACATCACCAAATACTTAGCATTATAAGAGCAACAACTCACAATAATATGGCTACTGGGAAAATCCAGTCCCCTGCCTCCCCCCATCATACCCAGCCATTGTAAGAACTCTTGATAAGTTCAGCAGAAACAGGGAAATCTGAAGGCAGTTGGCACCCTCTCAACGTACTTTATCAAAATATGCCAGCACACTGACTGTAGTTGGCCCTGACTCCACTATGCCATTGAGCATGGTGCTTTGCAAGGACAGTTCCCTGTTCTGAGGGGCTTACAGGCTAAAAACTGTGAAATTGCTCCACAGTTAACAATGTTGTTTGTTTGTTTATATATATATCTTGATGTTTATATACCATGTAGGGCACCTAATAACACTTAAAATCAACTGTAAAAATTAATAAAAATAGTAAAACAAACAGATGTGATGAATAAAAGATGAAGTAAAATGCATGCAGCGAATACCTGCCTAGACAAGAAGTTCTCATTACATGGTGAAATGCTATCAAAGAAGGTGCCAACCTTGCTTGTTGAGGCAAAGAATTTTGCCATTCAGGTATAACAACTGAGAAGTTTCTTTCTTTTCTCTCTCATCAATTGCATCTCTACTGTAGTTGGGAAGGACCTCCTCCTCATCAGACCTTAGGGCCTGGGAAAGCTGATTTGGGAGGATGCAATCCTTAAGGTATCTGGGAGTTAAGTCATTTAGATCTTTGAATTCACCTTGTCCAGGGCAGGTACAATGTGATCCTGTAAGCAAATACTCACTGGCACGCTTGCAGCTGCCATCTAGACAAGCCCATGGAGCTCTACCACAGTGCCTTGTACATAGAGTAGGATACAAATAATGAAATAAACTTTCAAGCAGCTCATTTTTAAGAGAGCAGAGGAAAGGTTTTGTTTGTTTTTAAGGAGCTAAAGACTCTTGCAGTACAATCCTGTTTGTGTTTATTATGAACTTAATATCACTGTGTTTTATTGTTAGGCTTACCTGCATTCCCTGATGTGTGCCATTTTTAAAGTAAAATAGGGTATGTGAGTTTCATACTAAAATAGGCTAATACAGTGACTTCTCTGAAATTCATAGTCAAATATGAACTTTATCATCAGCTGTCCCAAAACAAAAAGTAGCCATTTAGTTTATGATGTGAAGTACATAGGGTCCATGGTGAACCTTGCAAATGGACTTGGTTTATCCTTCAGTATTATAGCTAACACTTTGTCTGCCATCTGGTAAGAAGAGCCCAGAAATTGACTGGGGGAAAATTACCATCTGCTTTTGCCAGTAAAGAAGCCATGTGGATTGCTTGATACAAGCCTTTTGCAGTCCAGTGGGGAAGAAGGGAGCATTGCCTTGAGGATGAGCAAAACATTCTAAATTTGTGACAATTACTTCTAAGGGAGAAAAATTATTTGGATTCATGTTTCCAAGTAGTTGTCACAGTTTCTCTCCATACCCACTATTACTATGTCTTTGGTATGTTGCTTATGATGGTCCATGACATCCTGGCAGACTGTCTCTCACATCTAAAGCAAGATTGTGGTGAGTCTTGTTATGGCTGTCAAGGACATTTACTCTAATTGTCAGAGCTGGATGAGTATTTGACTTTTAGAAGGGATGACAGATATATGCATTTCCTCAGCTTAAGTACTTTCTACTTAAAATATTTTAATTTTGTTTTCCTTCATGGAATCATAGAGATAGAGGGGAATTTGCACACCATCTGCTTGATATGGGAAATCCAGAGCTAGAATATCCTCGGCAGATATCCGTGCAAAGATCTCCAGTGAGGGAGAGAGCTCCTACTCACACTCACCAAAGGACTTTCTTTTCTTATGAGAAAAAAATCTTACTGCCAGAAAACTCTCACTTAGGAGATGATCACATTACCAAATAACGTGACTTATCCCCAACAGGATACAGTCACGTTTCAGATTAATAGCTGATTTTATCATATTTAAATTGCCTTTGCTGCCACCGGGCAACTGCAACCCGGCTACATCCCAGCCACGCTTATCCAACCGCTTTTCCAAAACAGCAAGCTCCTGCTTTGGAAAACCTGTTGGATAAGTGCAGCTGGGTTCCAGTTGCCTGGTGTCAGCAGAAGCAGTTTAAATGTGATAAAATCAACTATTAATCTGAGACACAACTGTATCACATCAGTGATAAATCGCGTTAATTGATAATGTGATAATCTCCTTAGGATCAAGTCTCAGCCCTCTTCTATGTAACTGCCTTTGAGGTATCTGAAGAATGATGTCATGTTTCTCTTCTGTTTTCTCTCTTCCATGCTATACCAAGATCTCCTTTTTACTTTTCTTTATAGAGTTTGTTTTTCATATTGCTGACCATTTTCATTGACATCCTCGGGACTTATTCCAGTTTCTCTATATCTTAAAGTGTGGTGCTCAGGACAGGACATACTCCTCCAGCAATGATTCTACTAACAAAACCTGAAATTGCATTAGCCTCCCCACTCCCCATTTTTTGCAGTGGGTTGCTTGTGTTCAGCTTGTGAAGAATTACATGCTAACCCGTATACAAGCATACTTCAGTTAAAGGCTCTGACAAATTATCTCCTTTTTACCAGGTGTTTTTTATGCCCACAAAGCTCCCTATGTTTCTTTTTTCTTCCTTCCAGCATTGGCATTAAAAGGATGTTGGGGGCAGGGGTGGGGAGCTGGAGATATATAGGCATTTGGCGTCAGGTTGTAGCAGCAGCCTGCTTGCAGTATACAGTGTAATAAAGCCTGAACTGGGAATGATTCTACTGCTCCTACTGTAAATGTGTGTTTCCTGCTCACAACAGGAAAGATGAACAGCAGCTGCCTCTAGAATCCCTCACTGAACATGTGTGAACATCAACACAGAGAAAAGCAGAAATCAAATAAGCCTGCCTCACCAGCCAGCCGCAACCTATTACAAAAAAACATAGATCTGTGTGATAGGCCATAAAAATGCAAATTTCACAGAGGTGGATAAAAGAAAAAAAATACTCTTCGTGCATTTTGGAAGAAACTTTCAGATGACCTCTAAAAGGTTTTAAATGCTTTTGTTCATTTATGCCAGGGGTAGGCAATATAAGGCCTGGGAGCCGGATGTGGCCCCCAAGGCCTTTGGACCGGCCCCCTGCCATTGCTGAAGCCACCGCCCCCCTGCCATGATGATATTGATTATTGTTGTTATTACTTGTTCTTGGGGTTTTCTTGGCAAAATTTCCACAGGGGTTTTGCCATGGCTTTTCTGGGGCTGAGAGTGTGTGCATGCATATTTTTTTTTAAAAAAAAATTAATTTTAATATTTATTTATTTATTTATTTATTTATTTTGGTGCTTCAGCCCCCCAATTGTCTGAGGGACAGCAATCCAGCCCCTGGCTTAAAAAGGTTGCCTACCCCTGATTTATGCAAAGCTTATCTTACCTACTCGTTTCATTTCTCATATGCACATTGTTAGTTTGAATAAAAGTTTGATGAAATATGTGAACTACTCTCCTTTTTTGTGGTGCAGGAACCTATCCCTATTTTCCATTTTTATTATTTTCTCTGGTACCAAATTTTCTGTTAAAGAAGTAATGCCAAGGAACACATCTACTTCTTTGATTCAGGTATCCCTGTAGTGTTTCGAATTATCACCAAAAGACCATATTCCATTTATTCAGTGGGCCCAATGTAGTGTAGAGTAACAACTGAGATTAGGCATAATCATTGTGAAAACATGAATGCATATTTTTCACTCTAATACAACAACCCCTGGATCCTTTCATATATGTAAGAGTACCTTCATCTGTATTCACCCGTTTTTGTCTAAATGCAGAATTTTGTATTTGTGTCCATCAACTTTAGTCTTCAGTTGTTTCAACACAGAACACCTAGTGCTACCCAACCCATCTACAATTGTGTGTAAAATACAAGTGAAATTATATGCCCAGGGTAGCCATGTTGGCCAAGCAGGAAACTATAACAAAATCCAAAATACACATTACAATGATACCTTTATATGGGCAACCAAAAGGTGCAAAATACATTGTGAATGCATACATGTTTTAAAAATTAATTTCTGGAGGAAAAATGTGTTACAGTGGAAAGTCACAATGCTCTTTTGTTGGAATGTGAAAGATATCGTCTAAGATGGACTTGAAGGGAGGATTGATGAAGGAGATACCACAACTCTTGTTGGTCATGAAGTGGCTGGGAACTCAAACAGTTTGATTAAAGCAAAGCAATAAAATATTCTTCTCCATTGCTGCAAACAGCCATAAATGTGGAACCTTGGACTGTGTGTTCATATGCCTTCATCACCTGTTGAGGTGGCTATGCCAGTTCCTTCCTCTGAAAAATAGCCTAGAACACCTGATATTTGTTGGTGGTCTTCCCCAATACTAACCAGAGCTGACTCTGCTTAGCTTCTAAGATCAGACAGGATTTGTTGCCTTTAGGATATTTAGGCCAAAGGAAATTCTGAACTAGATGCAGCATGTGGACAAGAATTACTCTCTGAGGTTTTCACATTTAACAAACTGAAAACAATTTGAATCTGGTTCTCATTGATATATTTTATGTTTTACAATATCTAAATGTACCGTATCTCCTGATGTGTCAGTTCACATCAGTGAGACACTCACTGTATTGTTTACAAAGTAGTTTGTACACTTGCATGGGACAGATAGATCTGGACAGTTTGCACCAGAACTGGGCACTGGGCCCTGTGTCATCAGGACTACTTGTTCTAAGGACAGTGGAAGACATGGTAGTTGGCCCATGAAGGCATAGCAATGGTGAACATTTGGATGAAATACCAGGCATGCAAAGAGAGAGAGAGAGAGCACTTAAACATACATGAATTAAAACATGTGAAAGTGGGATGAAGGCAATGAAATGGAGAAGAAACTTAGCAGAAGGAAAGGAGATTACGACAACATCTATTGTGTGGAGTGTTACCAAGTTAAGCATACATTTCAAGTCCACCATCCCTGATTTATATTGACTGGGTTCATGTCAGATTGCTGTTTATGGTTGGGGGTGGGATAAAGCTCTTCCATCATCATGATAATCACCCCTATCACAACTATAACATCATTCAGTTCTTGGTGAAGAAGATCACATTTTTAAATAGGCATTTTGCAGACAGAAATAAAGGAGACCATAGATTTCAAACATTCTGGGAAATAGAGAGGACTGAGGACTAGTCTATGCATAAGTGCATTATGAGAATTGCTGCAGATTATTACACATTCACATTGATGATTAATTGTCATCATTTTCCTGTGAAAATTTGCATCTGTTTGTCTTGCCTCTGGTGAAAATGTGTATCCATGCAAACCAGATAGACAGTCACACATTCAAGAATGTGCATCATCGCAAATAGTCCACTAAAAACTGTGATTCCTTTTTCTGCATAGTTTGAGGAATCCCTCCCCCTCAAAAAAACCCAAATTCCTCTGAATCTTGTATGGAGAGATCATATTCTATTCAAATATAATGAGGAGTATTTTAATTGTGTAGACAAGCCCAAAGAGGATGAGCATGCCCACCCAAAATACCGCAACTTATATAACAAGTAAAATGTCCATAAATGTACCCAGAAGTATTGGGCTCCCCCCTCCAATAAAAAGGTTGAGTAGGGTGGAGACCAAAACATTTTGCAATTAGCAAAATGATGTTTGAATCTCCAAAACAGATTGACATTGCAATAAAATCTTCATCTCCCAACACATTTGGCCAGTCTAGATGAGCCCAAGGCCATTTTAATTACCTCCCTGTCTTTTGAGTTATTAGCTACAACTCCCAGTTTTGTGTCATTCACCAATCTGATGAGAATTCCATTCATTCCTTTGTACAAGTCATTGACAAAATGCCTACTTGGATACTTTTTTGTTCCCTGGAAAGCCTGTTCTACAGTTTCAGTATCAGGACTGAAGAAATACATAAGCACCAAATGCTTGGTATCTTCTTTACCATGACACTGAGTCTCTCAGTCTGGTGATGGATATTCCCACTTTTTTAATGGAGTAGTCAGGCATTGTGCATATTTACTACTTGCAAAACTATGATTCTGTGTACACTCATTTGCATGCTGCATGAGGAAAAATTATACTACATAAAAAAAATCTCCCATATAATTCAAAGAAATGTGCTTTTGCTAACAATGAGTGAAATTATACAACATGCTAGATTCTCATGTGTGTGTGTTTGTGTGTGAGAGAGAGAGGATGTTCAAGTTAAGAATTTGCCACAAGTAAGATGTGAGTTTAACATGAGTATAAACCACAATTAAACTTGAGCTGTCTCAACTGGAATTGGCACTCAATTATTCAAGCAAATTTACCAACAACTTAAACAGAAGTGCTGTATCTTGTTACATACACAGATATCAGTAATAGAGTACAGAAAAAATGAGATTGTGCCACTCTTTCTTACATCCACGCCATAAAGTTACTTTCTTCCATTTTCCCATACCATATACTCAGATTCTCATTATATAGACTGGGCAGCTTTCTTTCCAACAACAAAGAGACTGACAGCAATGTGTTACTATTGTGATACTCTACAGCAGGGGTAGGCAACCTTTTTGAGCCAGGGGCCGGGTTGCTGTCCCTCAGACAATTGGGGGGCTAAAGCACCAAAAATAAATAAATATAAAAAATATTTTTAAAAAAAAATTAAAAATTTTTAAAAATATGCATGCATACCCTCTCAGCCCCAGAAAAGCCATGGCAAAACCTCTGTGGAGATTTTGCCAAGGAAATCCCAAGAACAAGTAATAACAACAATATCATCATGGTGGGTGGTAGTGGCGGTGGCAGCAGGACCGGCGTGGGACCGGTCCAAAGGCCTCAGGGGGTTGCATCCAGCAACCCGGGCCTTAGGTTGCCTACCCCTGCTCTACAGTTTGTTGTTTTGTTATTAACTGCCCTTGAGTCAATTTCAACCCATGGCGACCCTGTGGACTCTGCAGTGCAAGTGGGCAAAAAGTGACCCTCCAGATGTTGCTGGATGTCATTCCCATCAGCCCAAGTTAATAACCGATGGTGAGGAATGCTGAGAGCCCAACAATATCTGGAAGGCTGGTCTTTGCTCAGTCCTGCTCTACTGTTTGATGGAATAGGCAACACATTCTCTTTCCTACACTTTTTAAATTTTAGTAATTTCCTTGGGAATCATGAAAGTCGGCATGGAAATTAACAGCTAGCAGTTAATGAATAAGTGCCTGAGTATGCACACATCATAGGGGATTAGTGGGGAATAGCTTGACTTTTTATGACTAGTACAACCTTTTTACTCAGCTGGTAAAAGGGTTGTTAGATGCTCCCAACATCTCTCCATGTCAGAAATCCAAAGATGGCTTAGCTTTGTTTGGAGGAGAATGAGCCCTAAAAACTTACAGTATCTTTGTAATTTATTTACAACTATGCAAGCAAAGCATAAGGGGAGCAAATGTATTTCCAAATCAGATTCTCCCCAAAAGCAATTGTACCCTAACAACGTTCCAGGATTAAACTATTCCAGTTAAAATCTCTTGAGCTTTCTAATTCTTGCTAGGTTGGATGTTTGTTCCTCCCATTTCCCACTCCCGTGCAAATGGAGGTCACATTCTGACCTACAAAGCTATTAAGAAACTGCCAATCCTTGGATCACATGTTATCCACCAGGTAAGTAAAATTATATTGATAAATCTATTCACACTTATTCAGAAAGTCAACACTCCAATCACACTCTTATTACAAGGAATGGTTTGTTACATTCTTATTGGGAAAATCTATTCTCAGACAGTGAAGAAGTTACTTTTGCAAACTTGTTCTTTCATTTCCATTATTTTCAGCTTCTTCATTCTAGCTGACAGTTTGTGATGTAGGCTGGGTGTTGAGGTTATTGCGTAACACTTGGTACATTGCTATATTTTTTAGTCAAGGCTTATGTGTTTGGCTGAGTATGAAATGATTTCATGACTAAGCTGGTGACCTGTTTCTGTAAGTGCTTCAATCTCCCTTTTCCAGTTCTTCATCATGAAAGTTATTCCGCATATGTCTGACCTATGCTGATCCATCATCAGAACATTCTCATTCAACTCCAGAAATAGTCTTTATAGAATGGTGTCTGTTGATGTGAGCTTTCAATTCATTTCCCACTTGTGGCAACCCTAAAGCAAATCTGTCTCAGGGTTTTCTTGGCAAGATTTCATCAGAGAAGGTTTGTTGTTGCCTTCCTCTGAGGCTGAGAGTCTGTGACTTGCCTCAAGTCACCCAATTAATTTCCATAGCCAGGCAGTAATTTGAATGCTAGACCAATACTTAAACCATGTACACCACACTGGTTCTATAAAATTATTTAAAAAAAATAAAATTTACCAACAATCCAAAAGTTATATTTGCCTATATTCCATGAGTGCATTTCTCTCTCTGTGTGTGTGTGTGTGTGTGTGTGTGTTAGAATATAAAACCATTCTGCAAAACTCAAAAAAAGAAGAAAAAACCTTACAATTTTATATAAGAGCAGTTCGTGTTGAATGAGTATGTGACAAACAGTCTCAATTTAAACAAGAACAACATGACACTGGACATCCATGCATTGCCAATTCTCCCAGATGCTCTCTACTGAACCAACACCATGTTGGGAAGGCAAACTGCCAGTTCAGATTAGCATGGGGAAGGGATGGTTCAAGACACACTGCTGCCTGAGGCAGAGTGGCAAATGGTTCCACAAAGCCATCCAAGTCAAGGTACATAGTACCTAAAATGGGCCAAGTTATTCTGGCACATGATGCAGAAAATCCCACAAGCACTTTTTCCTATTCTTGGCAACAGCAAAAATATTAAAACATACTTAACAACTAATAATTTTCTACTCTTTCATTACACCCAGAATCATTTGCCTGACACAACCAAAATTCATTCTGCCTAATGGTAAGTCCAATACTACCATGGAGCAAGTGTACTGTTCATGGAAGAGACACATGTGGTTCTTCCATGCACAATGTATTGGCCTATCAGGATAGAATCCTAGGTCCAAAACACACTTTAAAAATAATCCAGTTTGAGACCACTTTAAAAGTCCTGGCTCGACGCTAGGGAATTCTGGGAACTGTAGTTTAGCCTTCTCTGTCAGAGAGCTCTGGTGCCAGAATAAACTACAAATCCCAAGATTCCCTAGCATTGAGCCAGGGCAGTTAAAGTGGTCTCAAACTGGATTATTTCTGCAGGGTGTTTTGGACCCTCGATGGTTTTCTTGGCAAGATTTGCTTAGAGGGGGTTTGCCATTGCCTTCCTCTGAGCCTGAGAAAGTGTGACTTGCCCAGTGGGTTTCATAGCCAAGCTGGGAATCAAACCCTGGTCTCCAGAGTCTGATAGTTCAACACTCAATCCACTACATCATTCTGGCTCTCAGTTACCCCACCACTAAACCTTGTCAAGCTCTCATCTTCCGACTACAGAAGATATAGGAGCAATGTGGACCTCACCTAGCAAACAATTGTTGGCCTTATTTAATAAAACCTTAGCAAATATTAGTAAAGGGCTGAACTCAGGCTTCAGTAGCTACAATAGTTAAAAGGCTGAAAGCTCTGAATTGTACTTCACAATGGTGGGAGAGAAAATTAAGAAACATAATGAAAGAAAGAAGAAGAAAAACATTTGAAGGATTGTTCACAAGCCCCAGTGCTAACCAAGTACAGAAGTAAGTAAACAGGACTGTTAAACTTTGCTTCTCCCAGCCCCAATGACTGTCCTGGTTCTCAGTATTAGAAAATGCATCTAACATTAAACAAGGCCTAAATTGTTTTTCCCTGACAAGCTGAAAGTTCCTGGGAAGAACAAGATACCCTGGCTTTCTTGTGGAGATGCTATATTGTTTCTACAAAACAGAGAGGACAATAGAAACATCATGTTAATGTAACCTGTGATTGCTTGTATTTATTTGTTGCCTTTTCTATTCTTTTTAAAGGCCTTGAATACATCTGAAACAAGTTATCTTTTCATTATTTTTTTTCCTCAGATGACTGAGGGGCAGGAGAGCATGGAATGGTTTGGGACTTTTTGATAACTTTTGGAAAATTAGGCTGGTGTTGCTTTTTTAAAAAAAGAAACACACATAACACACCCGCTAGTCTTTTTGTACCATAGCCTATATATTTTTAACTCTTTCTTACTTTTTTTGTTGTGTGTCTTCACACACTTATGACAACTTATGACAACTTATGGCACATTTATCACAGGGCTTTCTTGGAAATTTTTGTTCAAAGTGGGTTTGCTTTTGCTTTCCTCTGAAGCTGAGAGAGTATGACTTACTCAAGGTCACCCAGTGAGTTTTTGGCTATGAGTGGGATTCAGTTCCTGGGTTCTAGAGCCATAGTAGGGAGCCAGCATGGTGTAGTGTTTTTAACGTTGGACTATGACTCTGGAAACCAGGGTTGTAATCCCAGCTCAGCCATGTAAACCTTGGGCATGTCACACTCTCCCAGCCTCAGAGGATGGCAATAGCAAACTCCCTCTGAATAACTCTTGCCAAGAAAATCCCATGATAGGTTTGGCTTAAGGTGGCCTAAGTCAGAAATGACTTGAAGGCCCACAAGAACAACAACAGCAACAAAGAATCATAGTCCAGTGCTCAAACCATTATACCATGCTGGCTCCTCTTTCTTATTAAAATCTTTTAAATGAGTTTTTGCAAGCCAAAAAATTATTTAAATGATGAAAGCCTGGATGTATGTGGCCAAACAATGAGGAAGGCCATACAAACTAGGAAAGGATGCAGCAGTTTGCTTTTGCCTGAATCTACTGCGAAGGACTTGGGGCTTACATGCCCTAAAGGCACAAGATCCTGTCTGATCTTGGATGTCAGCTCTGGTTAGTACTTGGATAGGAGACAGCTAAGTACTGTGGACTATATGACAGAGGAAGGAGCTGGTAAAACCAGTATCACTTGCCTAAAAAAACTCTATGGAATTCATGGGGTCACCAGAAATTGACAAGTGACATGAAAGCACAAACACATTAAGACAGACAAGATTCTGCCCCCTCTTTTCCAATCCATCCCAAGGACTTAATTGAATACTAACTACTTTCGACATTTCAACACAGTTTGCAGCTACTTGAAGTAAGCTGAGGCCAAAGGGGGAAAGTGGGAGGAGGAAAACTGGGACATTTGAAGTTCTCGTGTTGCGAAATCTGATAGGAAATCTGCTCAAGCATTCTAGTTGAGAACAGTTAAAGCCTTTCAAACTGTATAAATGTCAATAGTAGTGGTGCTAGGTTGGTTACAATTGTTATTGCTGCAGCTGGCTCTGCTCAACAGCCTTGCGATCAGTTTCAGGTCAGTTCGGCCAGGACAGGGGAAGGAGGAGGAGGAGG
>CM034701.1:290812734-290822930 GCA_020142125.1 Phrynosoma platyrhinos
GATTCTAGTAGAAATTAAATTTATTGTAATTCTTTCCAGGAACAGAGGAGCTGTGTTAGTCTGTTGCAGCAAACATGGTCTTAGGGAAGGAGTGGGAATTGTTTGTCTCTCCAGATGCTGTTGAACTGCAACTCCCAGCATTCTTCACTGTTGGTTATGCTGGCTAGGCTGGGAGTTGCAGTAAAACACCATTACACCCTCCAGTTACAGTAAAACATCATTACAGCCTGGAGTATCTTGGCCCTGCATCTGGCCCAATCTGGCTCTGTAACCTGGCCCTCAATTCCCCTGCTATGGCAGCTGTCTGTGTAGGCATCCTGCTGAGCCACCTGGCACATCTGCTGCTGCTGAGGGTTGCTCGCTTCTGAGGTGAGAACAAGGAATCCAGCAACAAACACAAAGCTAGAGGCCTCCTTCCAACCCCAAAATGAGTGACCTGCAAAATGCTTTGCAACAGTGGCAGATGCTTGGGTGGCATATGGAGTGGGAACAGATGGGCTGCTGGACAATTTGGACCAACAGTCATATGTATTTTTAAATCACTGTAAATCTAACAAGGCTGGTAAGGAGCCATCATGGTGTAGTGGTTTGAGCATTGGCCTGTGACTCTAGAGACCAGGTTTCGAATCCCAGCTTGGCCATGAAACCCACTGGATGAGCTTGGGCTTCCTCCTCAGCCTCCAAGGATGGCAATGACAAACCCCTTCTGAAGAAACTTGCCAAGAAAACCCCATGATAGGACTGATTTAGGGTTCCCATAAGTCAGAAATGATTTGAAGACTCACAGCAATAAGGAAGCTAGTATAGCCCAGTTCTGGTGTGTAACATGCCAGACATCATCCAAACTGCTCAGGCCAGAATTGGGGTTTGAGCCATGCTTCATCTGATCAGGACAATGCCAGAATAGGGACAGACCTTTTGGCCCATGCAGACATGTCCTTATTTACACTGCAATCATAGCTATGTCTACTCAAAAGTAAGTCTTAGTGCATTCATTAGATTTATTCCTGAGAAGTATTTTGCATAGGACTGCAGGCTATTTTGAAAACAGCCAGTTCAATTCTACTATTTGTTGCCCATGAGCTATCTTTACTACCTCAGCAGCAAAGCTGTGGAAAGCTTTTGATTTCTATAAATTAGCATAATCAAACTAATAGTAGTATCTTCCTGCTTTTCCTATATAAATAGTGAGAAAGAGAAATGGTAGATCATTTCTGTTGCTTGGTATAATGATTTCTAGCCTCCTTCAATAGTATTCTAATTGTTAAAGCCACTTCTTGTTGAGTAGATCACCAGTTATACTCAATTTTTGCACACAGGTATTTTTTTGTTTCCATACATAAATCTTCCATTGACTCACTTTATTCAGAGAGGCCTTTTGTATCTAAGCTGAGTTGTTGCTGAGGGTGATATTGATTGACTGGGTGTGTTTTTTTCTTTGTTTAAAATAGGCCTTTAATGAAGTTTTTAATCTGCTTTTTATGTTTTAATTTGTTCTTACCATTGTTAACCACTTTACATGCAATTAATTGGTAGAAAGTAAGGATCTAAGGCAGAGATGTTTCATCTCTGCTTCTGTTTGCAAGATGACATATATAAATATGCCTTTGCCTCAGTTATAATCTTAGACATAAAAAGAAACCTGTGCAAGAATGAAATGTATGTGAACATTTGTTCACTCACTCTATATTCCTATGAATATGAGGGATGCATCTACATTGCAGAATTAATGCAGTTTGACACCACTTTAATGACCATGGCTCAATGCTATGGAATTCTGGGAGTTGTAGTTTTGTGGATTACTTAGCCTCTGTCAGAGAGCTCTGGTGCCACAGCAAACTACAAATTGCAGGATCCCATAAAAAGGAGCCATGACAGTTAAAGTGGTGTCAAACTGCATTCATTTGCAATGTGGCAGCAACCTTAACCTAACTTCACAAAGTTCTTGTAAGGGGGAAATAATGTGGAAATCTTCCAAGAGCTCCTTGAAGAAGAAATAACATGGATGCATAAATAGCTTGCCATTACCAATAAATCTGGCTTCAAACATCATTTGTAAAATACTTGATTACTTACATCACTCATATAATGCTTGATTAACACCTGCATTATACCAGACAACATAGCATGATGATATGTACTCTTAAAAAGCCAGTGTGATGTATAGGTTTG
Organism: Phrynosoma platyrhinos; assembly: GCA_020142125.1. Lineage (NCBI taxonomy): Eukaryota > Metazoa > Chordata > Lepidosauria > Squamata > Phrynosomatidae > Phrynosoma > Phrynosoma platyrhinos. Next base: position 290,814,907 of record CM034701.1, read on the forward strand.
AGTATTTGACTATACCAAGGTTTTTATCCCTGATCAGCCATAGAACCTATTGGGGTGACATTGGGCAAATCACACTCTCTCTGCCTCAGAGGAAACTATTGGCAAGCCTCCTCTGAATAAATCATTCCAAGAAAACACTCTGATATAATATACTTTATATACAGGTGTGTACTTTCCAAATGTACAGTTCTGCTCACTAGAGAATTTTGATTGCTGGAAGGGGGAGGACATTATTACAACTGCTATGTTACATGTAGTTTTCTCTAGACTTTTTTTCTTTGGCAAAACAGAGCTGAAATTTTCTAAGAAAGCCCAGAAAAAAATGGGATTTCTTAACTCTTCAGCTGCTTTCCATTGAAATGTATCTATGTTTTTAACAGGGAATGAGATATGAATATCCATACTTTTCTTCTCAGGACTGAGGGCAGATGAGGGAAATTATGGATTTATGCACAAGCTAAATAAGCCACAGTTATGATCTCTGGATACAGTAAAATATGTGTTAGAAGGATACACTAATGCATTGTTTAATGGTGGCCTCTTACAGGTTTTCAATAGCAGCATAGAGGACTTAGCCCTGTTGAGTGGCCATTTTAAGTGCTAAACCATCAGGTGTATGAAATTCCATGTTTTCAACAGAGGATTGCAACCTGGATGACTACATTTTATTTTTAAATGAGATGGGCAAATGACTGTCATCTTTACTTTGGCCAGACATGTAGCTATGGGAATGGCAAAATGAGGGCAGCACTCATCAATTAACAGTTTTGTCCCCCTCCCCAAATGAGTCCCCAAATGTGTAGAATTACAATAACTTAAAATTTCAGTTCAATATTTAGAAATGCAGTTTAGGGTTCCAAAAAAGAAAAAAAAAGAAAAAAGAAAAGGGCAGGCAGAGTTACCAAATGACTGCAAACAGCAAATGTAGATGTGAATGATTTTCAGTGTTTCTCTGCAATGCTACAAATTTGGGCATTCAGGAGGGGTGTAGAATTCTTATTTGGATGGGCAATGACATCATTTTGATGAAAGATGGAACTCTAGAAGTTAGAAAGAGCACAAACTCCATGCATTACAGAGGTTAACACTACATTAGGGTACTTTTTCCAACCCTAACATCCAATAGCAGGGCAACTAGTTGTCATTATTTATGGCTTTATATCCCATCTACTTCCCCAAACTGAGACCCATGGTGACTCACAAAAGTTAAAACACATACAAAGATAAAAGTAAAAATATGAAAAGAGTTGTTGTTAAAATGCAGTTAACCTATCCACAAAATTGAAACCATTTAAAACAAGCCCACGATAGAGAAAATAAAAAGTCGATATACTATATAGATCAGGAATCAGCAACCTATGGCCCGTGGGCTGGGTGCGGCCCATGGAGGCCTTGGGACAGCCGCTGCCACCACCGCCCTGCACGCTGTCCAAAATGGCGCCTGCGCTTGCGCACACATGTGCACGAAAGCGGGCACCATTTTGGAAGGCCATTTTGGGCCCTGGAAAGGCCACAATGCACGTGCACCAGGTGAATTTGCCTGGAGCAGGCACACTGCGGCCTTCCCTGGGCCCTGACAAGGCCCCAGAACACCTACTCTGGGTGAATTTGTCCGGCACACGCGTGCTGCGGCCTTCCAAAATGGCGCCTGCTCTTGCGCACGTATGCACATGATGGTAGGCATCATGAGCATGCATGCATGGGGGGAAAATGTGTGCGTGCCCCCCGCACCATTTCCCCCCCTCCCGGCAATAAATGTTGCTGACCCGATATAGATACTTGGTTGTTCCAATTAAATCCTCCCTTTCTACAAAAGTGCTGTATAATCCTTGCCACTAGTTATTTAAAATACACTGTAGGGGCAGATGACTTCTTAAGAAATGCAACTCCATGACATTTCCCTGCCCTATATTTCCCTGGTTTTTAACACCTCTGAAATTTATTTATAGTCAACTTGGTGATATTGGTGATTTGTACACATAGTGTGTGTCAGTTCCTTTCCAACCCCATTATTATTCTTGGAGCATTAGATGTGAAAGTAATATGCCTCTTTAATGGGCCTTCACAATGTAAATAAAGCATTGCTTACTAGTTTAAAATACAATATTTCTGTTGTGTGCTTTCAAGTCATTTCAAATTTATGGTGACCCTAATGAGAACCTATCACGGTGTTTTTAGGATAAGATTTGTTCAGAGCAGGTTTGCCTTTGCATTCCTCTGAAGCTGAGAGAATGACACTTGCCCAAGTGGGTTTCCATGGCTGAGCAGGGATTCAAACCCTGGTCTCCAGAGTAGTAGTCCAATGTTCAAACCACTACATGATTCTGGCTCTCAAAATATAACTTTCCATTTATCCTAGATAGGATGAGTGATATTTATCAGTAGTCTAGACTCTAGAACAGGGGTAGGCAACCTAAGGCCCAGGGGCCGGATGCGGCCCACCAAAGCCTTTGGACCGGCCCCAGGCCGGTCCTGCCGCCGCCGCCGCCACCCACCATGATGATATTGATTATTGTTGTTATTACTTGTGCTTGGGGTTTTCTTGGCAAAATCTCCACAGGGGTTTTGCCATGGCTTTTCTGGAGCTGAGAGAGTATGCATGCATATTTTTTATTTTTTTAACTTTTTAATTTTTTAATTTTTATTTATTTAATTATTTATTTTTGGTGCTTCGGCCCCCCAATTGTCTGAGGGACAGCAACCCAGCCCCCGGCTCAAAAAGGTTGCCTACCCCTGCTCTAGAATCTGAAGTTGTGACCTTTAAGGTGCATCTTTATGTTTAATGTACTTATTTCAGCAACTCACTCAGTTGCCTGATTCCTGTCTATGAAAAATAAAGATGTTGAAGCTTCTGCACAGCAATAGAGCTGTGGAAACTGGTATTTATAGCGGATTTTACATGATAAGCTCACTTTGGAACCTAAAACCTAAAACATGACATAATAATTAATCATGTGTATAACACCTTGCAATCTACCAAAGTGCATTCCTATTTTTATCTCTTATTCACCCACGCAATACCACACCAAAAATCCCATTTTTATTACAGAAAGAGAAATAAATTTGGAAGACCCAGCAAGATTTAAAGCCTGAATTCTGAGGCCCAAGCATTATAACATCATACTTGCCAGGTCTTATCCCTTTGTTTAACTGATCTATAGGACTCATAAACAAGCAAATCAATGAGATTTATCAAATATGTCTTCTACTTCCTACAAATTAACTCCTTGGGAGAGTGGAAGAATTACCTTGTCTTTGCTCTGTCCAAAGTCAATCGAGGCTGGATCCATATTAGCAAAATATTCACTACCTACCTTGATTCTGGTGCTGTAGAAACATATGATGTCCAGCTGTTTTCATAGCGAAAGTGCTTCTTATAGGCTTTAATGCCATTTAGCAAAACTCAGTTTTTACTCTGCAGTTTTAGGAAAAACAGGTTTTTTATATGTGTTTCCTATGCCCAAAATAGGATCAGAGTGAAATCGGGGTGCACGGTGATTGAGAGTGGGACGGGTGGTTACTTAGGTCCCGCAAGCATGATCTTGCCATTTTTTACGCTCATTTCCAGCTGGGAGATGTATGTTACATTCATTTGAATATTCATTATTTTATTAAATGTTATTACATGACTGGATGGAGAAAGAGAGGAGGGAGTGCATGCATGAGCTTCTCCAACCAGTCAGCAGTCTTTCACTGAGGTCAGAAGGGTGTTTATGAGACATATAAAAATCCCTTCACTCACTTGTGATCACTCACCGGGGTACTAAACAAGGAATGGAATTGGATGTGGGAAATATCCAAAGGGAGTGCAAGGAAGGTGGTAAGATTGAGAGGAAAACCAGAAAGGCTATTGGTTGATAGGTGTGGACAAGCATGCTGGGAATAAAGAAATGAAGTTGCAGCAGTTGTGTGACTGAAAATAATCCAATGCAGTTATCACATAGATATGGTAGGGCACTCCCTTTCGCTCTTATGTGACTTTTGTTGGGAAGAATGCATAGGTATCAATACCTATTGGGTTTGGATTATAACAGGTGCATGTGATGCCAATGGGAGTCAAGGTGGAGCAAGATAATGCACAGTGGAGATTATTTTGCAGGAATGGATGCAAACCCAATATAGAAACACAGGCTTTGAGATGTATGCTTGATACCCTTTTGATTTCACATAAACAACGTTTTTTCAGTCTTACAAGAAATTACTAACATTGTATATTCTTCAGTTGAGTTATTCTGATGTTGGCATTTTTCAGATTAGTAGCTGAAATCCTGATTCAGTCACTACATGGGAGCAACTATCTTTTTTCCTCATATGATGTTGCTGCGTGGAATAATATGTTGACATGTATCAACTCTCCTGGAAGTATTTTATGGCTTATTTCAACCCATAAGGCTCAAAATCCCTTGTTTTTCCACACTACAAGAGAAAACCGTTTCTAAAAGAATTTTATAATGTTAAAGGCTGCCCTTGCCCTCATGAACTTGTTCAGATGAGATGAAAGAGATTCAGTACAAGTTACATGTGAAACTAGAGTGCTCCACACTGAGATTTAGCTGTTCGTCCTTACTGCATGGTGAGTTGCTGGCCCAAACCCTTCTGTAGAACAGGGTGTATGCTTGCATGGTTAAATGTAGGAGTTGAGAGTTTGACAAAGAGATTTGTGCTCTTCTATGGGGGGATGCAGACCAGGGTGTCGGGGACGCCTTGGGACGGTGCGCCGCTGGAGCGAGGCACTCGCACGGCAGCGCACCGGCGGCATCCCTGAAAGGAGCGCCAAATTGAAAGGCGCTCCTTTCAGAAGTCAGGGAAAGTGTGCCCTAAACGCGTAGGGTGCACTTTCCCTGACTTTTCCGCCGCAGCGTGTGCGGACGCTGCAGCGGGAGGTTGCCCTGGGAGCGCCGGCTGTGTGGAGGGCCGGCAGCTCCGAGGGCAACCTCGGGAGGAGGAAGAGGTGCCACTCGTGCGGCTGCCCCTCCTCTTCCCTGCCTCCAAGATGACTTTATTAGTCGTCTGCCGAGGCTCTATGTGAGAGATTTGTGCTTTTCTCTCAAGGAATTCCAGCCACAGAATCTACCGTATATAGGCAGGAGACAGTTTAACATCACTTTAATGGCCATGGCTCAATACTATGGAATTCTGGGATTTGTAGTTTGTTGTGGCACCAGATTCTCTTGACAGAAAAGGCTGAATATCTCACAAAACTATAAATCCCAGAATTCCATAGAATTGAGCCATAGCTGTTAAAGCAGTGTCAAACTTTATTATTTCTACAGTGTAGATTAGGGAATGGGAGACAGACAGACAGACAGACAAAGATCTGTCTGGTAGGAGCAACACAACACCACAACAATTAGAAACACTGAACCTAAGAAGTGAGAGCTAATGCTTCTGGCATTGATTTAAAAGACCCAAGCAAAATATTGAATTCATACATCACATACATCTCTACTACTACTATTGCTGTTGTGTGCCTTCAAGTCATGTCCAACTTATGGTGGCCTTAAGGCGAGAGTTGAAGGGAGAGGAAAACACTGTGAAATGCTAGAAAATGGAAGATGTATGGTGTTTTTGTGGAATAAAATGTTGTTAAGCTCTGCTGTAGTTTTTTTTTTAAAGGCTTTTATTTATCCAGCTGAGGTGTTTCAGGAAAACCCTTCTTCTGGTTCTCTTTTTAATATTAATAATAATAAATTTTATTTATATCCTGCCCCTCTGCTGTTGTTGTAGCTAGTTTCTAACATTAAATGAAATTTCCTACTTTTGGCGACCCTATCATGAAATTTTCTTGGCAAATTTCTTCAGAGGGGGTTTGCCATTGCCTTCTTCTCAGGCTGAGAGAGTGTGACTTGCCCAAGGTCACCCAGCAGGTTTCAAGCAATCGAACCCTGATCTCCAGAGTCACAATCCAACACTCAAACCACTACGCCATGCTGTTCTCACACTATATCTGACTATAAGCACAAATTACCAGATTGTATGTATTGGATCGAATGATAACATGTGTGAGTGAAGACACACATTTCTACTAATCCCCCCCCCCTACTTGGGCCGGGTCATTGTTAGTATGGTATAATAAACTGACTAGAGATATTGTGGATCAGCTTGCTGTGACCACTCTCACCAATATTCATAGAACAATGAACTTTATTGAGTTACACAACTCATTCATTCTCCCAGCCAAGGCAGTATGATGTTGTGGTTTGAGTGCTGGACTAGAACCACATGAGATCAGAGTTTAAATCTCCATTTGGCCAGAGTTTTTGTGTGAATAAGTCATACATCACTTCTCTGACCTTCTTAAAATAAAGACAGGATACACATATAGTACAAATATGCAAATATAAGCTCCAAACCCATGATTTTTACTTCAACATAATATATTCAGGATCAGGGTGTAAATTTTCCAAATTGTACACACTTGTCGCTGGGAAGCATAAGTGCTCTCTGTGTATGTAGCTTATATTTATATCTCAATTAATTAAACACTGTGAAATCCTTTGGGGAGTAAAGGCATGGTGCATGGATGCCTGGTGCTTATGACGCATTTATTTGAGATTTGTAGTGTGAGTGTTAAATGAATGCTTAAATGCACTTTTCTCTCTCTTTTGCCTTATTTCTTTCAATTTAAAGTAGTCTAATTATCATTTCTGATACTTTTTTTTTCTTGTAGAGAATGCTCCTATCCTTATATGATGTGTAATGCAATAAAACCTATGTTTACTCAGAAGCAGGTTCCATTGTGTTCAGCGAGACCAACTGCAAAGTCAGGAGTCATAGGCTGAACTGTGACCTTAAAAGATTATATTTGCTAAACTTTACAGGGACTGGTTTAGCCAGTGATAATACAAGATACCAGCATTTTAGTTATTTGTTAATACTTGGAGAGTTGTTACTTTTATCCCCATGGATATGCATCAGAATGGAGTGGTGGTAAAAAAGTGAAATCCATCATTCACAGACATAACTTGGCTTCAGTCAAATTAAAACTTTACAGCCTTTTCATCAGGAGTGGGCAATGTGTGTCCCTATGTTGGCAATTGTCACTTTGTTGTTGTTAGTTGCCCTTGAGTCAACTTAAACTCATGATGACCCTGTGCAGGAGACATCTCCAAGACCTCCTGTCCTCCACTTGCTCTCCTTAGCTCCTGGAAATTCATACTTGTGACATCTCAGATTGAATCTATCCATCTGGTGTGCAGTCTTCCATTCCTTTTACTACACTTTATCTTTCCCAGCATTATTGTCTTTTCTAATGAATTGTGTCTTCTCATGATGTAGCCGAAGTATGAGAGCCTCAGGGCCTTTACAGACTGCCAGGAATAGTGCAGCTTGAGGCCACTTTAACTGTCCTGGCTCAGTGCTAAGGAATCATGGGAACTGTAGTTTATTGTGGCACCAGAGCTCTCTGGCAGAGAAGGCTCAATGTCCCAGAAATAAAAACAATTCCTATGATTCCCTAGCACTAACCCTAACCCTAAAAGTGGACTCAATTTGCACTATTTCTGGCAGTCTGTAAAGGCCCTCAGTCTGATCATCTTGGCTTCCAAGAAGATTTCAGGCTTGATCTATTCAAGGAGCCTTTTGTTTGTCTTTTTGGCTGTCCATGGTATCCTCAGCACTCTTCTCCAGCACCACATCTCAAATGAATTGATTTTCTTCTTATCCACGTTCTTCACTGTCTGGCTCTCGCATCCGTACATGGTAATGGGGAATGGATTGAACAATTATAACTTTAGTGCTCAGTTGTATATCTTTACTTTTTAGTATCTTTTCTATTTTTTTCATTGCTGCACTTCCCATTCATAGCCTTTTTTCTGATTTCTTGACTACAGTATCCATTCTGATCAATATTTGATCCTCAGTACAAGGACTCTTTAGTTTGATTTCCTCATTACGTAGGATGAATTTATGTATTTCTTCCATGGTCATTATTTTTGTTTTCTTTATGTTCAGCATAAAGGCATGCCTTTGCACTTTCATCTTTGATCTTCCTTAGTAATTTTTTCCATTTCTGTGATGTTTTC
>CM034701.1:290829168-290840690 GCA_020142125.1 Phrynosoma platyrhinos
AAGTGGACTCAATTTGCACAATTTCTGGCAGTCTGCAACCCTCCTTAGTCTCGAAGGTGCTGCAAGATATACTGTTCATATTCTTTCAACCTTCTGTCCAGGAGGAATTTCAAAATGTCCTCCCCTTTAAGCAGGACTAAGAAGCATGGATTGACATTTATATTATTAGTGTGTTTAGTTTTTCTCAGGGGAAAGTTCTACACTTTTACAAAGGTCCCCATTTGGTGGTGCCTCCTCCTTCTCCTCTTTTGTGGTGAGGACTTTTGGTGGTGGTGGTGGTGGTGGTGGTGGATTTCCCTCTGCACCTCTGAGGAAATGGCCAAGGGCTTCCCTGAAGGAAAAACCAGCTGGAGGGAGAGGCTGGGTTCTTGAGGCCACCTCCCCTCCACAGCTTTGGCACCAGGTCTCCACAAGCTTTTCCTCAAGAAAAACCAAGGGGAAGCCTGTGGCACGTGGGCCCAGGCCACCATGGCTTGGCTCCTGCTGGCCTACACCCCTCACCGCTCCTCCTCCTCCTCCTCCTGGCTGTCAGAAACTGGCACTAAAAGTCATGCGTGTTGCTCCAGCATTAACAGTAGAGTTTGTTTACTCCCCCCCCTTTTGCTGTTTTTTTTTTTTTTCCCAAAGGAAATCTAGAAAAACAAAACGGGTGAGATCTTGCAGCTGCCTGCATTGGGTATGAGAGGTCTTCTGTTCAATAATGCTGAGTTAAATTTCTTCCAGGAGAACGGCCACGTGAAGGTGAATGGTGACGCTTCACCAGCGGCTGCTGAGGCGAGCAAGGAGGAGGTCCAGGCGAATGGCAGCGCGCCCGCCGAAGAGTCGGTGAAGGAAGAGCAGACTCCCTCCGAGCCAGCCTCTGAGAAGGAGGCCGCGGAAGCTGAGAGTACAGAGCCAGCGTCTCCCGCCGAAGGGGAGTCCTCCTCTAAGACTGAGGAAGGGGCCACTCCTTCTTCCAGCAATGAGACCCCGAAAAAAAAAAAGAAGCGCTTTTCCTTCAAAAAGTCCTTTAAGCTAAGTGGCTTCTCTTTTAAAAAGAACAAAAAGGAATCTGGGGAAGGAGCCGAAAACGAAGGAGCGGCTGCTTCCGGAGAAGGAGGGAAAGACGAGGCGGCCGCTGCCCCAGAGGCCGCAAGTAACGAGGAGAGCAAAACTGCTCAGGAGGCTTCGCCTTCCGCGGATGCGGCTGCCACTACCGCCAGCACAGAGGAGACAAAGGAGGAGCCAGGTGGCTCTCAGGAAGCCAAATTGGAAGAGACTGCGCCAGAGAAGCCTACAGGAGAAGAGGCCAAGCCAGCTGAAGAGCAGAAGCCAGCCGAGGAGAAACAGGAAGAGGCACCGGCCGCGTCTGCCCCTAGTGCTACCACCGAAGCCACCTCAACTGAACCAGAGCCACCCAAAGCAGAGGAGCCAGCGGCAGCTCCTACACAGGAAGTTCCATCTGAGTCTAGTCCAGAAGCTCCACCAGCTGAGTCGGCAGAGTAAAGGGGGGGGGAAAGATGATGATGATGATGATGTTGATGATGATGATGTTGATGATGATGGCAATTTTGAGATGATTGAACTTTTCTTCCCCCCCTATTTGTTTGTTTGGAGTGGTGCCAGGTACTGGTTTTTTGAAGAACTTGTCTACAACCAGGGATTGATTTAAAAGATGTCTCTCTTTTTTTTGTCTCTACCCACACAGATCCCATCTCAGATCATTCTGTTGCCACCATTCCAACTGGTAGAGGGGAGACTAAATGCCTCCCTCTGCTTTGTCCCTTTTTTTTTTTTTTTGCATCAGTATTAATGTTTTTGTTTTTTGTTTTTGCATACTTTGCATCTTTATTCAAAATGTAAACTTTTTTTCTCTCTCTGTCTCTTTCTCTCTTGTCAATCTATGGACATACCCATATATGAAGGAGATGGATGGGTCAATAAGGGATAGCAAATGAAGTGATAGGGGTCACAATGGGGAATTAGTGGTGCAGATAATTTGCCAAGAAAATGTGCCACAAGAAATAAGGGGTTAGTCTTTTTTTAAAAAGAAAGTTATTACAATGTATTTTGTGAGGCAGATGTTCTATAAGGTTTACAACACTACAAATCTTGACTAAGAAGGAAGATGAAAAATTCCAATACTCAGATTAAAAAAAATCATAGTCTTAGGAAATTCATTTAAACCATAGGAACTTTCACTTATCTCATGTTAGCTGTACCAGTCAGTGATTAAGTAGAAATACAAGTTGTATAGGCTTTATTGTTTATTGCTGGTTTATGACCTTAATAAAGTGTAATTATGTATTACCAGCAGGGTGTTTTTAACTGTGACTATTGTATAAAAACAAATCTTGATATCCAGAAGCACATTAAGTTTGCAACTTTTTCCACCCTGCCCATTTTTTGTAAAATTGCAGTAATCTTGGACCTTTAAAAAAAAAAAAAGACCACACAATTTTAAACTCAACCAAGCTGTGATAAGTGGAATGGTTACTGTTTATACTGTGGTATGTTTTTGATGACAGCAGATGATGCTTTCTTTTTCCAGTTGTCTTTGAGAATGAAGAAGAAAAACCAATTTCAGATGCAATGGTTTTTGTGTAGCATCTTGTCTATCATGTTTTTTGTAAATACTGGAGAAGCTTTGACCAATTTGACTTAGAGATGGAATGTAACTTTGCTTACAAAATTGCTATTAAATTCCTGCTTAAGGTGTTCTAATTTTCTGTGAGCACACTAAAAGCGAAAAATAAATGTGAATAAAATGTAGAATTTGGCTGTGTTTCTTTTTCTGGATACCTTTGATAGCTTAGTAGATTGCTTGAACTGTCTAAATTTGTATTAAAAAGGCAACTTGTTTGCCACTTAACATTACTCTTAATTTCTAAAATATGGATTTTGTGGTCTCTTGGCCTTACTAAAAGTTTCTTTGTGTATGAAGACCTGTAAGGCCTTTAAATGTGCATTGGATTCAAAATTGTCCTGTGCCACTCTGGATGCTTAATTGGCTAATGTGAGATTTGGGGAAAAGAGAACTGGAAAGAACTAGAGTGTGCTTATAACAAGCTTGCACCAGTTGACAATTAAGTGGGGTATGTGTGTGTGTGTGTGGTTAAAAACCTCAAGGACCACTTTATGTTACATTAGATTGTTATTTCGTAGCTTGAGTTGACTTGACACTTTGACTGTGGTAGTTTGGAATGTCTTGGGCCTTGGCCTGAATTTCCAAACAATGACACCTAAATTCAGGTGTCAAAACAGCAAAGGTCCAATCTTACCTGCGAGTTCTTAACCATTTCAGCATCTACTTCAGTGCCTGACTTTAAGCAACCAGCCTTGGAAGTTGGGCTAAAACAAACATTTTTGTTCTACCAAATGGTGAGCAATACTTTTTTTGTATGTTACTCCCAGCTGTAGATGAGTTAGCAAAAAGCAAAACAAAAATTGCTATATTTGTCTAGAAGAGTCATTTGGTGCTTGCCTTTTAACTGTTTAGACTTTTGGGCTAATTTCCACCATACTGCTCAGGGCAAAATATGCCTTAATAAAACAGGCTTTTGTAAAAAAAAAACAAAAAACAAATACACAGTAGTTAATGGTGTTGGAGGGTGGAAATTGATTCAAGGAAGTGTTGCTCCTAGGTTTATAGGTGAAATTTAGTGTTACACTTAACTTGCTTCCATCTATGTTTTCACCAGTACCTTACTTTGGAAGCAATTACACTTATTTTATGAGAGAGTGGCACATTAGCACCTTGTTCCCTAAAGAACAAAGCCTGAGCTGAATGAAATTCAATGGATTTCATACTGAACACATACTCTTATTCAGCTGTCCACATCTTTTTATTTTTTATTTTTGGCTTGTATATATACTCTGGTCACCCTGGTATTTCTCTGTAGTGTTAGAAATGTATTGACTATTATGCTTTAAATGGCCATGGGATGAAATAAATGGATGTAAAATGAGATATTCCATACCAGTGTCATTATTGGACTCCATCTGTTGGGGGACACCTTCCATTCATAATTCTTGCTAAGAGTGTTGACAAAGTAGTTATACACTTCTGATTTGTGACTTTGGCCTTATCATAAGTATGTGTTCTAAAGTCATAAAGCCAGCCCGACTTACACTTTAGGTACAGTGTGACTTAAATGGAATTTCCTCCCTCCCTTTTCCATATTATCTTATTTGGACCATAGTAAAAGATAAGGCTGGTTTGTACACCAGAGAATTTGGAAAGCGCATGTAAGGTACACTTAGCATGGAGCCCTGAATGGGGACAGTTCTCTGTAGGACAATAACAGGTGGCAGATTGTCTCTGTATAATAAGAAGATAAGTCTTCTAATGGAGTGGATATTGCAAGCTTTAATTTCTTAATTCTGTTATATATTTGAACTATCAATTTTTTCAAACATCCCAAAAGTTGCTAATTGGCATTGTGCACATTTCTTGGTCATATACAGAATAAGTGTATATGTAATCCAGAAAGTACAAAACTAAAGAAAAGGCAGTGCTTTGGTGTCACCAGCAAGCTGCTGGCTTGATCACTAGGAAGGAAAATGGTGGTTTAGAAAGAGGTCTAGCAGTTCTTGCATGATGGTTACTCTTTATGCTGAAGTTGAATAACTAATCTTATGGTACAGTCCAATGCTTGTCTACTCAGAAGTAAATCCTATTAAATTCAATATGGCTCATTCCCAGGTAAGTGAAGTTAAATTTCAGACATAGAGTGTTCCTTTTAGAAAACGCCAACATGGATTTAGAATCTAAATAAGTATTTCTTGGCCTGTTTTATCAGATGTTCCATAGTTCTTCTAACTAGTTAGATGGACATCACAGTATGGTAGACAAATTATTGAATATATAATACTTTTCTGTGGAAATACATGGGCAGTTTGCCACAGAAGCTGCTAAATCTTGCATAGTTCAGACAGATTTCCATACAGCCCTGTATGCTCAAATGGCTATAGGTCACTTCTAAATGTTGTTAGAAATAATTTCATTTATTTACTGGCACTTTTAAAGCTGAATAGAAATAGAATTGTGTCTTGTTCAGCCTCATAATACCAGAGATCCCTTTTTTGAAATTAGAGAAAAATTAAGGTTAGTTTAGATTTTAATTTATATGCTACCTTTCTCCAAAGGAAATTTTTCAAAGTGCCTAATGCAATATGCAAGGTATGCCTATGTGAAAATTCCCATAATAGCCACCACCATGGCCAATGGTCTGGGATTATGGGAGTTGTAGTTGAAAATATACAGAGGACATCAGGTTGCCTACATCTATTTAGACTTCAGACTAAGAGGTGAGCCTATTTTTTTAAAGTTGAAGTGCTCAGTGGTTGCTAAGATGTTTTCTTAGCCATACGATCAAAGTAAATTGCTACAAATAGACAACTTGAGTGTGCAGGTCAAGTACTTTCTGCTCAGTCTTATGTTTTAAAATGTAATAGTGAAATGTATATACAATAAAAACATTTTAAAAAAATAATAGTAGAAATAATTATTCTGGCTGTAAATAAGATTGGATTTAGTCAAACAGGAGTTCCCCCAAATAAGCAGTTGCTACTATGTTAGGAACTGTGATAGAATTATTATTCTTGAAATATACAATAATCCATGCTCTATTGATACCTAAGGTAATTGTGGAATCTGCTTACATCCTTTAAATCTTACTCTCTTTCATACCTTTAAGAGTATGGTAACTGCACACATTATCATACAAATTTTGAACAGATCCATCCATCCAAATTTTGGTTTTCAAAATTCTTTGCTTAATGTTGCAAAAATAGATTAATGTAAATTCATATGGCTCCCCAAATGAGCACAATGAAGCATCACCTAATCCTTTGGAGTTAGATTTGGATCTGCTTGTTTAATTGGAAGTGAGAGGTGTGCCGATTCCTGAATGAGTTGAAGCAATTTGGAGATAATAGAATCTTCAGATTTAAGGTTCAAAATATACTGAATAAATAATCCAGTTGGAGACTGCTTTAACTGCCCTAGCTCAGTGCTAAGGAATCCTGGGAATTGCAGCTTATGGCACCAGAGCTCTGTGACAGAGAAGGCTCAATGTCTCACAAAACTATACTTCCCAAAATTCCCTAGCATTGAACAAGGGCAGTTAAACTGGTCTCAAACTGGATTATTTTGAACATGTGTTTTGGACCTAAGTTATCATGATAGAAGATTAGGACAGGCAGAGAAATCAAAGATCCAACTCTTTCCCTGCACTCTTGTGGATATGAACCTGATTGAGACTGCATTTGAAATGCCAAATTTCCAATATTCCAAGCCAGATTTTGGGAATGCTGTACTACATTTTGGACATTGTAGTCTGAAAGGTAATTTTCCAAAGCACTGGATACAGGCATACATTTTTTTTATTTTATTTTATTTTATTTGGTGAAGGGTGCTACACAGTGCTTTAACAAATAATGTATTTGTGAATCAAGATGTCCTTGTGGACAAAGATGTTTGTATGTAAGTGCTTCAGTTTTTGAGGTTTGTTTGGAAGAGTAGAATATCCTAATTTTGGAGAAATCAAGCATCTTTTAATGGATCTCTTTCCTCATCCACAGTACCTAGGTTCAATATTTGAAAGTCAGTAACCAAATATGTGATGTATTTTGAAGTTTTTGAAAAATCTACAGTCACTGATTCCTCTAAATGGAGTGGGTGGGGAAAGAGAACCCAATGTAGAAAATTTGTGGTCTTTCACTAGAACAAAAACAATTCTAAATCTTTATATTTACAGTATTTGTAAAGAAATCATAAGCATTAAAAACTTCTGATTTGAATTGAGATATTTCCGCTTTCTCATCCATAAGTAAGAAACACATATTCATAAATGATATAGGAAGGCCATGCAGACAGACTACAGGTGGTTTTGTTGGATGAAAGGAGAAAGTAATTGGAAATCACATATGTTGGAATTACACCTGATCCCCTTTCATACAACTAGCTCTGGAAATAAGAAAGTTGCGATCAACATAGATTATAGCCTGTATACACTTGAGTTATGCAAATGTTAAGATATACAGTTGTCCCTCCCCATTTGCAGATTTTGAGTCCGCGGTCTCACTCTTTGTGGGAGGGACAAGCAGGTAGTGATAAAATGGCGGTGCACACCCCATGTCTGTGCTCACTATTATTTTCAATGGGGCTCAAATATTTACGAGCCAGCATTTTTGCAGAATGGATCCCCCGTGAATTGGGAGGTACTACTGTAGTTCATGGCTTCCTAAAAACTTTTGGCAATCTCTGTACCCAATAACTGTATCACTGGTAGAACATTTGGTAAGTGGAATTGGAAAGTAGGTTTTTGTGGATTTTGGGGGCTGTGAGGCCATGTTCTAGAAGAATGTATTCCTGACATTTCGCCTGCATCTGTGGCTGATGTGTTGTTCTCAGTGTGGCTTGCCAGCAATAAATTAGGCATTTTGTCACAGCTTCCACTTCTTCTCATCCTTCAGCCTCCAGTCATATCACTGCATTTTCACTTTATGCAGGTAAAATGTCAGGAATACATTCTTCTAGAACACGGCCTCACTGCCCAAAAAACCCACAAAAACCTATGGATGCCGGATGTGAAAGCCTTTGACTTTGAATTGGAAAGTGTTTACAAGGCCTTGAACTGTTTGGAATCCTACCTGTCAACTAACCAAATAGCACTGGGAATAAGCTGTAATTTAGTAAGCATTTAAATATATATGTGATTGGCCTTTTTGATCATAGGTTTAAAGTGGAATTTTCTGAAAATTGGCATTCAGGGTTAAAATATCTTGAAAAAATAAAGAATACTAGTAGATTTTTCAAAGTAATTTATCTGGTGTACAGCATTTCAGATGATTGTTACTGTGTTACATTTTCTAGAGATAAATTTGTATAATTTACAGAGAAGCTATATGGATCTGAGGGTTTAAGAAAGGGACAGAGTAACATTACTGTATTGTTACTCCAGGTTACCTCAGGAGACCAAAGACCAATAGCCACATATGATTACATGGAACTATGTAGAAATGAGTTGTCATTAACCAATTTAACCTGGAATAAGAAACATACTAATATTGAAAAGTAATAATTTACCATCTATATGCTTGAGTTCAACCATCATTTGGAACTGGATGAGCCATCTACATGCTTGAGTTCAACCAGGATGGTTCAAGATAAACACACACACACATACAGAGTTTTCTGTTTAGTGTAAATTGGTTGTAACTTAGAAGAAGAGGCATGTGTATAGGTTGTATTACGTATTTTTCAGCATTCACACCAGTTAAGACCACAGACACCAATTAAGATTAAAGAAAGAAATTCATGTTTATGGACATTTGATCCATATAAGAAAACAGAACATAAAGGAGCATTATAATGAGACTGGATATTTAATGTCAAATATCCATGTAAGATGAGATGATTGATATGTTATTTATAAGACCTAAAATGGAAATATTGTCATTTGGAACTGGATGAGCCAATGTTCTTGTTTTATTTCAGCATGATTTATCTTGCTTCCACATCTTTGCATAACCACTTTTGCTGGTGCTTGTCTTTGAGTACCACAGAAGATTATGCTTTGCATGCTGTCAGAAGACTTCAGAAACTGTACTGACCGATACTTAAGATTTATTACTTGGTCCTTAATCTGTCTCTTCAGCACCCTGTCTCTTTACTGCAAATGATGGAGAATTTCTTATCTATGAAACCGAGGAATTCCATATTGGCTGTTCTGCAGAATTTCATCATTTCTGCAAAGCTTCCCTTCTGATTCATTTTAGGACTTGGCTGCCATGGCTGTTACAGCTATGTTTCAAATTATATTTGTTCCCTATGCATATAATAGGGGTGCACTCTTAATATACTATATTTTACTGAGCAGACAAATTGGCACACAATGGAACTTGCTACAATTCTCCAATCAGGGACAGACTGTTAACTTGATGAGATTTAGGAACTCATAGCCTCTGCAGGATAATCAACTAGTGTGCTCTATGATTTCTTAATGACTCTGATGGCATTTCCTGTGACCTTGAATGTTGTAGCACTTATGGATTACTGGAATGAAAGATGACCTGGATGGGGTGATATGGTTGCTTATTCTTCCAACTTCCTTCTTTCACAACTTAAAGTTTAGTGAACTTGCTGACTTTCTTAGGAGCCTGGAGTGATGAAGCATCATGGATGATGGCTAGAGTGACAATGGAGAAAATCAGGATGAAGCTGACAGGACATAGGCTAGCCTAGCACTAATTCTGGAGTCTATTTAATAGAAATGGTGACAAAGAAGGATTATTGTTCTATCACCATTGCATCTGCTCAGGGCCATCTCATGGAGCTGTTCCAGGTGATGAAATCCCTAATATATGCTGTTCTCAGGGGAAGTCAGAAGATATCTTTAATCTGCAGATCATTTTATGAATAAAGTCACACAATGGCTAGTGTGGATTCCAGATTAATCCATATTCTGTTCTAGGTGTTTCTGTGTTTATGTGTGTTAAAGGGAAGAATGTTGATGGGATAAGCAAGGATTGGCTTACAACTCAAGGCATGTATAAAGGAAGCATTGTCTAGGTAGGCTTTAGATCTGCAAACCATTTTAGGTAATGACAATTCTCTTATGTTGGGGACCAATCTGTTTATCCCACTGTTCTGTCTCCAACCTTTACTCATGTGTATGTAAACTTGCCAGTTGGTTCTTGAACAGTAACATAAAACCATAGAGTTGAAAGAGACTGCTAGGGCCATCCAGTCCAACTCCCTGCTGCGTAGGAATACAGAATTAAAGCACTCTGGACAGATGGCCATCCAGCCTCTGTTTAAAAACCTCCAAAGAAGGAGACTCCACCACAGTTGGAGGCAGCATCTTCCACTGTCGAACAGCTCTTTTTTCAGGAGGTTCTTCCCAATGTCAGGAATCTCTTCCATAATTTGAATCCATTGCTCTGCATCCTAGTCTCTGGAGCAGCAGAAAACAAGTTTGGGCTATGTTCAATATGACATCCTTTCAGTTTTTTAAATCTGGTGATCATGTCACCTCTTAACCTTCTCTAGTTCCATTGGACTGAAGAGCAGAGAGTGAGAAGAGAAGCTGGGCTATTCCTCGGTTCTGCTGAGAGAGCAACTTCCTTTGATTTTTCACAGTTGGCCATATTCCATCAGTCTCCCTGAACTGTTTCAATACTAGCTGATTGTAATAACAGTAACTTTAAGAACTGCTACCTGAGTTTCCGTTTTTCCTTCTTCTTTCTCCTTCCTCTCACCTTATGGATCATGTCTTTAAGATTTGCAACCCTAAAACAGGGACTGTCTTGACTAGCCTTTTTTGGCTAAAGTATATGGTGAAATATTTGACATAAATGAACAAGCTAATAGCCCTGATAATGACATAAAGTGGGCATTAGTCCATTAATGTCTATATCATAATAGTGCTAGTCTTCAAGGTGCTACAATGACATCCTTCATGCCTCTCCTGGAATGGGCTAGGGCAGCACTGGCTTGTGGTAACTACATTCATTTCTGCAGGATGATGGTAAGTGTTAAATCATAATTAGTGTAAAATCAACTCTAAAATCATTGGTTGAAATCCTGCACCAGAGACTATGATGTGTACTTACAATAATGGAGCTGACACAATACATAGTTATGCTAATGAATTGTGATGGGGCACAATGCATGGTGTCCTATTGTGCAATGGAAGCTTCCATTGCCCATTGGGACACATTACCCAACAGTAAATGACGCTGACCCTGCTTGTGCAATGGTCTTAGTGATATAACTATGTCTTTGCTTTCTTCCAAAGAGTATAAATGTTATGCAATGGTCCAATTCAGCTTTATGTGATTGTAAGTCAGTTTTATTGTTGCATGCCTTCAAGTCATTTCTGATTTATGACAACCCTATTGTGAGGTTTTCTTGGTAGAATTTGTTCAGAGGAGTTCGCCCTTGCCTTCCTCTAAGGCTGAGTGTGACTTTCTTAAGGTAACCCAGTGGGTTTCCATGGCCAAGTGGAGATTTGAACCTTGGTGCCCCAGTGTCCTAGGCCAACACTCAAACCTGTACACCACATTGGCTCTTTACAATCTTGTAATTTCTCAACAAGATGTCAGCCACTGTGTGATTTTATCTGGCCCCAATCCAAAGTCTAACTACAACTACATTAGCCCTCAGGTTTTTGATAGAAGAACATGCTTAATCAGTGGAACTTAAAAGTGTAACAATTGACCAGTTCTCCCCGTTAGTTTTAGAGGGCTGACATATGATTTTTATGAAAGCAAAGGTAGATTTCTAGATGACATTGTTCTAGAAAACAAATGTAGAAGAAGAAACACTGTGACACTATCTTTTAGACCTTACTATTCACCTACAGATACAGTTAGTTCAGGGAGTGGCTCATCCCATTCTCAAAAGATATTTGCCAGAAGGTTGGACAACTCATGCTTCTATGTATGAGGAATCCAATGTAATAGTCCTTAGATACTGGAGCTTATTCAGAGATGTGAACAATTCAGAAATCACTCATGATATGGGGGGGGGGGGG
>CM034701.1:290840800-290884392 GCA_020142125.1 Phrynosoma platyrhinos
TCTCAAAGTGTCAATAGGAAGTGACATCACATGCTTCCAGTTTCCATTTTGAGAAGTATTGCAGAGGAAAATGGAGGTCTTTGGGGGGTAGTACAGGATTCTGGGATGCTTGTGGGGATGGTATTTGTGTGTGTTTGGGGACAAAAATTGTGCTGAATTAAAAAAAAATGGGATTGGCAGACTTCAGGGACCACAAAAAATGTTTTATTTATGCCATGATCTAAAGGAACTAGAATAGGGGGGATTTAACATTAAATAATAAAGTGTGGTTATCAAGTAATCCTCATGATGTAGAGTTTTTGAATATTTAGAGAATATTTAGAGAACACTTACCTGTTCTGAATCCAGGCCTGTAGCTGGAAATACACCAGTATAGTTAGTTGCTGGGATAAAGTGGCCATGGACTCTGCAGTGATTGGGATGGAGGGGAGCAGAAGTGATCTCTGACACATGAGAAAGATGACAGGGAAACTTGGGTGGTGCAGTAGTTAAATGCCAGTACGGCAGTCACAAGGTTGTGAGTTCTATCCCAGGGCTCCAAGGTCCACTCATCCTTTCCTAGGTCAGTAAAATGAGTACCAAACTTGTTGGGGGCAATTGGCTACCACATTGTAAACTGCTTAGGAAGTGCTAGTTCACTGATAAGCGATACAGAAATGTACTTGCTATTGCTACTGCTATCTTTCTCCTGACAAATGGTTTTCACAGCTGTTCTTCCACCACTGGTCAAAAAAGTCGTGCTAATAATGACCATTATATTGGGGTAAGTAACCAATATAGTTATGATCACTGTACCCATGGAAGACCAAAGAATGTGAATGGAGGAAATTCTATGCAAATCAAATAAGGTATTTATCAGTTATAAAATGATTAAATAATTGCAATAAAATTACTGATGCGTTGTTCTCAGTGTGGCCTGCCAGCAATAAATTTCTGTCACAGCTTCAACTTCTCATCCTTCAGCCTCTTGCCATATCACTGCATTTTCACTTTATCTCTCACTGAGGAGGGTTAATAAGGAATTAACACACGTTTGTTTAAAGTCCTCTTTAAATAAGAAATTTTTCATTTTTCAGAGCACACTGTTTACATTCATTGCATGTGCAATTTTTTTTTTCTTCAGGTTGAGAACAAGTTGAATTCACATTTAGGCATTTTGTTTCCAGCAATTGTAAACGTAAGATGTGAAACATCTTGCACCAGTCTTCCTCCTGAGTCAAGCAAAATATTTACAATACTTTTTGTACAAACTAACACTGTATCAACTACCCTATTGTCTGTTCTTTGTCTGCAGAGCTATACTCATGAAATATATTGTCCTGGGAAAGTAAAAAGGCTAAATCCCTGCCTGTTAGCGTTGATTGACAAATCTGTTTGGGGAAATAAATCTACATGTATCGTTCACCTCAATATATCTTGTGTTCCTTTTTCTACACAGGCATTTTTCCATAGAGGAATAATTTTGAATCAGAATTAACCCCTAGAAGGAGATTTTCAATTTAATCATCTTTGTAAGTCTGGCTTGAATCACTGATTTTATATGTCCAGTAGTGCTAGACTTCCAGAACAACTGAACTGTTATACAGAGATATTAATAGAGTTGAATGTATCACATAAATAATGAATGGTCAGAAGGTGATTATTAAACTCAAGAACATTTTGATTAAATTGGATCATAACTGTATGGAAAGCAAACGAGAAAAACCTGGGTTTCTTACAAAGTTCTCTAGTGACACAGTGAGGCCACTATAATGTACTACTGCAGGGATATGTATTTCTGTACCTTACTGTTCAGTTTGCTGCAGAGGAAATATGATGATTATTCTTAAAGAGGTGTTTCAAATTAACAAATGAAGAGCCGCACTCCCATAAGTTAATACGGAAAGTGCCTGCTAAACTTTCTCCATAACCTGTTCTCTTATTAAGCACAATCCAGGAAGCTATTTACAATTCAGGCTAGTTTACAAACCTCCATACTGATCACCTGATAGTTGCAATATTAAACAGTGGTCATTAATTTTTGTGCATGAATAATGCACCACAAATGAAATTTAGCTTCATGGACAAAACTTTCAGTTGTTGCTATCACAGTGTAAACAATGTTCATCAGTAGAATTGGTTTTCATACTGCTGGTTGTCAAGGATAAGGGAATGAAGTACATATACCTAGTACACCAGTCTAAAGCTTAATTAAAATCAATATAACTTTAAGTTTTGAATTAATTGAAATGTTGTGAGTTAATGAAAATGGGTGAATGTTGGATCTTAGCTATTTTCTGAGGAAATAAAACAGCATTTGCAGGGTTGTTGTCCCTATTTCAAATTAAGTGCTGCAAAAACTTAAAAGCACACCATCCTGTTACACCATGCAGGCACACAATGCCCCACCTTTGTGTGATAAAATTTCCAATCCTTGTGTAGTAAAATATCATTCCAACAAGTGAGTCATGGGAATTGTATTTTTTTCTGAGACATTGAGCCTTCTCTGTCAGAGAGCTCTGGTACCACAATAAATTACAGTTCCCATGATTCCCTAGCACTGATCCAGGGCAGTGCTTCAATTTAATGTGCACTATTTCTGGCAGTCTGCAAAGGCCTAATGACCTCAGGAAATATATGCTGAGGGATGACCATGACAGATCTTGGCTGTTCCTTCTTAACTGTTGAAAGAACTGATGGCTACCTGTTCTGTTTTGGGCACTAACCCACTGTTCAGATGTGCTGGATACTAGTTTGTCCAGCAGTATTAAAAGTAAATTACCATAAACTATCAGTCTAGTTAAATTCTGTGGCTGGCCTTTTGTTAATGATATGCAAGTATAAATCCAACATATGTTTGTGTTTTTTGGTCATTGGGGAGGTTGGTGTCCTCTTCCTTTCTTCACAGTGACCAACACCCACCCTTAAGAACTCATTGTTTCTTTGTGATAGCCCCCACATGTCTGTGTCAAAGAACTCCTTGCTATGTTCCTTTAGCCATACACAGACCTATTTCACTATCCACCGAGGCCTCTGACAAACCTGGAAAAACATGGTGGATGATGCCATTAGTCTGTGAGTCCTGGGGTTGGTGAAAAATGCGAGTTGTACTGTAGTTCTGCTTGCAGAATTTTTACATTACACTCTGTGTTATAGGATCTTGACGTATATATAGAATGGAGAGTGGGCACCATTTTGTCATTTACATTTGGCTCAAAAGGTCTGAAGTCAGTCCTGAGCGGATGGTGCAGCACTTTCCTGAATAACACTTATTTTCTACCTCTAAGAACTGCTACGTGAAGAAGGGAAACAGCTTCCCTAGTGCAGCACTTGACAAAGTGGTACAAACATAACTGCTGCTACCTCAAAACTTCTAGGTGTAAGTTTATTAGGGCTGTAGAATTAATGCAGTTTGACACCACTTTAACTGCCATGGCTCAATGCTATGGAATTCAGGACTTTGTAGTTTTGTGAGATATTTATCCTTCTCTGTTGGAGAGCTCTGATGCCAGAATAAACTACAGATCCTGGGATTCCATAAAATGGAGCCACGACAGTTAAAGTGGTGTCAAATTGCATTCTGTGCTGGGGCAGCCGCTTTAGTCAGAAGCACTGGATGTTGGAAGGCACTGAAAAGGTAATGACTGCTCTCCATTTTTGAAGATTAACAAAAATAATGGCTGGAATGTAGGGAATCTGACCATCCTCTGAGGTAAAATTTCCAAGGTTTTGACTAGGCCCACATGGCAATCTTTATGTAAACAAAGCTGGAGACTAAATGTAGGTAGTATGTTAGGTTAAAAAAAATTAAAGATTTGAGACAGACTTTTATGTTAGCATAAGAATAACCAAATCTAAAAATCAAGCCAACCTTTACCTTCAGGTAAAATGAAACAACAAGAATTAAAAAAATAGACAGCAGTTTGCTTAGCAATAACAATTTGCAACCCAGATAAATTATCAGTCAACCTGCAAGACAGACGACATTATACTTTCCATGACTTGTTGATACATTTACATTTCACTGACTGAGCAATGGGAGCATGTATTGTAATTGTGCTGTAATTCTTTTCAAATGGTTGAATTAATTTTCCTGATTCAGCACAAGTTGCTCTTTGAAAAATGGTATATGATCAGTTTGCATTCAGCAGGAAACACCTTTGAGCTGAGCCGCAAAACTCTTGTTTATTAGATGTTCATAGATGTCATGGAAGAGCCAGCCAGCTAACTAGCTCATAGGTAAAAAGTTCAGGACAATAGGTTTATCTCCATCAGTTGAAGTGTAGGTTCTAATTTATTAGCCAAGCTATCAGCTATGCATTCAGGGAGGAAAAATCCTACGGGTATACAATTAGGCCCATGTAAAAAGTCTTTTAGTAAATTACTGTACTATCCTTAGTCCAGACACGAGTCTCCTGCCACCCCAGCTAGGAAACTGTTTTGATTTTGATTTTTCAAACAGCACAAGAATCATGTGTGTTGGAGGCTGGGCAATGCCTCATCTCAGAAGATATATGCAATAAAAGAGAGGGTTTTGTTTTAAAAGAAAAATGAATTATTTGCTTATAATTGATTCCTCAGTGCCGCTTTCTCAAAATGCAGCAGATGTAGAACATCTTTCTATTTATTTTTATTCCTGCTAGAAGCTCCAGCAATTAAAATGTAGTGGATGGGATATGGAACTGATTAGAAAGAAGATTGATTTTGGATGGGACCCACAGTGTGGGAGTAGGAAGGAATGATAACCATTGGATTCTGTATTGTTCTTTGTTGGGTTCCTCTGTGTTGTCTCTCTTCCTCTCTCTGCCTGTTTTAGAGAAAAAACCTTCAGAAAAGTGAATCATTTTATTTTTCAGCCCTGTAACTTGCTCTTTCCCTATAACATCTGAAATGGGGCAACCTGTTTTTCTAGCCTTGTCCATATGTAATTCTGGAAGAAGAAGAAAACAAATATTTGAAATTATAATACTCTACAAAGGACTGGTTTATATAATGTCTTCCTACACAAGTCTTTTCTGGCATCAAAACACCTATAAAGAACACGCAGGGGACTATTTCTCTGGTTATACTCTTGTTGATAAACTGCAGGATCCTGATTGCAGGCTCCCACTGGTTGTGCATCTGCCAAATAGATGTGGGTTATCTTCCCACTGGACAATATTTACCTGTGTACATGTCCCACCAGCATGTGCAATGAAAATATGTGAGTGAAGCCACCACAACTTTGTATATAGCTTCATTAAAAGCTAGAAATTTTCAAAAGTAATTTGCTCCATTGTTAATTACAGTGTTTAAAAAGTAACTCAATCACATTATTCATTACAATACATTACTCTTTACAACAGTGAAGAAAAGTAAATTCCTTGTGCACTGTTTGTTACTTTTATTTTTGTTGCACTGCTTGTTACCTACCTTACTGTCTGCTATTTAGTTAAATATACTTAACTAAGGGCTCATTCCCACTTACATTTAACCCAGTTTGCGATTCGCTTTTGCTCTGGATCAGTGAATTGACTCCAGTCAATGTGTCGTTCCCACTATGGAAATGGGTCTTTTCTTTATTCACTTCTTTTTTGGCACCCTTGTCATTCCCACTAGTTTGTGCCCCTTTAAAATGCCTGTCAATCATCTACGTGTCATCGCTGATGCAACCGGGAACACATTCAATAAAACACAGGAGGGAGTTATGGGTGCCGTGGCCAGAATTCTCCCTTGGGATGCAAGCATCCATGGGTGTCAATTATATATATTGACAGTATATCATATCATGCACCCATAGGTCACAGCACAAAGCATAAAGGCAGTGCTGAGAAGGGGGGACATGGCAGATTTCCCCAAAAACTGGTGAGGGATGTGCCAATCCTCTGCCATAGTAATCCCTCTCCTTCAGTTTGATGCGACTCAGGTCCATTGTTTCCACTTGATGAACATGATTGCTAATCACTTCTTTTTCAAAAGAACTGACAAAAAACGAGTGTCTAAGAAGATTTTTTTATTATTATTTTTTGCATGTGTCTCACTTCAAAGTGAGTCCAAACGATCACAACCGCATCTGAAACTGTTTCAAATGGGGACGAGGCATATTTAAAGTGATCAGCAAATCAATGTAAATCATAGTGGGAATGAGCCCCTAAGTAGCATTTCCTGGTCTGACCTCTCCCCTCCTCCACTTTAGAAGGCAGTAATTGCTGTGAACAATTCTCCTATCAATTGAAATGTAGCATACTGACATTTCCACCTCCCTCCTTCCAGCAATCTCTGGTGCAATGCTCAGAAGCAGGATCCCTGTTGCAATTCTTTGCTGTTGAGAGAGGGGTTGAAATGCCAGTGTGCTGTGCTTGGACTGATAGGAGAATAGGCCTCTATTGCTCCATAGAGTCACACTGAAGGATTTAGAGATTCCTGAAGAAAACACCTCACTAGACATTCTTGGGTACTCCAATGCAAGTCTGTTGTCAACCTCTGCTGTAAGCATACTGGAGAATCACACTGAAGGACTTAGAAATGGCTAGAGAGAACATATTTTTTCAGATTAGATAGGTGAAACTGTGGGTACTGGTCCCACAGATATGGGATGTGTGTGTCATAACACTGTCACAAGCACTATTCCATGAACATTTGCACAAATGCTCTGGGAAAAATTCATTCCATTGTCTAGAACAGGCAATCTGTTCCTAATATTTCGGGTGAGCTTGCACAAGCATAAGATCATTTTTTGGATTTAGTATCATTTTTCTCATGCAGTGGTCCTTTGTATTTCCACATGTCAAAAGCACCATGTAGATGCAGAAGGGTATCTTAGTTAACATACTATGTTTTTAAAGCACCTGAATCTTTGTACATTTGTGGCTCTAAATTGTATAATACCATTCAGAATCTATTAGCAGCATAGAAGTGAAACAGCTTCGCCAGATTATGAAATACCAGTTTTAAGGTTTCTTTTAAAAATGCATTTTTCATTTCTAAAACATAATGGCTGACATCATGTTAGTAACATAATGAGAGCCAACTTAGGTGCCATTGTTATACCAGAAGCTGTCAATGGGGTGTCCAGCAACTCTGTGAGTAGGATTACACTTGGTCAGTTTCAGTTGGCTACTGCAAATATAGACACTGCTAGGATGAGAAAGGGGGACAGCTTGATCCCTGTCCTTCTTGGCTGGTCATCCAGGGAGGAGGTGCAGTTACATTGCAGATGAAATGTATTATTAATTCATCTTTCTGAAGGGAAATTTTTCATAAAATGGGCTTGCTCAATATGCACTCAACTCTATTGGCCTTCGTCCTTTGCAAATATCTTTATTGATTCAAATCTCCTAAATTGAACAGCTTGGCACACTTGGCAAAGCTTGAGTAACATTACTGTCCAGTACAGAAATACTCGGTGAGGGTTAGAAAGATCAGAGAGAAAGAAAGAGAGACCAGGAGTTTAAAAACTACATACAAATCACATCTTCTTAGATGGAGAAGACAGGGACCCAGTTTGTACTTCCTGCTTGATACTTACCTACACCATGCAAACTTGAAACATTTGTTGGATTGACAGATTGACAGTGGGGTCAACTAAATGACCTCTGGATCATTTATAATTCTACAGTTCTATGATTCTATCATTTATTGATAGCCTATGTGAATCCTTCAACCTGTTTACTTTTTCATGAGGTCCCAACTTTATTTGGATTTCAGTCAAATAAACTGGGTCTTGGCTTCTCTGGTCTTCTGTTTTGGTGGAGTTCCTTTTTATTTTTAGTACAGTTCCCAAAATCCTTAGGCTGGTTAAGCTAGTTAAGAGACTGTTGGAAGTGCAATCCAAAAAAGTAATGTTTCCAAACTGCTGCTTGTTAGTATAGGTGGGTTTTCTGTCCTATAACTAACATCACTCTGAGCAGATACAGGCCAAGCAGGCGCCAATGTCTGGATGAGAAACTTTAGGCTCTCCAGATGTTTTGAACTTCAATGCCACAATCCTGGGTGAAGTTACAGGGCAAATCATCTGTAAGACCACCCTGGTCAAGCTCACAAAGGCATCACCTTTCAGTCTCACAGCCCATTTTATTCCTTTCTCCCCAGTACACGTCTTGGTAATTATTTTTTATTTATATTTTGCCTTCCTCCCAAAGGGAAAAAACAGAAACAAATAAAAATCTCATGATACAGAAGTTTAAAAACATCCGAATTAGCTATCAAGTTAAAACGACTTATAATTCACAACAGTATACAAGCATGTAAGAATTCAGTGTTACTGACTAGGTCGAATGGAACTACATTTTTGAGGGTCCCCCCTCCCCCCGGAGCTTTGATGTCCAGCTGAAGTGGACTTTATTTTCTTGCCCCTTTCCTTAGTCCCCACAGTTCCACTTCCTGGAGTAAAACTGTGAGTCTACAAAACTCATACAAGTTAGCAGCTGTATATGTGTTTGGAGCTGGGAGACTAAATTCACTCATGCTGTGAACAAAGGCACTCAGTTCTTTTTCTTCTTTAAAAAGAAGAAGAAAGTCATAGTTCAAACTAGAACTTAATAGTTCTACAAAAAAGTTTCAATCAACAAATCCATGATGGCATTTTATAGATTTGTTTGAAAAGTTATCATAACTTTAATCAGTCTGCATTCCTGTACACTTGACAAAATATTCTTCTTTCAAAATCAAAAAAGCCTCCCCTCAACCCAATCCAAAACTTTGAAGAGATTCCAAACTATGTTTCACTTCTCTTTTTCTTTTTGTGTTCTGCCTGCAGAGCCAACTTTGCTTTAAAATGACAGAGACCAAAGATGATTGCTCCACAATAATTTCATTTGAACTAAATTACACTTTAAAAAAGCAGCCAAAAGGCATTATACTTTAGTCATCTGTTGCACAGTTCAGACAATACCTTTCTATCCACACAGTAAGTCTCCAAAGTTTTGTATTTGCTGCTATATTTAAGTATTGTCTTACTAAAGTTCAAACACTACCTTTCAAATAAATAATTAGTGTGGGTGCTATTTTACTATTGCAATAAAATAACACATTAAAAGCCAAAACAGCAGTCTATAAAAGCAGCATAACAATGATTAGAGAAACAAATGTCATTTTTTGAAAAACAATGTTTTTAAGTCAGTAATGCATCAGAATGCATTCCAGAGATTCATCTCGAGGCAGAAATTTCCAAAGCCAGAGCACAACAAAAGGCTCTCCCCAGCATCACTCAGTACCCCTCAGATGCTGTGAGAAAACTGAAGCAGAGGTAGGGATCATGTGATCCCTCTTATGTTGGATTACAACTCCCAGTAGCCCTAGCCCAGTATAGCTAATAGTATGGAATGCTGGGACTTGTATTCCAAAAAGCAAATCTTAATTTTGCTATTTTATGTGAGGGACACCATTTCACTACACCATTGTATTTAATGGGACTTAAGCCTCTACAGATGTTGGTATCCACAGGTGGTCCTGGAGCAAAATCCCAGCGGATACCAAGGGCCCACTGTATACTGCACATAAAGAACATGTGTCACATAAACATTGTTGCTGATGAGTCTGTGGGCCGCTGGTTCTCTGCTTCCAATACTATATCTTGTTTTCAGCACTCCCTCCTCGTGCTTTGCTATACGGTTCTATATTAAGATTTCTGCTGGATTATATAAGAAATTAATCTAAAGTGATATCCTAGTTGCCAGTGTCCAAACATGAGTCTGTAAGCACAACACGAAATGGCTAGCTCTCCAGCTCCCATCAGCCCCAGCCAACAGGGCAATGGTAAATGGAAATGGGAGTTATAAACCACAACATTTGGAAGGTCACAAGTTCACCATCTCTGCCACAGTGAACCTTCAGCACAATCTTGTGCATGCCTACTCAAAAGAAACCACCAAGTGGGACTTATTTCAAGGCAAACCTGTAGAACACTGCTACACCTAGTGATGGTCCATGGACCAGTGCCAGTCCATAAACCATCACCTGCCAGTTTATAGTGACTGTCCAAGAACAAAAGGTACAGCTGTACTCAATGGAAGAAGTATGGTGCTGATCCCTGACACATTGGGAAAAATACTGTCCCAGGTCCCCACGTTAGATAGCTTAGGAAGCACTGATCTAGAAGACAGCAGCCTCAATTACTGAAGAGTTTCATTTGCAAGAAACAAAAGGATGGTTTGACTACAGAAACTGGGTGAGGCACAAGTGAATTCCATTCACGGGGGTTTCCAGGTATCAGTGGAATTGAATAATAAAATCCTTTCATCTTCTCTGAATAACAACTGTCTGCAGACTGAAATAAAACTTCAAAGACAAGAAGGTTAAAGTCTTTCTGGATATCACACACCAATACTGGAAGGTTCTGATTTTTAAAATATTTGTGAATGAGTCTTTGCACGAACAATTAAAAAGCAAAACAAAAAAACCAAATCCTGTTTCCCAGAGATACAAGTTCCAGAAATGCTGGTGATAACAAAAAAATGCTGCACTGGGCTCTTTTATATTGTGCTGGTTATTCTTTATCTACACCTCTATCCACCATCTAGCATTATTACTTGTTAACAGAAGAGAAAACCTTTTCAGCCCAGATAATTTACATCTCAATCAATTTCTCTAGCTTTACAGAATATTTTGAAAACAGTATTTCACCTTAAACCTGTAATAGCTCTCCATGCCCGTGTCAAAAATGACCATAATATTGACATTTTGTCTGAGAAACCAAAAGTAATATAACGGAAAAATACACGGCACTTTTCCCATAGATGTTGCAATATATTCCTCCCATTTCAGAATTAAATCCAAGAGTGTAGTTGATAGCACAAAGTGAATACTGGACACATGATCTGTCTCCTTTTTATCTGTTATCACTTGCTGAACTAATTTTTTGATTTCTTCAAATGAGATAAAATTCAAAGTCTCAGATAAACTGGAGCTAAGCAATAGTTTCCAACCCACAAGAACTGTTAATCTTTATTTTAACCTAGTCAGACCAAGTACTACGTCCTATATCCAGGGTTCTCAGAATAGTTCACAGAAGTACTTTACTATGTTCTGTTAAAAAGGACAAGTGCTGATGCTTGGGCCAACTAGAGTTTTATTTATTCTCTAAACTTGTTAGTGATTCAATATCTTGTTTCAAACACCAGAGTTTAGAAACCAAAAGCTGTGAAACTGAATATTTGTGATATCTAAGCCTTTGGTTTTTATGTTTTGCTTGCTTGGCTTCAAGAGGCTGACAGTCAGCTGTTTGAGATGGTTAAGAACAGTGTG
Organism: Phrynosoma platyrhinos; assembly: GCA_020142125.1. Classification (NCBI taxonomy): domain Eukaryota; kingdom Metazoa; phylum Chordata; class Lepidosauria; order Squamata; family Phrynosomatidae; genus Phrynosoma; species Phrynosoma platyrhinos. The sequence goes on from CM034701.1 coordinate 290,852,003, forward strand.
ATGTGAAATATTATTTAGTTGCACTCTATTTTAATATTTTAATTTACTTGTTCTACCTAAAGCCTTCTGACATAATTTGCTATTCTTTTTTTAAAAATAGCCTTCTTTTTAAAAATATTTTTATTGGTTTTAAAAAAGAATTACAGTAAGAAAAAAAACCCCAATATAATATCATATATCATAAATGCTCTACACACACACACAGACATTACACTTGAACAAAGGAGTCTTTGTAGTTGTTTAATCTATCTTACATTAAATTCCTAAGAATCAAATAATAACACAATTCAGTGTGTAATTGATTCTGTTTCCAACTTAGCTCTAAACTAAAAAAACATAACACTCTTTGTAGATTTTTTCCCCCTGAGCCTTAGCTTATGGAATTCTTTATCTTCATATATATTGATCTTTTATAAATTTCAAGACTTTTTCTTTTTTTTCTTCTCTTTTTGATTTGGTTAATCGTAAAAAAGACGAAGAGAACACAATATAATCAAATTCAGGGTAAAGAAAAGTCAGTAAAATTTTTGCATTTAAAAAAAGATCCTGTATGTGTTATTTCGGATTTATCTTATCCATATTTGTGTATTTATTTTCTTAGATGTTAATAAATGGATTTTCTTTGATACAGATTTCTTGCAAGATTTTTTTTGATTAAATTTGAACTTTATCAAAATATGTAATAACTTCAAATGTTTGCCATTCTTTTTCCACTATGTTAATCAATTTATTATTACGGTGATCAGGTGAGTTAATTTGTCCATATCCATCATTTCCTTGATTTTACGTATCTAATCCTTTACTTTGGTGGTTCTTCCATCTTCCATCCTCTGGCAGTAATCAATCTTGCTGCTGTTACTAAGTATATTAAGATTCTCCAGTGTTTTTTTTTTTATCATCTTCTTTGTTGATCAATGATGTCATATTAAGTAAGTAAAGCTCAGGTGTGAAAGGAATTTGGATGTTTAATCTTTCTTGTATTTCTGTGTGGATTTGAGACCAGAATTTTTTTAATTTGTGGGCAATTCAACCATACATGATATAGTAATCCAGCTTCTTTGGGACATTTCCAGTATTTATTGCTCATGGCTTTGTAAATTTTCTTTAATCTTCTTAGAGTGAAATACCATCTATTAGATTTTTTTAGAAAGTTTTTTTAAAAAAGTTGTAAATGAGTTTGTCTATTTCCAGGTGTCTTCCCATTTCTCTAGAGGTATAGGATGTCCTATATCTCTTGCTCAAGTGACCATAATGTTTTTATGTGCTCCTGCTCCATTTCTCTTTCCAAGAGTAAGGAGTAGAGTTTGGAAATCTTTCCTTTTTCTGGTGCCCATAGGATTTCATTTTAAGTGGATTAGAAGCCTTCTCAAGTTATATCTATTTTAAATCTTTTTTTTCAATTTGGAGGTAGTTGAACCAGTCTATTCTTATGTTGAGATTTTCTAACTCTTCTCTTGTACAAAGACTATATACTCCTTGTTCATCCTTTTTTAGTAATTCTTTATATGTTAACCATCCTTTTCCCGTTCATCTACCAAAAAAGGCTTCCTGAGTAGAAATCCAAAGAAGAATCTTGTTGTAAAATTTAAACTTAATTTGGGTCTAAATTTTTAAAAGTGATTTTTAATGAGATGATTATTGAAGTCTATTATCTTGCAATTTATTATACCAAGCATGTGTGTACCATTCCAATCTATTTTGTACACTTTCTAAATCAAGTTGTTTTTGATTGTCTAATTTCAACCTTGAGTAAGGGATCTTGAGACTGTGGTGCACGCGCTGGTAACCTCTCGTCTGGATTTCTGTAATGCGCTCTACATGGGGCTACCCTCATGCTTAGTCTGGAAACTTCAGTTAGTACAACATATGGCAGCCAGAGTGGTCTCAGGAACATCTCGGAGAGACCACATAACTCCAGTACTAAAATCTCAACACTGGCTGCCTATTAGTTTCTAGGCCCAGTATAAGGTGTTGGTTATTACCTTTAAAGCCCTCAATGGCTTGGGTCCAAGCTATCTTCGACACCGCCTCCTCCCATACAATCCTCCTCACACACTCCGGTCCTCTGTGAGGAATTTGCTCCAGCCAACAAAATCTAGGCTGTCAGCAACCTCCCAGAAGGCATTCTCGGTAATTGCCCCCAGATTATGGAATGGCCTGCTGGACGAGATCCATCATATTACCAGCTTAAGCAGCATTAAAAAAGCTGTGAAGACGGATCTCTTCCGGCGGGCCTTTCCTGACTAGATTACCAGCCCCAGGAGTCTGCCTGTTTTATCATCCTAGTTTTGGCTTTCCCACTGTTTGCTGTTGGTTGGCTATTGTTGTTTTTTAATTTTTATTTTATTGTGGTGTTATTGTATTTTTGATATGTTAAGGCTTTAATTGGATCTGTAGTTTAATACTGTTTTAAGGGGGGAGGGGTGGGGGATGTTTATTTTTAGATTTGTATGGATTTTAATTCTTGTAAGCCGCGCTGATTGCTCGACAGAGGGGTGGAGTAAAATAAATATTATTATTATTATTATTATTATTATTATTATTATTATTATTATCAAACCGCAAGCATGCTGGTATATTTTTAGGTTTGGTAGTGCACAGCCTCCTCTTCTTTCCTCATCTTGCAAGGTGCTCCATTTTATTCTGGCTTTCCCCCCCTCTCCATATTAACTTCCTTAATTCTCTGTTCCATTCAGCAAAGACGCTTCATTTGTAATAATTGGTATGTTCCTTAGTAGATAGCCTTCTTTAAAGGTTTTATAATTAGGGTTCTGAGAATTGTTTCATTTGAATTTAATGGAGTTATAGGGTTTTTATTAGTTTAATAATGTGAAGTTGTCCATTACCTCTAGGAATTCTGAGTTAAAAGCCGGAACACTAATGGAAAGCTCTTTAAAAATAAAACAAATCCATTCGTTATAACTATGGGCTGAGAAACAACAACGGTCCCCTCAATTAACTTCTCCTTTCTACATTCTTCTATAGGTTTTACTCACTGGCACTCTTCTTCTTACTTTCTAATAAATCAAGGATTATTCCTCTTCTTTCTATCCAACCTCAACCCAACAGCCTAGGTAAAAGGTTGTTCAAATTCATCTGTAAATAAAGTGACACAGATAAGTAACACCCACTTCAGTAAATAGACTGTTTCAGTTTATAGACTGCTCTTCAGTATTCACTTCTCCATTCCTGAATTCCTTCCCTTCATGTTCAGTGGCTGGGTGACCTTTTGAAAGTTGCCTTTGTTATCCGTTATTACCAGCCTGTTTTACAGTTGAGTTTCTACACCAGTGGCTCAAAAACAGCCTAAATCACTTGCTGTGAAGAAAGAATAATTTTTAATATATTAAATTAATAACTTTTCACTGAAAATATTTATGGAGCTTGGGGTTTTTTTTTAATTGTATGGCCATGTATAAAGAAATAATCTGTTAATTCTGCCAGAGCTAGGCAAAAATGTCTAAAGGCATTGTAATGAACCCATGTTTAACATGTTAATATGCATAAAAATTTGTCCTTCAAATGCCTCAGTAGGCTATGTCTGGTTTTAAGGCTTTCCTGGGGGCCAAAGCTTCATGGCAAAAAGGTTCAATCTGGGATATCTCCCAGATACAGCTGGGAAATCTACCTGAAGTTGAGGTGAGGGAGACAGTGCTAGTCAGTGTAGATTTCCTATTCATATTTGTATTATATATAGTGCAAATGACTAATACCAATTTCTCAGTGTACTCATTGATTACCGTAAGGATTACCCTATTAATTTCAATGGAAAGAACAGATGCATTAACCATTTGAAAGTTGCTGTAAGAGTCTTTTGGGCTGAAGAGTAGGATATAAATACGATATTCAAAATAAACAACAAATAAAAAAAGAAAGGGCGAGCCACAAATGAAAAGGGCAGCAAATGCAAGTGGGGAAATTCATATGGCTATTGTAGTTTCCCATTCTCAATTGGAATAACTGGATGAAAACAAAGATATGAATACAGCTGTAAGTGTTCTTGTGCATTTTTTAAAGAGAAAATTTGGTAACAGAGGCAAAAGTAACATGGGAAGAACAAGAATATGTTCTCATACCACATAGTTACAGTAAGATCAGCTAGAACAGAATCCCATCCTTTCCCATCTCAAACTTAATTGCATTGTTTATTAAAGATGTGCTGCTGCACTGATCCTGAAAATCTGAGTTTCTCCAGATGCCTTCATCAGTTACTCTGTGCTAATGCAGCTAAAGAACTTCCAGCTACACAGATGAGGAAGAAAAGGGGGCTAGGCAGGCATAAAAAGACTGTTTTGAATAAAGAAGCTATGCTCTGACCAGCTTTGCTAACTGAAGTATGTCTACACTTATTTTACAAATATTAATATTTATCAGCAGTAGTGCAGTTTAATTTCTCAGCAAATACTCTTACAACCAACAATTTCTTTAATAAATTTAATCAGGATGGGGTCTTGAAAATTCCACATGAAGAAAATCAAAATAAATTCCTTAGCTGATTTTTTTTTTAAAAAAAGGAAATGAATGAATTCAGTGTAAACATATTTGACTCTAGCTTGCAAGGCTTTATCTTACAGACATCTAGATTTTACAGCGTTCTTAGAAGATGAAAGGAAAGTAAGAGAGTAATGTATGTGGCTTTGGGAAACTGCTCTCTTTGGAAACCATATGCAGGAAAGAGTGTCAACAGATTGCAAATGAAAACCATGCAAGATGTGCAGTTTAGAGTTTATACATACTTACTCAAATCTTTCTATGGGCCAAGGAAGACATAAAGTTTGCCATGTATTTTGGTTCTGCATAGTTGCTTTTTATTTCACAAATGGCTGACATGCTTACTGATGCCAGGGAGCTGTGGGATGGCAGGAAAGAGACTTTAATCATTTGCTTCTGCCATGGTTCTGAATCCTCACCATTGCAATTTGTGAGGAGTGCGAAGTTCCTCTTGATGCTGCTAATGCCCTTTTCCCCATGTTGAACTGCAGGCAAATTAGAGGAAGATCCAATTGGAACCACAGTGGAAGAAGAGTATTAAAGCAGTCATGAGCAAAATGAGACTCCCCTCCAGATATTGGGTGGCAATTCGTAGCCAGCAAAGCTAACAGAGAGAAATGCTGGGAACTGCAGACCAACCAAACATGGAGGGCCACACTTTGATCACACTCAGGTTAAAACTTTCCTCTATATGCCATGGTCCTAATCCATAATTTATCTCTGAAACAAAAATGAGCTGCACAGAACTATTGTATACACTTCACTATAATTTAACGTCATGGATAAGTCAAGGACCAATAATAGATTTTGATATGGATAAATTGAAGGTAAAACTTAGGCGTGTTACAAACGATGTAAAGGACAAACCAATGGAAAATGATGTCAAAAACCTTACAAAAATAAAGCTGAGGGAACTACAGTAAATCGTGGCTATGCAATATGCAATGTGTGTGTGGGTGAGGCAACCAGTATAGGTAGGGCTAAAAAAATGTACACATGTGAAAAATAATGAAAAGGCAAACAAAAAAAATGGTGACTACATTACCAGTGATTACAGCTTTTAACTTTAATGTGATAACTTTGCCTGATTTTAACCCAGAAAAACACAAAGATACACACGTCTTATTCATATCCTTCAAAGCTTGATTCCTCTTGGTGCTTCTTTGTAAGGAAACACCAAATAGCTGCCACCACTACCATTTTTCAACCCAGGCATTCAAAAAGGTTAGAAGTGGCACCACAATGGAGTCACTGTCCTTTCACCACTCTACTCAGAGAAGGGGATGGCTCCTTTTTGGTATGAGTTAAAATACAGTAGACACATGAATAAGTTGAATCAGGTTTTTGGGGTCACTTTTTAGCCAATTTTCTAGATATACACGAGTATATACAGTAAACTATGTAAGGAGTGCCATAGCTGCCTATTGAAGAACAAAGGTTGCATCCTTACAACTCAGCTCTATGTAAACTTCCTCTCAAGTAAGATTAAAGCCTTAGAATGATTCTTAATTTTGGGCACAAGCCATTTTACTTTGTTATTTGGGCAATGTATGTGTGTTACTGAATTTGTTTTATCATGTAAAATGTCAGATACTAAAAACACAGGAGTGGCAATAGTCATGCATCCCTAGACAGGATATCCAGGTGTGCAGGGACAATAAGAGTCATGTCACACAAGACCATTTGCTTACTCAGGTCAATGACCAAGCTACAAAAATAAAGGACATTGAAAAGGTATGCTAGAGGTTCTCTGTTAGAAGAATATGAGCTGTAGGATATGAGGAAATCTTGAAATACAGGTGAAAGGGTGGGGTGGGGGGAGAGCCACAGTCTTCCTCTCACAGGAAACCACACAGAGACCTAAGTGAGAAAAGAATTTGATAAGCAGAACCATACAGTGATAAATACAATGATTAACTTGTTCTCTACACATTATTTATATTTTTATTTAAATACTCAGTAGTCAGCTGAATACTCATCCTGCTTTCTCTCCAATATGAAATCCATATTGGTACATCAGTGGCACCATGCCTGGTTGCAATTCATTTTAACAAGTTAAAATGGCATGTACCTGAAACTGCAGGCCAACAAGGATGCTACAAATCAAATATATCATATATGCAAAATAAAATTAATCTGTTATGAGAATGCAACTAAAACAGGAAAGGGATGCCATTTTACAGTGCAATCCTACATATATCAACTCAGATGGAGCTGTTGAATGACACCAAAAACTCATAGGTAGATTTCTACCCACACAATATACCTTGCCTAAAGACCTTCAAAATCTGTCAGAAGATCCCCACAACTCTCTTGAGAAAATCTGGGGAGGATATATGGGTTGCAGAAGGGAAAAGGAATCTGCTGTTAACATATACACTATTCCAACATAATAAATACTTTTGCCCAATGTAAGTTACTCTCTGAGCTTGTGTGTATATAAGTGCATACGTATTTCTGTTTCAAGTTTTATTTTTCAAGAAGTTTTTTTTAATATTTTGCAGACCTCAGGGATCCTGGCAACACACACATCAGCACTCACTGTCATGAGTTGTATTTGAAGGGACTGATATTTAGCGCTGGAATAATTACCACAGTGGTTCTTTATAAGGAAAACTTACTGCTCCTCACTAAAGTGTTCTGTTTCCAAATCTGGCATGCAAAAAAAGAACAGTCAGCAAGAAAGGACATGGGATTCAGTAACAAAAGAATCCAATGAAATTCAAGATAATTTTGCAGTTATGTCAATGGTATGAAATCTGGGGGCTGCTGTGGCCTGAACCAGCTCAGAAATAAGCAGAGAAATATTTAATACCTACACTTGAGCATTAGAGACCTTTCACATTGCCCACAAAGATACTGTCCAAACCAGCATTTTTGCAGTTGGTCCTCTTAAGGGACACACCTCAGTATAATGTTTAATACTGGCTTATTGTATGTACCACTATAATGTGCATAATTCTAGCCACAGATGCCAGGGACACAGAACAGCAGTCATCTCTGTGGGCACGCCTTTCCAAATGTGACAGCAGAGACAGCAAAGTTCACACATAACTTGCCACTGGAATGGTATTTGCTGTATAATGTGTTTCAGCTCTTAATGTGGCTTTGCAAAGCTTCCAGACTTCTGTTGGAGCCAAAACAGGCACACAATTATGCTGACAGTGTACTTCGTTAGCAGGCTGCAAGTTGTGTTGTATGACAGCTGTTTCCTTTTATACTGAATTGGATGTCCCATTCACTGATGCTATTTCTACAATTTCACTATCTTCCTTCTAATCCAAATCCCTGGAAAATATTTGCTTTGCTCAAAGGGTATGGTAGTTCTTTGCCTCCTGTATTCATCTGTTCTTCAAATTTCTTTCTGTGCAATACATCCTTCCTCATCAAAAGATATGGCCAGGCTCAACACAAAACCCAGTTTCCCCCTTTAGCAATTAAGTAAAATGGATACTTCCTGGGGATGCAGATTTTCATATCACAGAGATGTCTGAGATTTCTATTATTTTTTTCCATCCTAACTCAAGACATTTTGTTGCTTTTGGAAAAAGACCAGATGCTTCTACCTCCATTCCAAGAACTGACTACAAGAATGGAAGTTGAATCTTAGTTCTAAATTGTTATGAAACATCATCTACATTTGAGAAGAAACATTTCACCTTTTTTAACCAGGAAGGAGAGATGAAAAACAAAACCAAACAACCCCAAATCAACCAGGGAAGGGGTGCATATGGTCCTTTGTTTGCTAGTGTTAAAGAAACCTAAGCCCTGCCTCATGCTGAAAACAAGTCTTACTCCAAATTGGTCCCTTTAATGATTATTTTTAGAAATGCAGACTCTATTTTACTCTCCCTTTTGTTCATATTTCTCATCAGGTTGGGTAATTGTCTAAGAGAAACAGAAGAGGGAGACTGGACTTTAAACTACTTACTTTGCTTCAGAATTAGCTTAATATAGAATTGTGTCACTCTCTGTAGCAAAGCAAAGCAAAGCAAAAGCAAAAGCAAAAGCAAAAGCAAAAGCAAAAGCAAAAGCAAAAGCAAAAGCAAAGCAGCTTCATTTATATACTACTTCATACCGCACTATGGGATGTCTAAGCAGTTTACAACTGTAAGCTCATTGCCCCCGGACACTTGGGTACTCATTTTATCAACCTCGGAAGGATGCAGGCCTGAGTCTAGCCTGAGCTCTGGCTAGTATTGAACTCGCAACCTTGTGGTTTATGAGTGAGTGGCTGCAGTACAGGCATTTAACCTGATGCCTTCCAGATGTGTTAGACTAAAACTCCCAGTGCCCAGCCAGCATGACCAATGGCCAGGGATTTGGGGAGCTGTAATCCAAAACATGTGGAAGGCCAAAGTTTATCCAGGTAGTGTAGCCTATTTTGAGAGGCAGGGTTACCTTGGAAACACAGTGTGAGTCCTGGAGCTCTCTCCATTATTATATTTTCCCTAGCGATTTCTTTTGGTCTGGACAACTGAAAATGGCTCAAAACCACAGCAAAATGCTACATGTTTGCCCTCACAACCCCCTGACCATCCCCAACGAGCTTGCCCTCACAACCTCGACAGTCCCTAATGAGCCCCAAACCAAAAACAATGAAAAATTCAGCCTAAAATAAAACTGGAAGTGATATGTCACTTCCAGATGTGAAGGGAGCAGAATTCTGACCTGTGGAGGAGACCCCCCCTGCTGTTGTCCAGTCAGGGCAGGGGCTTTCCAGTTGCATAAGCCAAAACATTTTTCTAACTGAAAATACACAAAACTAAACATACGCACAACCAGTAGCTCCAGTTTTGTCTTTAGTGATATGGAAATCTATAACTAGCAGTTAAAAGCTTTTTAAAATAAAATCTAAGCTGTTTTGAAGCAGAGTTTGCTAAAAATAGACTTTACATGGAAGACCAGATGAACACATGAATTATCCACAAGGAAGTTGACTGGGAAATGCATGATGTGAAACTTACTTGCAGCTCTATCACGGCCTTTTCCTGGCAGTGAAATCTGGAAAAATATTGGCACTCTTCAAAAGCTAGGTGGTCATATTTATTTCTGCCTGCCCTGTTGCCAGCTCAGATGTCCTACTCTTAGCATTCATTAGGAATAGACACCCAATGTCATTTTTATACATTATTTACAACCCAGAATATAAAGTGATATAGCTAAAAACTGCAGATGGTAAATTGCCAGATTTTAATGATGTCCACTATATATATCTATACCGTTTGGTGGATGTGCCACAATAAGGCCAAGCAGACTGATGCAAATTATTTCTAGCAAAGAGAAAATTAATCACTACAACCAATTAGAAGGACACTGAACAATGCCACAGGCTGTCAACTTTGGTGTTATTGCTGATGTTTTACTATAAACTTGCTGCCAAATAAGTTGCATGAATGCTAGAATATTTAGGGTTTAAAAAAAAACAAAAAAAAAACTTGTAGAACTGTTAAAAAGGGTCAGTGCAATGATGTACAGTCGCCCCTCCATTTTCACAGCCCTGGAGTCTGTGTCCCTTGCCTGTTTGTGGGTGGCAAATGGAGGGAGACAAAATGGGGGGTGGGTGGGTGGGTCATGTGCCATTATTTTCAATGGGGCTCGGATATTTGCTATCCCATTTTTGCGGGGGGTGGGTGCTCCAGAACAGATCCCTCGAGAATTGGGAGGGGCTACTGTATTAGCTAAAATGCTTGTCTCTAAGATGCAGGTCTCAGAAAGAATCCAAACCTTAACTTTTATAAATGTATATCTATATGTCAAAAACACCAGAAAGGATGGAGATGCAGTGTTTTTAAATAGTGAAAGAACACGCAAGGCCAAAAACCATAAAATGGCTGGCCAACAGTTTTAAAATGGCTTCCAAGTGTTAATCTACCAAAAAAAATTCACATTATTAATAAGTAAAATCTTTCAGTAATGAAACTTATTCCTTGTTTTGATAAACACCTATAAATTCACAGCTGCAGGGGTGAAACTGTTTTTACTACCAAGAGATGTTCTGCTTTGTTCCATGACACTATTTGGACATAAGAACTGGTGTATATCTCTAGTTACCAAAAGGTAACTTTTACATAGTGCTAAGCTGAGAGAAAATCAAAATTTTCCAAGCACAGCACTATCTTACAAAGATCATCAGGGGTAGAACATTCAGCCTGTCTTTTGACATTCGGTGGACTGCATTTTGCTTTTAGGCATTGATGGATATGTTTCAATTTTTTTTAAAAATTTGAAACAGTATTTTATTGAGTTATGGATACTTTAAATATATATGCTACATTTTACTGTATGGTTTGAAATTTACATTTACATTAGCCTTTGTGAGCTACCTTTGGGACCATTTCAGCTGAAAGCTGAGATAGAAATAAGAAATAAACATAACACAGTACTGCTGCAAAATTAATGGGAATTTGGACAACTGGTTAGTAGAAATGATGCTTGGCTAGCAAACTAAGCCACAATTTGTGGAGCTCTGATCATATTTATATAACCAAATAGTAAACTTGTCACACGTACATTCCTGCCTAAAACTAAGAATTTAATTTTTTTCCCTGCTTCTGCTAAGGAATGGAAATTAGTTAAATTTTCTTCCATGCTTGAAAAGATGATTCACCAGCAGATAAGCCTATAAATCTATGCAAACTTGCTTAGCAGTAAGTCCCTTTGAACTCCACCTTACTCAGTTCTGCACAGGCATATTGTATTGATTGTAAATCTGGCAAATGTGTATGAAATAAAAATGTGCGGAATAACATTAACAATTACTAAATGATCATCATGGAAATTGCAAGATGTGTGTAGCAATGACTCAGAATGTTCTCTAAACCACTTTCTATTTTGTATGATACAACCGTCTGTAAAACCTAATAGACAAGATATATACTTCATCTGTGGAATTTGATACCATTATATGTCATGACCATTATGAGACCGGGGATTAGACAATTCATAGAGGATAGGCCTACTAATGGGTACAGGTCATGACGGCTATATGCCGTCTACAGAATCAAGGGTCGCAGGGGAACCAGCTGAAGAGACTATTACCCTTATGACCTGCTTGTGGGCATCCCATATGTAACTGGTTAAACACTGCAGAAAACAGAATGCTGGACTTCCTGTATGCCAAAAAACAGGAAACTAAAACACCTTGCTTTTAAACCAACCAGCTACCTGTGCTGTCCAAATTCAAGGAACTATGGATTATTTAAACTGTGCTAAAAATAAGATGGGATCAGATTATGGCTAAGTATGACAATTTGTGTGTGGGGACAGAAGAAAATGTCAAGAGACCTAATGGCAGGAAAAGTGGCCCACAGTTCTATAGTTTTCTGATAAACAAAGGCTTAGAATGATAGAATCACCGAGTTGGAAGAGACCACAATGGCCATGTAGTCCAACTTGCTGCTATGCAAGATGTGTTTACTAGGCAATGACAGACAAGACAGCCAAATACAATTTTTTTTAATAAAGATATAGTTACAAAAAGGGGTAAAATCAGTTTAGAAGGCAAATTTTAACAGATCAGTTTAGACGTTTAACATAATAACTCACATCCATTTTAAATACTATTACTTAAAGCCTGGTGGAAGGAACAAATTTCAGCATCATAATTAGGAAACACACAATACAACTTGCAAAAAACAAAACACGGTTGTTTGAAAATAAATACGCTCCATGCCGAATTGTACAAAATGGAAATCAACAGTCTCTTCCCATATGAAAAAGTTCTGTTTAGCATTTTTTCCCACTTTAGTATTGTGTCCTTTAATTGATGTGAGGCTTTATACTCAAGGATTGCTGAGCTGTTCCGACTTTGTGCTGTTCAGAGGGGAGGGGGAAAAGCCAACTATTAACATGGGTCAGAATTTAACGTAGGTTTCAGCTCATTTATAAACAGTTGTGCACTACTTACATTAAAAAAATTAACAGCTACTAACTCAGATCTATTCTCACACATAGTGGATAGCAGGTATGTAATTAACATTTGAAAGTGAATGGACATCCTGAAGGAGATGTACATTATAAGAGAGCCACAATTTACTTACCCTTTTGTATCAGCCTTTTCACCACTGCTATCCTTGGATTTATCTTCCTCTTTAATATCTAAAAACAATGAATACTAATATCAACATTTTAATCCCCTACATATCAACTCAGACCTCTGGTTAACTTCCTGCTTTGAAAATGCATCTCCAGTAAAAATTGTCCTCCGCCCACCCCACAGGGTGCAAAGGACCAAAAACAACCAAAAACAAACAAAAAGACTTTAAAGACTTGTTTAAAAAATCTGGAAGGTGGGAGACCTTTGGTAAAGATGAGAAAGCCTAGAAACAAAAATATTTAAGTCACTATATCCATACTATTCCTCTGCCAATGCTATTGCTAAAAACTATTTAGACCGTAGACTTTCATATAAGACTATATATTGGATCTCACATTATTGCAATTCCTAGTCTTGCTTTCTTTCTCTCTGTCTCTTTTTTTGTTCGAATGAATGCTTTACTGTGAGGATTGTGTTTGGAAAGGCTGCATAATACTGTCGTCCTTCAGGATTCACTGACTTCCCGTTTGCAGTTTTGAATTTCTGCGGACGGGAAGCCAGGAGGGACAAAATGGTGCGGGGCCGCACAGCCATTAAAAACAATGGAGCTCCGATATTTGCACTTTTCCGATTCACGGGGTGCGTGGGTTCCGAAATGGATCCCCGCAAATCAGAAGGGACAACTGTATTCTGAATAAAGCCCCTCCAGATGCCTAACTATTACAAACAGATGTGCCCTCTTTTTTCTATACGTAACACTTCTCTCCAATTATCATTTCTCAACGGCATTCCCCAACACAAGCGTGTGTATTTGTGTGTGTCAAGTCAGCTCTCCACTTATGGTAACCCCATGAATTTCATAGTTTTCTCAGGCAAGGAATACTCAAGGGATGGTTTTGCCAGTTCCTTCTTCTAAAATACAGCCTAGTATTCAATGGTGGTCTTCCACCTAAGTACTAACCAGGGTTGGGCCTGCTTTGCTACCATGATCAGATGTGAGGAGACAAACTAATGTTCTTTGTTTAACTAAATTTATCCTCCCCATTGCAATTATTTGCTTTTGCTAGTTTATGTGGGACTGGAACAAAACAAAACAAAAAAGGTTCCTTACAGTTCATGTATAGCAACTGTAGCTCTAACTGCAACAAAAAACAAAACTTTAAAAAGTAAATTCAATTTGTGGGTATGTTATGAATAAACAGTATTTTCCCTGTCTCAGAAACGATACCTTTAGACCAAGCCAGATTTTACATGTCGTTTCTAAAGTAACAGTGACTTTCAATCTCTAAAGCATGCTAACATTTCATGTTCTCCCCCTCCTGCAAAAATTCCTCCCCCCCCCCGCAAAAAAGGGGGGGAATCATTGGCTTCAAAATACCTGGAAAATTTGCATCTTTACCAATGGGGGGCTCTAAAACACCATGGGGGCACTTTTCCTAACTCTGGTATAGAGGATTGCAGTCTATTTTCAAATTACAACTGTTGAGCCAACTGTCAACAATTGACTGTGACAATTGATTAAAAAAATAAAGTGAATTTGAACTTATGCTAGAGTCTACTTAGGACTTTTTAAAATTAGGAAGTGACACTGTACAGCAGGGGTAGGCAACCTTTCCCCTTCAACTCCCAGAAGCCTCAGCCATGTTGGCCAATAGCTCCTGGGATTCTGGGAGCTGAAGTCCCTCGGCCCTTAAAGGGGAAAGGTTGCCTACCCCTGGCTTACCATATTTTGTGGCTGTTATATACTCTCAAGTCGGCTTTGACTAATGAGAGACCTCCACAAGATCCCATTATTAACAACCCTGCTTGGGTCTTGGTTTTTAAAATCTGAAGCTATCCTGTTCAAATTTTTGTTAGAAGTGAGATAAAAATGAGTTAGTATTATTGAGAAATTTAAGATATTCTTAGGCTTGGGAAGAGGGAAGATCATTTTAAGGTGTGTTAATTTGAGTTTATGTTGATATTAATATAGTTTTATGGGGAAGAGAATTGGAGATTATTATTATTTTAGTGTAATTTAATTTTGGCCTTTGTTTGCTTATTTTTTGTGAAGTCAGAGTTATTTGAGTGGTTGTATGATTTATGTTTTTAAATTTTAATAAAATTATTTTAAAACAACAACAACAATGATTTTGTGGTCTTGCAAACTCAAGGCCATGGCTTCCTTGATTGAGTTGATCTGTACCATACTAAGACAGAAGCTAATTACATTTCTTTCAGAACTTGCTTACAAATGAGTATGGTATACTTAGGACTACAGTGTAAATGTAATTGAAAAGAAAATTGTATTTAGACATTGATCCCATACCTGCTTTTTTGTCTTCTGTCTCTTTTTTGTCTTCTTCTAATCGGGCTTTCTTTGCTCCTTTCTTGTGATCTGCAACATTTCTGCGCCCACCTTCACCTTCATCTTCAGAATCAGAAAATTCTTCATCACAGGCTATCCGCTTATCAGATGCACGAACTAAAACAGAAAGATTAGAATAGAGTCTTGAAATATTTCTTTGTGCATTACATTTCTTTTACCATCAAGATGGTATCCCATGACAATTTTTCCCTATAGCTGGTAGAAGGGGAGAGGGAGAAAAAGACACCACTTTTTGGTCAAGACATTTTTTGTTGGGGAGGGGAACAAACGCTAAGAAAAATGTATTTGGGAAACTATAAGTGACCCTTGGTTGTGCTTGGTCCATCTCTGATTTAGAATTTAAGAAACAAACAGACTGTAAGGATATAGTTTTTGGCATCCTCCCTCTAAGGAAAACATGCTCCATTTTTACCCAAGAAACATAATGGAAATAGCAGGGAATTCCTGTTTGGCTTGACAAGAAAGGAGCATCTCTACAATTATTAATTTGTGTCCATTTACAGCAAGACATGTTAAGGCCTAAAACAATAACTATTGTTGCAAACTGCAGCTGCAATGGTTTCTGCAAACTGCAAATTATTCATAATCCTGGATTATTTTCTTCCCATAAACAGGAAAAAAATATCATCAGATTTGAGGACCAATTATTAGATTACAATTGTTTAGGCACGTCCCATGATTTCAGAGTTGGTCTTATATATAATTATCTATATGTCAAGAGAATATAGTTAGATTGTAAGTAGTAATGAAAAAGGGAGGAACAGAACTGCCTCAAAACAAATGAGACACATGAAATGGTCTCACACAAATTATTTCCAGCACTTTGTGAGGAGTACAAAAAGCATAATAGTAATTGTACATCAGAACATGTAAAACAAAAAGGCTCTTTTATTAACAAAATCAATAAATAAATGGCTCTCATGGGATAGACTAAGAAATAAGTAAATCCTGAATTATATGAACTTATAAATAACACTTTTCTGTTGTTATAGCGCGATATAAGGCCTAAGCAGACTGCCAGAAATAGTGCACATTAAATTGAGGCACTGCCCTGGCTCAGTGCTAGGGAATCATGAGAATTGTATTTTTTTCTGAGACATTGAGCCTTCTCTGTCAGAGAGCTCTGGTGCCACAATAAATTACAGTTCCCATGATTCCCTAGCACTGAGCCAGGGCAGTGCCTCAATTTAATGTGCACTATTTCTGGCAGTCTGCTTAGGCCCATAGACATCCCATAGCGCGACATAAGCGGTATATAAATGAAGCTGCTTTGCTTTTATAGCTTTACAACACTGCTCAGTTTCATCAACTTGTCTTATGTTAGCCCTCTCTTACTAGAAATACGTTTGTCCGGATCTTCAGCATCTTCATCCCCACTGTCTTCATGAACAGCATCTTCAGGGATAGCCTGCATCTGTACACCAGGAGCATGGGGCAACATGCGTAAGTTCTCAAATAAACGCTGTCTGCAAAGCAAGTAACCCAGGGAAAAGTTGTTTATTCAGATACAACTTTTTCCTCCAATATGTGTTTAGTTTCTTTATTCTTTCATGAAGAAAAAATTGCCTATTGATCATAGCAGGCTACATAACAAGAACTGAGCAGTTCTCTTGCAGAGTCTGTGACAACCAAAAGGAGATACAAGTCAGATAAAACTTTTATGGTCAAAGGTGTATGTGTGTCTGCATGTGTCAGATCAGCCATTTATGACAAGAGGGTGTGTTTAACTGTATGTTTGTGTGCATACACACACACAATACAGGCTCTAGGAACTTACTGCTGGCATCCAAGTTCAATGTAAATATATTAACAATCAGTAACATAATTTCACAGTAATTATACAGATTTTTAAAAAATATTCAGGTATATTGTATATCTATTGAAAGAATAATTTCCTTAAAATTAATATTAATATTTCCTATGCAAAACCCACTATTTTACTCTCCAACCAAATAAGTTTTTGATAGAGGCCAAATATTACAAAAGCAAAATTTCTTTCAACTGATAAAATGCTGAATCATTTAAGAGTTTGTCTTACCTCCTTTTTAATCAGCAGGTTCAACTGCTGTCTCAAGAGTTGAGGACATTATCCTCCCACCCACCCATCTTCCCTGCTTCTAGGGGAAAACAAATCATGACTTAGCTCAACAAACAGTTGCAAACCTGTATTCTCTGCTTATCAAAAGTAAGCCTCTCTGAATTCCATTTAGGAGAAAGGCAGGATATAATGCAAATAAAATACTTACTTAATCTTCTCCATATATTCTGGCGTGTTCTGATTTGTCATATTTGATGGGCTAATATGCAGCTTGAAATCTGGTCCAAAATATTCAAAGTAGTCATTGTATGGTAATTCTACCAAAACAAAACAAAAAAGCAGCTTTATCTTTGGTTTCCATAACAGATCTTGAAACAATAAAGCATACATATTTGACATTTTAAAAGTATAATTATCTATTTTCTTGCACATTTCTTAATTCAGATAAAGAACAAATCCATACATAAGGACACAATCAAGATGACACTACACAAAATATTGTGTCAAGATTTACTCTAAATAACAACACTTTTTAAAAAAAAAATTATTTATAACTTTAAAAAACATATTTGCTGAAAAAGACACACATGTTGGCAGGTCATGTTCAGCTACCAGAACTCTAACTGAAGACATATGAGCCATTTGTGCCAAGAAGGTATTCCTGCTGCTCAATGATTCAGCCACTCTAGCAAAAAAGGGCTAACCCCAAGTACGTATACTACATGCTTAATTGCTTTAATTAAACCAGTGTCACACTATGCACTTTCATCTTTTGTAATTATATTTATATCCCATGTTAAGCTACAAAATCAAATTTTACTGAATCTATACTTTCTAGTTAGAACCAGTGAAAGAGACAACAATTAAGTTATCCAATAAATAACAGTATTTTGCTTAGTATTTTTATTTTTTCTTCATGTTTTATAAAGACCTAAAAGATCTTGGAAAAATTCCAGGAATTAAATGCTTTCCAGCAAATATTCTGTAAGTATGTTAGTGGAGCTTACTGTGGGCTGTCAAAATCCAAGGTCTGATAACTAAGTCTGACAAAAGTGCAGGGTACAGACAATTCCTTGGGAGAGTGAAGTGATATTATGATACTTTTCAGAGTATTTACCATTAGGAATTTCACAATCTAAGGCAACAGCAGTCTCATAGGTCCAGCACCGAGCAACATTACGTATGGTATATCCACCTCCTCCAAGCATCAGAAGAGGCAAGTTGAAAGTCTTCACAACTTCCACACACTTAGCATGACCTGTTAGAAACAAACATTACTTATCCATAGATTT
Organism: Phrynosoma platyrhinos; assembly: GCA_020142125.1. NCBI lineage: Eukaryota > Metazoa > Chordata > Lepidosauria > Squamata > Phrynosomatidae > Phrynosoma > Phrynosoma platyrhinos. The sequence continues at coordinate 290,870,230 of CM034701.1, forward strand.
TCTTACAAGTGTTACAAAGGCAAACAGAAGCATCCTCATTGTAAAGACTGTATAATCCATACATAAAATGACTACATGACTACATACAATATGTTTAATGTGTAACAAAACACTGGCATTCTTATAGTTCACATATCATATGATCTGGCAGGCTGCTTAAAAACATATGTACGCTAACACATTTCTCTTAAAATGCCAGCTGATAATCAATGTTTAATAATCTTTATAACCACGCAAAAAGGTCACACTATTATGTATATAGGCCTCTACACGGTATACCTTTCCAAAGTGCTTCTTGTTCTATGACGGATAAAAGGATGAAACCAACTCTCCACCACTGATGCTCAATTGTCTGAATATTATTGTTGTTGAGGTGGTGGTTATTGTTGTCACTGTTATTATCATCATTATCTATGCCCCATTTCCCCCCTCAAATTGGAGCTCAAAACAATTCAAAAAATTAAAACAAGTACAATATAGTTAAAACATACAAACATAAAAATGGAATCAAACTATTACCACTAAAAACCACTAACATGCTAAAATGTACAATTAAAAAAACCAGTTTAAAAAATATAGCCATTAAAATAGTACAGCATGCTCATAAAGCTCTTTCTTTACACACATCATTTCTCAAAAGCCTGTTGGAATAAAAAAGCCTTTTCCTGCCAAAGGACAGCAAAAACAGAAGGACCTGCTAGCCTTGAAAGACATGAATATGGGAACCCAGCAACTAAACAGACACTTAGAAATTTAGATAAAACAAGAAAGTGCAAAACATACAGAGCTAAAACAAAAGAGGAAATAGCTGATTATGAAGAGAAGAGAAATATATGATAGAATTAATACAACCCAATGTTCTGAAGTAATACAGTAGTTATGAGAAGGCATCACACGACAGACAGGAACTACAAAAAGTATAAAGGAGGAATATCTGGTGTCCTTCAGGATCTCAATTCAGATTCTTGTAAGAAAACTAAAGCTCACTAAACATTTCCACCACATCTGTATTACAGAATTGTGAAACCATATGTACTTGTGAATCTTCTGAAATATTTCACTCCCTTACCTTTGACAGTAAGATTAAAACATCCAAGCCTATCACCAGACAGTGAATCTGCCCCACACTGCAGCACCACAGCACTAGGTTGGTACATCTCCATGACTTTGGATATAATCTGCAGAGAAGTAGCAATAATGGTAAGCCGCCACCTCCTATTCAATCTCCTAATATCAGCTATAAAACACTTTTCGTAATATACTCACAGGTTTAAATATCTGTCCATATGACTCATCATCTATTCCATCTCTCATTGGAAAGTTGACAGCATAATATTTGCCTTTTCCGGCACCTATATCCTACAGTAAACACAGAACAAAACACTTGGAGATTAGAAGACAACACATCACAACTGTCTATGTTTAATTCTAGACCCACTGGAGCTACAACATATGCTGTTGTGGACATGTAAAAATGCAAAGCATGAAATGAATACCAGTATTATAATGCCAGATGTACTCAGTATTCTTGATTAAATTTTTCAGAATAAAGCATTTGATCAATGTAGTAGAAGAAATAAATGTATAAGGAGTGTGTCCAGAGGAACAAGAGGATAGACACGTGACAATTCAGAAGATAAGGCTCAAATGGATAATTATGATTTCATGAAGATGAAGTCACTGTGTAGGAGATAATATGGGGCTGAAACAGATGACCAAAAAAGCCCACTTCTGGGTGTCATCGAAGCATGGTGTTTACATGCCGCATACTATGATGACACCCAGAAGCTGCCTTAAAACAAAGGTTACAGAAGCACTCTTCATTTTCTTTACCTTTTATATTAACCAACATGAAATTATATTTTTATTATCTTGTAGCAAAAATAACTGAGGGTTTCATGACACCTGACGGGTGAATGAATTTATGTGGCACATGCTTTCCTTCATCAGATATATCAAGTGTCATGCAGTTTGCTACAAGAATATATCCATCCTTTCTTGATCAGATACAGAATACCTTACAGCAGTTCCTTTTGATTCTTGTACAAGCTTAAAGGACAAGTTCTAAACTTCTGCACAGTAGCAGACTAAGCAATATACTCAGAAAGGCTTGGAGAGCCATTTTTTGATTGCTTATGTTTGGATACATGGCATAATTTTGTTTTGTGTTATGACATAGCGGAGATGGACATCTGTTGATAAGAATCTGTACTACACTTTTTAGCTAAGTTGACTTTTAAAAAGAGGTGATTTCCAGCCTCTTCTCTTCATTAGTGTGAGTATAAGTGAGTTTCCAATGTTACCATGTTTTTAAAAAGAACAAAACAACATGAATGTTTTTTTGTTCACCATTATTAACTATGTCACATACAAGTGGGTGTTTTGGACATGTAAGTACTTTCAACAATGATTCTGCCCATGAATCTGCCTTCCCCCGCTCCCTGATACAGCTAAATTACTAAATATACAGTGCCACCAAAGTACATAATACCACAAATCAGGTCAAAAAGCAGATTAAACAGTCACACACACACCCAGTCACTGTTTTCCCTTTTACCCATTTGATTAGTAAGTTCTCTCTAGGAATCTCTAGGTCCTCCAAAGTGATTCTATGGTTAACCTCTGGCTAGAGATTCCAAGAGAAGTGTTCTTTCAGGTCAAAAAGTAAGCAGTCACATTTTAATTTATATTTATTGATATTTTGCAGGTGGAAGACTGCCCCTAACCCCTGCAAATGTTGGAGGGGGGGGGAATATTATATTCTTACACACAGGAAAGGTCCAAAAGTCTGCCACAATCAAAGCTAATAACAAAAAGCACCCCCAAACAACTTCTGTTTGCTTTAGATGAGGCACTGATGTTCAAACTAGCTCATCTGATCTGCTAGAAAATGAAGACAAAACCACATCACTTTTTCCATACTCTCCACTTGTCTTTTTTTCCCCCCTGAACTCTACTCCTACCTCTAAAACTATGAAATGTCTGGCTGGCAAGGCAGGAAAAAACACCTGTCAATGAAGGGAATTAAAAAGAGCTTTCGATTTTGGGCATAGATCAGTGGTAGGCAACCTTTCCCCTTTAAGGGCCGAGGGACTTCAGCTCCCAGAATCCCAGGAGCTATTGGCCAACATGGGACTATTGGCCAACATGGCCGAGGCTTCTGGGAGCTGAAGTCCCTCGGCCCTTAAAGGAAAAGGTTGCCTACCGCTGGCATAGATGGACAAACTTTCAACATTACTGAAGGAGAAATCATTGGTCAGCATTTTAAAAAAGTGGGAACATTTTTTTTTACTTTACCTGAAGAAGAAAGAAAAGAAGATCACGATTGCAAATTGGAGGCTGAAGTTTTTTAGATATCAGGAATATTAGAACAGAAGTGAGTTTGCAGTAGAAAAGTATATTAGAGAAGTTCACTGTATTTCACTTTAAGCCTTCTGGGAGGGTGGGAAGTTCAATTTTAGTTAGGTTGTTATATGTGGTTATTTTGTTCAGTTTAGTTTGAATTAGTTTTTTAAGGGGAGGGGACAGTGGGGGCAATTAGATTTTTTAAAGATTCTTTTTTGATTAGATTCTTTTGAGTGTTTTTAGTAGTATGGTGTTTAGTTGTTTTGGTGTTGTTTGGTTTTTAGTTCTATATGTGATGATTTAAAATGTAATAAAGTCAGAGGTAATTATAAGAAGAAAAAGAGTTTCAGATTTTGTACTCCTGTATCAGATGGCATGTGGGGAATAACCCATGAGTGAGTGCACTGCTCTTCCATACCATCAGAGAATGACTGAAAATTTCAGGAGCCTAGGGTTTGAATCTTGAGCCCCAAGCAGAGTAGAGTCTGAATCAACTGTTGAATATACCAACACTTATATAAATCCTAGTGATTCAACAGGTCTACACTATTTAGTATTAACAGCAAGATTCAGGCCTGGGTTTCCTAAGAAATGATCCATTGATAGGTAGAGGAATAATTTAAGGTCAGTGCTTCTGAATGTTGTAAGAAATTGTTTTTCTACCTGAAGCAACACTACCATCTTGTGGTCAGTCAGGATAATACACATATAGCTGTCTCAACACATTTCATGTCTATTAATTACAAAGATAAAAAAATCCACACCTTAGCAACAACAGAAATGGCTATGATTGTAAACAACTAGGCTGAGATAGTCATTTAAAGCATTGTTGGCCAAATACATTTAGGGCCTTTACAGACTGCCAGAAATAATGCAGTTTGAGGCCACTTTAACTCTTCTGGCTCAGTGCTAAGGAATAATGGGAAGTGTAGTTTATTGTGGCACCAGAGCTCTCTGACAGGGAAGGCGCAATGTCTCAGAAAAAACTACAGTTCCCATGATTCCTTAGCACTGAGCCAGGACAGTTAAAATGGCCTCAAGCTGCATTATTTCTGGCAGTCTATATAGGCCCTCAATGAAATTGAAAATACACCAATTTAAAAACCATCTCAGAGCACAGTAGAAACTAAAAATAACATTGTGGTGCTGCAATGATCCTGCAAGCCAATAAAAAAATATATGTAATTGGTATAGTTTTCTTCCCAAAATAGCAAGAAAGTTTACAGATATTTATTCTCAATGCTTGAACTTCTTAGCCAACACTATCTCTGGCCCAAGGTTATAATGCTGAAAGCTATACTACACAGGGACCAAGACACACATGCACATTTATTAATACATTTAAGTCTGCATCCAATTCAGTCCTGAGTATAGCTACTAAATCAGTAGGATCGTGGTATGTCAATACTTATATCACATTCCATTGATTAAAGGGTTCTACAGTGGTAGGCCCAAATAACTGGATTTAGTGGTTTATGTCTGATAGATTTGGGAGTACAGATGCAGCCAACACAAACACAACTTAATCAATGACTAATTAAATTGTCCTCTGAGGCTTGGTGGCCTTGGCCAAGGAGAGTCTTCATTCTCACCGTTTTTTTAATATTTCCTTTTCAAATTTCTTTTCTTTTGCCACTACCCATATAGTGATCTGGACTTGAGTACAGATGCAGTGATGTATCAAGTTAAAAGTCAGATCTTTTCAATCTGACCAATTTTAAGCTTTCTTTTTGAAGAGAAGACAAATTACTATTAACTAATTTAATTTAAATTGAGAAATAGCCTTAAAGATAACATCTGAGGGGCGAAACAGACCGCTGAAAAATGCCACTCCGCTGTTTTGCTGGTGCAAAAAGCCGGCTTTTCTTGTCTGCACTGCAGCGGAAGCTGGCTTTATGGCACTCCAGCAGCGTGTAAACAATGGAGCAACTTCACGGTGGCTTCCTGCCAGACGGCGGCGCAAAGGGGTGATCTGTTTTACCTCTGACTTAATTAAATTGTAAGCTTGAATCTTAACTCACCCTCAAATCCCCTGTACCAGGGAAATATTCACCATATTTATGGAACGATACAGTCATAACACGATCTGTTGTATAAAATGCTTCTTCAACACCATCACCATGATGAATATCAATATCAATGTATAACACTCTTTGATGGTACCTGAAAAGCAGTATTAATGAAAGCAGTGTCAATGAAACTCACCAGTTTTTCTTCAAAAATACACAAAATACATCTGGTGCCTTTCATTCTCTGGCTAAATGAGGTATATAAAGCATCCTGACAAGTCATATGCAGTTCTGTTGTTCATTTCTTAATAGTAGGTGACCCAATTCTTCAAATTAGGTTGCATTATGCCACAGTATCAACAAGCAACAGTTGATGGCATATAACCGTACTAGCAATTAGTTAATAGGTTAAATAATTACCCAAATTAACAGGTAACATCTGAAAATGGCACTTGCTATCAATGCATATCTCATAACAACTGTAAGGGCTGCAAAACTTCCCCCATTAGCTAGGACTTAATCTTCCCCATATGCTGCTAATAGGCTGTGCTGAAGGAAAACTGTATTCCAATCAACCTATAGCTGCCACAAATGGGGAAGCCAACTTTGTCTTATTTTGAAGAGTTCTCTTCCTCCCCTGCAGCCACCTGTCCCTGATCCATGAAGCTCTTGTGGCTCTAAGAAAGAGAATGGGGGACACAGTGGGACTTTCAAACTACAGTCTAAGCAAAGAGATATAAAATGATCACTCTGTCTTTCTCTATACTCCATCCTTTGGGAATTCCAAGGGAGTACATAACTTGATACTGCTTGTATTCTCCTCCTGTAGCTTTTGCTTTTGGATTTGTGCTAGAATAGAGACCTGTGGGGCTCTGCTCGCTCTCTGTCACAGATCCAGTAGAGAGGGATTCCACTTATCAGCAAAATTTGTTTCCCAGAAGAACCAGACCTCATTTTTACTTCACCCTTGAAAGCTAGCTACTTATATGCTCTGATTTCTAGTCTTTCCACTTTTCCACATAGCTTTTTCTGTATGCAGCACCTCAGGTCTCACACATTTATCTCTCTTGTTTTTAATAACACTTCTTGGGTCCCCTCAATTTCTCTTAAGACATTTCCATACTCTTAACTGATGCATGCATATACTTTGCAATGTACTCTAGCATAAAGATCCTTAATTTTTTTCGTAAAGTGTTGGTCAAAGACACACATACTTCCTTGTGTATGTGTGACTAAGAAGATGTAATAAGAGGTTTGGGAGTCGGATTTACAGACTCTTCAGATAATCTATGCCTTGGATAAGATTCTCTGAAGAGATATCAAAACAACTACTGTAACAATTTTAGGGCTGCTCAGCATCTTCCCCTTTAACAGAGACATTCATAACATTATCCTGCAAAGGAAACACATTTTCCACTTGGAATATATCAACTAGGATCACCACAAATTCAGTGGTAGATCATCATCAGGTAGTGCATTTCAAAATGTGCCTTTACCACATGCTGACTTCATTATTGTTTAAAAACAAACAAAAACAAAAACAAAAACAAAAAACCCTATAATTTTTGTACTGTTACAGAGGAATAAAATTCATCCAAACAATGACAGGGTAACCTTTAATACCACACATTAAAGTGAAAATGAGCAATTTGATGAAGCTGAGACAGTTCAGCTTTACAATGCCATTCACAATGTTGATTTGCAGGAGACGGGGAAGCTCACCAAATGAGATATATTTGTTTATAGTTCCACAGCAAAGCTGCAGCTTATATACTACTCAACAAAAACAGAAAATAATACATACTTTCAGAAGAATGAAATAGATAACTATAGTATGTTACAAACCTGTAAGACAATCATAACTCCCTTACATTTGTTTCACTTTTATGAGACATGTTAGATCACAGCCAAGGTCACTTTGAACAAGCAATACAAACATTTCAAAGTTAAGCTATTCAGAACAAAGAGGGTTTATAGTTTATGTTGTTCTATTCTTTAATGGTACATTAAAAAAAGTTTGAAGAAATACTAATTGCCAGTCAGTCCTCTGATCAACATATCAACCTTAAACCCCAAACTCATCTTTTCAGGATCTTCACAGGGCAAGTTATGGGTTCAGATTCAGAATGAACTTACTTCAGTAATTCAAGAATAGCAAGCACAATATCATTGACGTAACAGAAACCAGATGCCTCAGATTTCTTCGCATGATGAAGTCCTCCAGCCCAATTAACAGCCATATCTGTTTGTTGTCTGTTTAATTTTACTGCTCCAGCTGAAAAATAATTGTGTAGAAAAACACAGTTTAAATTCTTGATTCAGAGGTGTGTTGTAAAAATGAATGACAGTTTCTACTTGGGATTTTTATTTTTTTTAAACATTTCTACAGCTATGTACACTATATCATGTCCTGCAGTAAATTATTACTGTGGTTTTCTGTTTTCTTCTTCTTCAGTTAATCATTTTATTTTGAATGTTATTAATTCCTTCGTTATCAACACAGCTATAAAAACACTTATCTATATTATTTTCATACTTTTTTCAATATTAAATGTTAAAAACATCTTAATGTAATTTAAAAATATTAATTCAGTTGATGGTCTTTTGAAAGTCATTCTTTTGAAGGGTAAAGGCAATTCTAAGGAAGACATACTTACCCACAGAACCTCCAGTTGACAGCTGACAAAATTCAAAAAGTCCATCAAACACAGGACAGTCTTCCCCAACATTAACTGTAAAAGGTAAATTCAATTAATCTTCAGGTACACTTTTCTAAACTCTATGTAGAATACTACATTTTTTGGAGTCAGCATACTAAACAACTGACCATTCAAATATTGCCAGGTAATTCTATACAATCACAGATGTCACATGAAGATGGCAGGTTTCAAACTGGGTCCTTAAAACATTTGGATTTCAGCATGTTTTAGAAATTAATTTCATTGGTTCAAAGTAACTGTTAATTATCAATTATCTTTGTTCTATTAAAAATTAATGCTTTCATAATTCATAACCATCATTTGACAATATTCGAAAAGTCAATGGTTGACAGTCACTCTTTTACACTCAAATGTAATTAATATGGCGAATCTTACTGAATTTTATCTTTTTCTTCCCCAAAACTTAATCTAACCTTTTAAAAATCCTGCCAGGCTTACTTCCTTGAGCAAATGAATACAAGGCAGAAGCACCTTTGGCAGCAAGTCTCCATCAGCTTTGTGCATCTAGCTCCTGCAATTTCCCCCCATTCCTCTGGCAAAATTGCTGCAGCTCACTCAGGATGGATGGGGACCAAGTTGGCTCCATCCATCTTACCTTCAATCCTGACTGGTTTCTCAGTTGCTCCTGAGGAAAAGCATCACCACAACATCCTTTTGCTACAGTGGGAGTGGTGTTATTATGGCAAATGATCACTGTTGGGTTTGTGCCAATTATAACATTTTGTAGCAAGACCAAAAAGTTCAACTTTGGTCTCAATAGATCAGAAAACCTTTCCCCATGTTAGTAGCATTTGGTGCATTGGTGCTTTTTCACAGCTTTATCCCAGACTTGCCTGGATATCATCTTGATCTTCATGATGCTGCCTGTTTAGCTATGCTGTCCAACAAATTATGGTGTCTTCCAGAAACAGTTGTATTCAATTTGGTATTCAATACAAAGCACTGAAACTGCACATGGGTAGACTCTGCTCAAGTACATATGTGATTCCTGGAAGCAACGGGTTGCACCAAAACTTACTTAGGGCCTCTGCAGACCTACCCAAAGAGCCAGCCTAGGGATAGAGTTGGGCAGGGCAGCCACAACTAGCCACCCCAACCTCACGCTGACACCATCCTGACGCCGTGCGCTGTTTAAACACACTGCACTGAAAGGGCGAGGAAGTGCCAGCTCTTAGGGCGGCCTTTTGCCGCCCCTAAAAGGAGTGGCATTTTGCAGCTCTTTTGGGGGTGGCAAAAGAGAGGATCGGGCCCGTGGTGTGGGGTTGCTGTGGCCCTGTTCCGCCGCTTCCTAGGGTGGTTCTGCACTTACTTTAATTTCACAATTAAGATAATTCCATTTGCGGAATCAAGGTTTATTTTCAGTTTATTTTTGGAATGCCTCATTTCCACTTTATTATCGCTTTCTGGCCCACGTGTGATAACGTCCATGGTCTGGCAATTTGGAAGCATTACATCTTAGCAAGGTTAGAAAGTACGCCAGGCAACTAACAATTCAAAATATCAGTATCCCACTATATAATAGATACTCTATGGGCCTTTGCAGACTGCCACAAATAGTGCAAATTGAGCCTACTTTAACTGCCCTGCCTCAGTGCTAAGAAATCATGGGAACTGTAGTTTATTGTGGCACCAGAGCTCTCTGACAGAGAAGGCTCAATGTCTCAGAAAAAATACAATTCCCATGATTCCCTAGCACTGAGCCAGAGCAGTTAAAGTGGCCTCAATTTGCACTATTTCTAGCAGTCTGCAAAGGCCCTATGTTAAACTAAAATAGTCGAGATACAACTTTCCACTTTTAATGATCAAGTCCCCAAGATGTTGATGATGATGATGTTTAATTGTATAGCACTATAAATTTACATGGCACTTTACAGAGATTAATTCGTTAATTAGACATTCTCCTGCCCGAAGGCTTACAATTTAAAAAGACGTGGCACAAAAGGAGAAGGGAATGGCAGTGGGGAAGGGAAAATTGACAAAACTGATAAAATAAAATTTATAAAAAAAGGATAAAATTGAGGAAACATTATGTGAGGAAAGGAAATGAACACAGCAACAAATTTAGATTTTTCCGGTACAAAGAGTCTCTTGCTAATCTATCTATGTTGATATTTTGGGGAAAGGCTCTCAAAAGTTAAGGATTTATTTAAGTTTAGTTCAATATCAAACTTACATCTTTGCATCTGTTTGCTATACTCAGACATATTGTCAGGTCTGATTGAGCGAAGAAATTTGATGTACTCATCACTGTGGTATTTCGTCATTTCTTCTGCTGTGGCTTTGTGGGGTCGCTAATAAATAAAAAAGAATGAAATGGGTCTGGTAGAGAATAGGAAGCAACAATACTTCGTACAGGTTTGGCAAGATACATTTTAAATTCACATTTATTTATAATGTTTTAGCATTTTAGTTTTCAGCCAACAACATTCATAAGTACAAAACAGTTCTTGTATAGATTTTATTTTGAATAGGTTAATACAATAAAGAATTTTGTATTCAGTTCTGATACTGTATCAGCTAGGTAGTAAGAATGCAATGTTCTCATCAACAGATGAGAATATCTGTGATACATACTATCTGGATATCCAATTTGTGAAAATGTTTTCCCCCTCTGATGTAACATGACAGACATTCTTCCTTGGAAGAAAAATGCTCTATATACCATGTATACTTGACTAAAAGTCAACCTTGTGTATAAGTTAAAGGCAGGTTCTGGAGCCAAAATCGTCGATTTTGATATGATCCGTGGATAAGTCAAGGGTAAAACCTCAGGGCATGTAACAAATAATCTAAAGGATGAAGCAAAGGAAAGCAATGCCAAAGAATTTACAAAATTCCAGCAGACACTAAAGGTTGGGTAAATGAGAGAATAGAAAGGAATCAGTGCTTCCAGGACATGCTCTTGCTTGTCACAAGGGTGTCGTTCCCCTTTTAAATAAATGTTAAAGTACAGGACTTACACTGACCTGTGGATAAGTCGATCCAGGTTTTTGGGTCAATTTTTTAAATAAAATTTCTAGACTTATACAGGAGTATATACAGAAGTGTTTCCCATAATGAAACAAAATGCTGCTGTGATATTCCTGAGAAAATTTCCCAAAATTGACATAGACTGGAAGTATTAAATTTACTATTGCAGGTTAGGTATCCTTATCCAAAATGCTTGAGACCAGAGGTTTTCCACATTTTGGATTTTTTTTTTTTTTTTGGATTTCTGAATACCTGTATTTGCATATACACTCATCTCTCCACATTTGTAGGTTTGACTTTTTGCAGATTTAATTATTTACAGATTTTATTAATTACTATATATTTTCTCTCTAGTAATATATAAGTCCTCCAGCACAACTCTATGGTCATTGTCTGGCAGATGTTGACCAAAGAGTTGCACTGGAGGACCTAGAGATTCCTAGAGAGGTGTTCTCTGAGGTAAAAACATAGTGCTTTTGTTATTCGCTGTGTTTCCACATTCACGGGGCTCCTGTGCCCTTAACCATAGCGAATGTGGAGGGACAAGTGTATATAATGAGATTTAATGAGACTGGAGAGAAACTGAGGATCTGTAAAATGGTGGGAATCCAAGTGTAGTATTTTACACGTATCAAGACCTCCTGCCATTTCACAGATCCATGTGTCTCTGTTCAGCTTCTCAAATACAGTACAGGTATGCTGTTCAAAATGTTTTGGATTTTGGAATTCTGGATATGGTATACTCAATCAGTATTATGACTATAATTAATATTATAATAACAGTATATTCATGTAGTATCAAATGTATTACTACTACAACATTATCTTTACTGCTCATCACCATCTGTAAAACAGAACTATAATGGTATACTCACATAGATTTCCATTTTTCTGTACAAGCCATAATTCAGCAACAAGTTGTGGGTCATGCGAATCCTGTGAGGTTTCATTGGATGTCCCTGCCCATAATAATAGTTTCCAATATCACCTAGAAATTAACAAATTAATCATACCTAAATGTCTACTCACATTTTTTTTTTTACTTTACATTATCTAGTTTCTCGCACTTTATGATCCACAGTAGCTAATCACAACACAAACTGCTATCTTCTCCTGGTAAACATTTATTCTCCTGCTCTTGATTTTACATTCAGGCTTGGAAGCAGGTACACACAGTCAGTAAGATAGAGACTGTGTCACATACTTGCGTCTTCTGAAAAATGGCTTGTCACCATGGTTAGACAACGTTTGTGGCTTCCTCTTTAGAATAATAAAATCTTACTCTGAAAAGGACAAAGGACCATTGCACATGACCTTTTGTTATTGACTACTGCTGCATTCTTAATTCTGTCTGAAGAAACATCGAAGTGAAACTTCTGCCCAGATGCAAAACTACACAGGTACTTGGCATGCTTGACATTCCCAAACAAGCAAGACTACTCACTCTAGAAACATACATGTTGCATTTCCCCTCCACTGAATCACATAGGACAGGGGTAGGCAACCTGTCCCCTTTAAGGGCCGAGGGACTTCAGCTCCCCGAAGCCTCAGCCATGTTGGCCAATAGTCCCATGTTGGCCAATAACTCCTGGGATTCTGGGAGCTGAAGTCCCTCGGCCCTTAAATGGGACAGGTTGCCTACCCCTGACATAGGAGAAAGCCAATCCATGAGACTTATATTATGAGCCTGTATGTTGGCCTCAGTGTTATTAGGTTTGTAGACATCACAAAATTTCCTTATTCCCGTAACAGTTCTCATTCCCATTTCAGCCCTAAATGTTCAGGTTAGGCTTGGCTTTGATTTCAGCCTGATTCCAAACATAATAGCAACCTGTAAACACATTAAAATAAAAACCCCATGGACCTGACTGTTGCAGGACATTTTTTAAAAATGACTAAAAAGATTTTATACTGTTGCTGCTGTTATTATTACTGTAAAATTGGGGGGGGGGGGGGAGAAGATGCTCCTGATGCCTATTACAAACAGTTTTTAAAAAGAGCTTTAGAGGGTGTAATTTAGCATACAAAATCTACTTTCTATACCTAACATGTACGTGCCTTCAAGTCACATGTCAACTTATATCACCCTTATGACTTTCATCAACTTATATCACCCTTATGGCTTTCTTAGACAAGGAAAACCTGGGTCTAATCTGCACTATAGAAAGTTTTAGCCACTTCAACTGCCATGGCTCAATGCTATGGAATTCTGGGAGTTGTAGTTTTGTGAGATATTCAGTCTGGTCTGTGAGAGCCAAACTAAAAATCCCAGGATTCCATAACACTGAGCCATGAGAGTTAAAGCATTTTCAAACTGCATAATTTCTGTAGTGCAGATGAGCCCGCAGAGCTGGTTTCCCAGTTTGTTCCTCTGAAATATAGCTGCAGTACCTGGCATTCATTGGTCGTCTTCCATCCAAGTACAACCCGGGGCTGACCCTGCTTAGCGTCCAAGATCAAAACGGACCTGTGCCTTTAGATTATTTCGGGCTGGTTCTAAATGCAAAGACAACTGCTTTGTCTCCCCTTTGTTGGGGAGCGGGGTGTGTGTGTGTGAACAGAATAGAAGCATGCAGGAGTTGCTTCATAGAGATGTTGCTATGTACCTTCAAGTCTTCCAACCTATGGCTACCCTAAGGCTACCCTATCATGGGGTTTTCTTGGCAAGAATTGTTCAGAGGAGGTTTGCCATTGCCTTCGCATTGCAGTCTTGGCGACTTGTCCAAAGTCATCCAGTGTGTTTCCTGGTTGAGCTGGGAATCAAACCCTGGTCTCCAAGGTTGTAGTCCAATATGCAAACCACTATGCTACTAGGCTCTCACTGACTAAGCATCTATTCTTCTCATCACCTCTGCTCTTAATTGTTTCTATCCAAAAATGCTTTTTTCATCAAACAAGAGCTGTCAAGGCTAAATTACCATCCTGTTCAAGTAACATACAGTTATGTCCTTACCCTTTTAAACCAAAAAAAAACAGAGTTGAATATTTGCATACCAGGACTATATATTTTAAAGATGTTAATATCTTAAATTGTAGTAACTGTCCAGCCTTATTAGGAAGTACAACTGTATCAAATACCTTATTTTCCTGCCTATAAGACTACTTTTTAACCTGCAAAA
>CM034701.1:290920922-290931943 GCA_020142125.1 Phrynosoma platyrhinos
GCATGTGAACTAACACAAAGCTATGCTCTTTCTTCAGTTTTTTGCAACTGGAACTTACTGGACAAAGAAGAGAAGGTGAGAACAGCTTCATGTTCTCGTAGAAGGCAGCTATGGCACCTCATCATTTTTGCTTTTGTCCTTAGCTTGTGGCTTAAATTGTAGGTTTAATCCATTCATTTGTATTAGGGCAGGGGTAGGCAACCTTTTTGAGCCAGAGGCCGGGTTGCTGTCCCTCAGACAATTGGGAGGCTGAAGCACCAAAAATAAATAAATAAATAAATAAATAAATATTTTTTAAAAGTTTTAAAAATTTAAAAAATATGCATGCACACTCTCTCAGCCCCAGAAAAGCCATGGCAAAACCCCTGTGGAGATTTTGCCAAGAAAACCCCAAGAACAAGTAATAACAACAATAATCAATACCATCATGACGGGCGGCAGGGGGTGGCGGCAGCGGTGGCAAGACTGGCCTGGGGCCAGTCCAAAGGCCTCAGGGGGCCGTATCCGGCCCCTGGGCCTTAGGTTGCCTACCCCTGTATTAGGGTGTAGAGTATGACATGTCCTCTTGGCAGGGATAGGGAAAGCCAGCTTTTAATCTTTCCAGGTTTGGTACCCATTTACTGCCCTCTCAGATTCAACCTAGATCTAAACTGCAAATCTTTACTGTTTCCCATTTTTCATAAAAATGTTTATGACATTTGTATCACAGCTTTGAAAAGCTACTTTCTGGGTTTAACACTCCCAGAATCCCTCAACCAACATGGCCAGGAGCTCTGATCTGAGAGAATGTGAGAACAGCTTGATGTTCTTATAGGAGCCAGCCATGCCGTTTTATAATTTCTGTTTTTGTCCTTAGCTTGTGGTTAGGGTTAATCTATTTATTTGTAATAAGGGACAGTGCATGGCGTTTTATGTTAGCAAGGATAGAGGAAGTGAGTTTTAAATCTATTTATATGTTGTCATGCATTTTTCATTTTAGGCAAAGAGGTTAGTTTTTATTTTTTTAAAAATAAAACATTTATAAACAATTGCTTGAGCATTTGTAAAGCTGACAGGAAGAGATACAGAAACTGTGACTATGTGAATTTTCTTAATCCATTATAGTATGATTCTTTACTTTCTTAAAACATCAAATTCTGTGCTGTCATTCCTAACAGCAAGATTTCAGAAACTTTTTTTCCCCTTATAGTATGCAAATATAGTCAGTATCAGTTTGTTGTTGCAGGAACTAATTCTTATATGGGCAGTGCTAATCTTTTTTTTTTTTTAAGTCCTTATCTATTTCCTCATGCATAACATGCAGAATTGAAAATAAGCAGGTATCTCAAAACCACCATAAACCTCCAGTAACTTTTCCCTCAAGGCAGCTGTTTCTGTAAAAGGGTGTCTTCAAAACGGTCTTGCTTCTATGGAAGGTAGAGTTCTGTGTCTGGTCTATAATCTCCAACTCATTCTTTCATTCAAACAACCTCCTTTCTTTTTAAAAGTTCGTGCTGCATTTGTTCTGAGTTGTAGCACATACTCCATTGACAGTCATGGACCTTCCAGCCATTTAAATCTCTACAGCATTCAGATGTTTACACTCATAGTTTGCAGACAACATACCCTCCAATATTCCACAAATGAAATATGTACGGAATACATGTAGTCAAATAACATCAGAGTATTGTCAAGTAGGCAAAAGTTATTATTAATGAGGAAGATCATACAAGCTAGGAGAGGCTTCATTGGTCTGCTTTTGCCTGAGTAGACAGGGAAGAACAAGATCCTGCTCCTTTCTCCTCTTCCCTCTGCTGAGTTAAGTGAGTGCAAACAACATTTGCACTTTGAACTCAGTTTGCAACGATTGGAGTAAGCTGAGGACAAAGGGGGAAGAGGAGAGAGAAATTGAGTCATTTTAAAAGCACCTGAAAAATGGGACAAGAGAGGATTAATTGGGATTATCCCTGCCAAACTGGGTCCATGGGAGGGTATGAGACAAGTGGCTATTCTTTATAGTGCTGATGGGGGCATGCAAAGGCTTTGTGGCCTACCACTTTGTGGGAGGGGATCAAAACTAGTCATAGAAAATGGTGATACCATGCAGGAATTGATGGTTCTGCAACATCATCTGCAGTCTTAAAAATGGCTGTCTGACTCCAGACTGATGACAATTTCCCAGACTTAAATCAGATCCTTTGCTGCCGAGGCATTTGTTGCTGTTCTGGAATGTTAATATATGGCATTCAGCAGAAGACACATTTCTTCCATTTCTTTGCAATCCCCTTTAGACCTTTGCTATACTGTGAAAATTCCTCATAGGCATCCTGAAAATTTAATTAGAATGCCGGCTGCATCCCTTTGTACCCCTCTGCTTTAATATCTCCAAATGACATCTTTTATTAGCTC
The DNA here is from genome assembly GCA_020142125.1 of Phrynosoma platyrhinos. Taxonomy (NCBI): domain Eukaryota; kingdom Metazoa; phylum Chordata; class Lepidosauria; order Squamata; family Phrynosomatidae; genus Phrynosoma; species Phrynosoma platyrhinos. The sequence goes on from CM034701.1 coordinate 290,923,311, forward strand.
GGTTAGTGAAACATGACCATGCCTTCCCTGCAATAGGCTGCCCATTCTTAATCAAGACACGCTTCTTTCTTTAGTGTTCCCAACAGATATCTAAAAATAGCACCCAAACCTTTCTGTGAAATTGAAGTTAAACTAACTGGTCTATAATCTTCTGGAGTCCCCTCTGGACGTCCCTTAATTATGACATTAAGCTGGCCAATTTCCAACCTACAGGTTTTCCTCTCAAAATCACATTAGCCAAGTGTTAACAGATCTCTGCTAAATTGTCTTTAACTCCCAGTTGCTTTCTTCCAGCCACAGAATCCTTGGACTTGTTTATCTTTACAGATTTGTTTTTACCTGTACTAAATAAACTTCCTGAATCTCTCTCTCTCTCTCTCTCTCTCTCTCTCTTTTTTAACTAAGGGAAAGAAAACAATATTACATGATCACCTGTCTTTCCTCAATCTAACACAAACAGGAGGGAACATATAGCAGCAAACACAAAGCAGCGAGACATGAAGGCCAAACTGTCATTTTGTTTGGCTAAAGGTTAAAACTGGACAGAACTGCCAAGCCACAAATGTGCTCCCTCTGTACCTTGCTCTTTATTCTATACTAGGGAAATAGCCATCATTATATAATCATATATTACCATGATCCCCTGCAGCTCTCTGTTGGCAAAGGCCAATCCACTTCCTTAAAAAGAAGATGGCGAGCCTTTGGCACGTGTCCAAAGACATGGAGTCCTTCAATTTGTTTCTGAAAACACATGCCAGTTCCTTTCTCTGAAGAAAGGTATTCTGGAGCTGCATAATTTCATTCTGTCATTGCTATTATTATATGGTGTCACTGCTAATAACATTTTAGAAGTGTGCCTTGTTTTACTCTACATAGCACTTTATCCACATTAGCTCCCTATTCCTTACTGCAGGCCTAATCTTGTAGGATAGTCCCCTAGCCTTCCACAGGTGTCCACTTGTCCTAAGCTGCATCTGCACTGCAGAAATAATGCAGTTTGCAACCACTTTAACTGCCATGGCTCAATGCTATGGAATTCTGAGATTTGTAGTTTTTATTTATTTATCCTTCTCTGTCAGAGAGCTCTGGTGCCACAACAAACTACAAGCCCCAGGATTCTATAGCATTGAGCTATGGCAGCTAAAGCATGCTAAATGGCATTTCTGCAGTGCAGATGCAAATCTATAGGGATAAGTTGATCAATTTCAGGTTCATCCATATTTTAAAAAGTTTTCTTCTGTCACAAATCTGTAGACATATGCATATTCTGGAAAACTCTCATCCATACGTAGTCTAAAGTGTCACACTAAAGTTCTACAACTGCATTGCACGTAATCTACAAATAATAGCTGATTAGGCCAAATATTTCTGGTACAGCAGTAAATCTCATGACGTCATTTGTTGGTGTTTACCTGTAGTTCTCTGATGGTAGTTTATTATTACTCTGTTTTTCTTTCCAAAGATGATGGTTTAGAAATACTATGAGAGAAAATACAACTATGTATTTGAAACTCACATTGCATTTCCCAAACATCTGTCTTCCTTATAGAACTTTGCATAAACTCACCCTGAAAATGACAGTAATGGGATACATTAAAACCCCTTCCATTTTTTCCTAAAACTGCAGAAGTCTATTTAGTTAATTTGTTTGTTTGTTTCACAAATAGGTAATAAATGGACATGCCTGATGTTATTTAGGGTAATAGGTTTAGCGCATAATGGCTTTTGACAAGCCTGATTTTCTACAATTTTGCTTTACAATAGAAATGACTCAAGTTTTCCCATGTTGAGAAAATAGGACCTTTTCCTGGATGTAATCCTATCAGGCTTCTGATTAAATGGGCTTAAATGATATTAAGCAGTAACTCTAGCTTCTCATGAGGTAGTTGTGCAGAAAGAGTAAGATGAATTATCAGTTCCAAGTCTATCTGACATATGATGCCAAAATATAATTTGTTTCTACACAGGATATTTTTAAAAAGCAGCTCTTGAACATTTCTGCAGAGGTATATGAAAAAATGAGAATGCAGATATAGAATTAATTAGGTCTGAACCATGAGATTTTTGTTCATAGATATGGAAAGCATTTTGGCAAAACATTTGCAAACTCAGAAATCACATATACTTGTAGCAATCTGTATTATTAAATGGTCACTTATTTATTTGAAACATTAAACTAAATTCAGGCTAGAATAGGCCCATTTCATTAATGGAGCTTGCATAAATGTTGACTTACTACGGGACTATACAGACAGCCCCTAAGGGGTGGTGTCCCGCCGCCCCTTTCCTTGCTGGATTGGGGCCATGGCAACCACATGGTGCAGCTTCGATCCAGCACTTTGCTGCTCCAAAAAGAGTTGGCAAATGGCGCTCCTTTTTGGAGTAGCAAAGAGCTGCCCTTGCTGCAATGGCAGCTTTTCCATGCTCCATTGGTGCAGTGTATCTAAACGCTGCACCAAGGGAGCGCCCTGATGCTGCCCACCATGCAGTGGGGCACACAACATGACAGGAGCATTGGGGCAGAGTGTGGTCGCCATTCCCCGACTCTATCCCCAGCCTTTTGGCTGGTCTGTATTCCCTCTATGTTCCTGTTGATTCAGTGAGTCTATTCTAGTTGAGACTAACATAAATTAATTCTAGGGTAGTCAAGAGAAAAATGGCCCGGGCTCCTGTAAATTTAAAAGTTGTGTAGAATAAGGAATTTCACTAGGTGCTGCTTGTTTTCTGATCAGCCCCAGTTAACAGCATGGCTGCAGCTCTTTGGGCTAACTGAAATTTCTGAGCACTTTTCAAAGGCAGTCCCACATAGAGTGCACTATAGTAAACCAAATGGGATATAACTGAGGCATGTACTGCTGTGGCCAGATGCAGCTTCTCCAAGAACAGGTGCAGTTGACTTACTAGTTTTAACTGTGCAAAAGCACTCCTGATCACTGCTGAAAACTTGGAGTACCCCCAAACTGTGAATCAATTGTCAGGGGAAGCATAGCCCAGTCTAGCACAGGCTGAATCCTTATTCCCATTCTGTCTTCCGACTGACCAGGAGCCCTTCTGTCTTGTCTGGATTAAGCTTCAATTTGTTTGCCTTCATCCAGCCCATTATACCTTCCAGGCACCAGTTTAGCACAGGAACAGCTTCCTTGAAATTAGGAGGAAAGGAGTAATACAGCAGGGTATCATCAGCACACTGATGACACCTGACCCCTAAACTCTGGACAACCTCTCCCAGTGGTTTCATGCAGATGTCAAATAGCATAGGGGCAAGACAGAATCCTGAGGCCAAGGGGTTAAACAGGAGTCCCCCAACACCGTCCTCTGAGTGTACCCCTCCAAGAAAAAATCAGATCCACTATTGAATAGTACCTTCAAGCCCAAGCACAGGGAAGTGACTCAGAAGGACATAATGTTTGATGGTGTTGAAAGGTCCAGCAGAACCACAGGTACACAACCCCCCTGTCCATTTCCTTGTGTATGGTATTCACCAAGGTGACCAAAGCTGTTTCTACCCCATAACCAGGGTTGAAACCAGACTGAAATGGATCTAGAGATAATTTGCCTCATCCAGGTACCCCTGGAGTTGAAAAACCACTACACACCTTGCCTCAAAATAGAAGGCAAGATACTGGCATATAATTATCAAATGCAGTAGGATCCAGGGCAGGTTTTTTTAGAAGTGGTTTTACCACAACCTCCTTCAGTTGGGCTGGGACCCTACCTTGTTGTACAGAGGCATTAATCACTTCCCTTACCTACTCATCCAGTTTTCCTGTGACCTATTTATTTAGCCAGTAGGGGCAAGGGTCTAGTATACATGTGGTCTCACCTCTCCAAGGATCCTGTCCACATCCATAGGCTGCACATACTGAAAAGTATGCATCCACTGGATAAGCAGGGGTAAAAATTACATGTACATCAGAGCAAATCTGAATTATTTTATCTGTGAAATGGTGGGAAAATTCTTTGCAGAAAGCTGTTGTGAGGCTTATATTCTCCTTTGGGCCAAATCATAACAGATTCCTGACCACTCAAAAGAGCTATGTGAAGAAAGGAGTAATATGCAAAAGTGTTCACCAGAAAAGCATTTTTGCTACCTTTATTGCTCCACTATAGGCCCTCAGAAAGATTTTAGCCTGTTTTCAGTTGGGTTTTCTGCCATTATTCCTCTAGTCTCTGTCTTACTTGCTTCATTGCTGCCAGCTTCTTAGAAAACCAGGCAGCTGGTTTAGCTCCACTCTGTGAGAAGGAAAGCTTAGAAGCAATCATTTCTATCACTCTGGCCATTTTTCCATTCCAGAGATCAATCCTTCAACAGGTTCATATGCCAAGGCATCAGAAAACTCCCCAAGAGCCACCAGGAATCCATCCAGATCCAGGAGCAGACTATCTTAATGGGCAACCTAACCTTGCAGAGGTTCTGAGTTCCAGCAAGTCTAAATCTTGCTGAGAAGTAATCTGTCTGTGACAATGGAACAATAGAAAGCCCCTCCATTCTAGATCAACATCATTGCTTCCGGTACAGAAAACAAGGTCTTGAGTATGCCTAGCTGTATGATGGGGCTAGATACCATTTGGGACATACCTCTGGTTGTCATGGTAGACATGAAATCCTGAGCCACTCCCAACAGGCTAGCCTCACCATGGGTGTTGTAGTTACCAAAAGATCACTACAACTCCACATCTCTGCCCCCCACCCCTGGTTTCACCTACAGCTGCACAGGGAATTCTGTGGGCAAAGCTGAGAGAGATGTGTCCATTGTCATATTTGAAGTAACCACACATGCAGGTTGGATAAGTCCCCTGACAAGACTTATCCAACGAGGCCTCTGTAATACCTGACAGGTCAACATGCTCATCGAAGATCATGTCCTGAATGGCAGCTGTTTTACTATTCACCGACCTGACATAAAGCAGCAAGATTTTTAACCCTGGGGGGTTGCTGCCATGCCTATCCAGATTATTTGGGATGGGAGACAAATATCCTACTGTAAACTCTACCCCCAAGATAGTGCAACCATCTCCCATTTCTGTATCTTCCTCTACACTATATAATTTGAATGGCTGCTCCCTGAATATCATTACCTAACGATATGCTTTGTTGGCAATACATCTCATTCCCCCACAAAATGGTCAGCTGTTTATTCTGACAAGGCAGTGTCTATAAACAGGCATATTTCAATTCTTGCAAAGCAGCAACAGGACAGGTTGCCATCCTTGAAGTGGCTTCCCCCACAGGGCAATCCCCCTGTGACCCCATCGGTAGCAGACTCACCCCTGCAGTAGTCCCACTTATATTACCCAACCCAGGGAACTAACCCAATCCAGCTGGGGAACTTGCTAGAGACTGCTGGCTGGGTCCTAGTTGTGCAAAGAGACAACCCCACTGCTGTGGAGAAAGAGTCCCAGAGGAAAGAAAGAAATTGCAAATGGCATGTGCAGTAGCTGGCAAGCTCTCTCCTTCACTCAGATAGTTTTTGGGATCTCTTCTTTCTCTCTGCGTTTTTACTGGAAATGTTTTTAGCCACTAAGGTAGGAAGGAGTCAGTTTAATTTTATGAGCATGTGCCCAAAGCTCATGTTAGCACCTAGTAACTCCACAAGGGCAGTTTCACATAATGTGGAGGAAGAATGTACTTGCATCTCATTTGTGACATGATAAGGCAATAAGATATTGGGATTGGCTCCAGCACTTTGGCAAAAGTCCAACTGGATAAAAAAGACCTGCATGTGTGGTTACTTCAAATATGACAATGGACACATTTAATCTACAAAGTGTGAACTGACCTTAGCATAATAGCAGGATAGCTAGTTGACAAGGCTGTCAGGTTCTGGCTGTGATATAACCTTGCTAAGGGAGCTAGTTATACTGCTATTCCTTCCCTTGGAAAAAAGTACCACATAACAGCATCTATAAAAGACAAGTGTTTTTTTTTAATGGCAGGGTATTGCCATAGTGTAGGGGTGAGTAAAGTACTGCACCCCACTTTTATGGCCTTAGAAAGGCTTCATCAGTTCCCCAAAAGCCAGCTAGCTCCTAGAGTTTTGTGTGTGTGTATGGTTTGGTGTAAGGCAATTTCCCCACTAAATAATGCAGAATCTTCCAAATGCACAAATGAGATGAAAATACCCCCACTTTATTCTTAAACCCTGTATAGTGGGCCCTTGGTATCTGCTGGGTTTTGGTTCCAGGACCCACCCCACCCCCTGAGAATACCAAAATCTGTGGATGCTCCAAGTCCCATTAAATACAGTGGCATACTAAAATGGTGTCACTTATATAATATGGCAAAATCAAGGTTTGCTTTTTGGAATTTATATATTTTAAATAACATTTTCAAACATGGAAGCTTGAATCCATGGATAAAAAAAATCTGTGGATATGGAGAGTTGACTGTATTGCCTCCAAATAACTTCTCAAGATGGCAACAGGAAATCACTGCAGAGGACAACAGAAGTATTGCTGTGGAAGTGTGTCACCTGCAGGGAAGTTGAAGGGGTTGGAATTGGCCTATGACCTCCATACAAGTTGTTCATCCCTGCCTTATTGGAAAAATAGTGTACACCTAGGATTTTAAAAAGTTACTTTAAAAAATAATTATACTTGCTCCTTTGCCCCTTGACCTCTTACTGGGCACACTTCTGTTTATATTGGACAGAAGCTAAATCAAGTGTGGAGAGCACCCTCTTTAAGCTGAGAATTGAAACCCATGGAAATTCCAAAATGTCTTGATAGCAAGGGTCTTGGAGATTCTAAGGGCTATAGGAATGGACTTGTGGGCAATAGATGGTATCTCTCCCATAACACAGATCTCCTTATCCTTAGAAGAAGAAGGAAGAAGTAGCCCATCTGCAAAATCTTTCCTCTTCAGTTCCTCTTCCATTTCTAGCACCCTAGGATAAATGCAAGTAAGCCCTGTTCCTGCCCTAGGCAGTTCCAGCAATGCAGCAGCATCTCTGCTTTTCCAACTCACACCAGGGTGGCTCATCCTGCAACACATCATACCTCTGCATTTGGGAAGGTACACAAAAGTTCTTACTAGGCCAATGGTCTGCCTGCACTGGAGTGAGACATTGTGAGGGACTGTGGGAGGAAGAAGGCAAGAAAGAGGGGGAGAAGGGGGGGGACCAGGTCCACCAACCAATCCCTTCTACAGCCAAGAAAAGGTGGCAGCAGCGACTAAAGTTTGGCTCTTGAGAATGATAACACTTGGAGGAAAATCGGGCTCCAGAAAAGTTCCACAGTATGCGTGTTTTCTCCTGCCAGTAATACTAAAGTGAAACAGAAGCTCCACAACCATCCTGTGAGCTAGAGATGGCCATGGGCCAAAGAGCAAAAGATCCTCCTCAGGTGGGAGGGAGTGACAAATTTGTTGCTCCTCAGTGTTCTGCCACCTGAGGTAGCTGCTCATACAGCTTTATGGCAATGCTGGCCTTCTCTGTGCCTGTCCTACTGTCCACCCAACTGTTTACTAGTCCCTCTTGTATCCATCCATGTACTCTTTTGATCCCACAGAATTATGAATATTCAAACATAGAACTGATATATGGAATAAATATGGAACTACTCTCATCTCTGACCTGAACTTTCTCCCTAGACCTCAGACCTCTTTCTAGAAGGATCTCTGTCTGGGTAGCAGATGTGTGGTGATTTTTTTTTTTTTTTGCCAAAGGTGTTTCATTGAAATTCATGTTTTCCTGTTCCCAACCTATTTGGATGCTTCTGTCACCTTTCCATATGTTAAGGAAATTGCCCATACATTACTTTGTTTCTCTGAGGACTCTGATAAATATGTTGTCTTCACAGTTCAGTAGAGTGGAAAGTTTTCATCAGCTGGAAATCAGTCAAGGATCTGGATGATGGTTTTGTGCAGGGGTAGGCCACCTTTCCCCTTTAAGGGCCGAGGGACTTCAGCTCCCAGAATCCCAGGAGCTATTGGCCAACATGGGACTATTGGCCAACATGGCTGAGGCTTCTGGGAGCTGAAGTCCCTTAGCCCTTAAAGGGGAAAGGTTGCCTACCCCTCGTTTTGTGTATTATCAGATATTCCAACTCACCTACCTGGTATCTGGAATAATTTTAAAAAGCACAATCAATGTATGATTTTTGAATTAAAAAATGTACCTAGATCCACAGAAACTAAACATTTATCTGGTTTCTTATTCATGCATAAGTTCTCATAAGGAAGCAGCTGGATGTTTTTGTCTGATGTGGGATATCTGAATTTAGTACAAGGTCCTGAAAGCAGCATTGCTCATGTGGTGTCATTGCATATGTGGATGGATCCCTGCTGAGATAGTGCATTTGGTTGTATATTCCATTAACTATTTGGCTGTGCAGTGTTGCCATTGAACACAAGGGTTGCGTAGCAAAATCAACACATATTTCCACATGAAGAGATTTATGCTGCACCATCCCAACAAGAGTCCTTGGCCAGTATTTGAGTAAGCCCATCTTATAATGAATGGAGAGAACAAATGTGGTGTAGTGGTTTGAGCACTGGAGTGTGACTCCTCCATATGATCTAGTCAGTTTTATGGGCTTTTCTGTGACCTATTCTTGTGTTCTTTTTTGGGGGGAAGCAGACGGCGCAAAGGGCCATTTTGGGGGCAAGGGAGGGGAGGGGCAGCCACACGGTG
>CM034701.1:290932043-290943236 GCA_020142125.1 Phrynosoma platyrhinos
AGTCCCTCGGCCCTTAAAGAGGAAAGGTTGCCTACCCCTGCTTTAGGGTGTCTAATCTTTCCTACACATGGTATTGTGTTGGGGGATTCATAAAATCATAGGATATGGGAACAGGGGAAGTTTAAATATGCTCCCAACCAATTCACCCCACCCCCAAATTCTTCCCTTTTTAGCTGTGAGGAGGTTTGGAAAATAGTTAGAGGAAAGATTTAAACCTCTGCTACCTGTGCCTTATTGTCCTGATTGTTACTTGACAACAAAACCAAAAGAGAGCCTAAACTGCATACTGCATATATAACCAAGTGTGTGGTTCCATATTGACTGCCAAGCAGCGATCTCTCAAATAGCTCTTTGTTTATTCTCTCCCCATTCTCTGGCAATTTGGAAATGGCTATATTGGGGAGCTGCATGGGTGAAAAGACTGTTTTTTGGGTAAACTTTGGTCATTGCAATGGCACAGTGATTAAAGTAATTAGAAAGTCGTACATAGTTGATGAACAGGATGAACAAGATGAACAAGCATATGTTTTGGCATGATGTTTTGTGCCTTTTCACTGTGTTCAGAATCCTGTAGTGTCTTTCACATATATAAGTCCTGCTCTGGATGCAGTTGGACATTATGATCTGATGCAGAATGTCTACACTGAACTCAGGTTTTCAGAAGTGGGGCTGTGTACACAAGGACATTCTGTATACAGATGCACATGCACATGCAGAGGCACATGGGGTTGCACATGCACATTCACTTGTGGATTCAGTAGTCCAATGGTGCCCTTCAGCACAAGAGCTACGTAGCATAATCTAAGCATAACTCCATTTGTGGAGATATATATTACATGACCTTGATGCAGTATCTTGGCTTATGTGACTTAAAATTTTAAAATTTAATTTAAAAATTTTAAAAGTATAATTTTTTAAAAGTATAAGTCAACATAAAAAAATGTAAACATTATTATGAATGTCCCAAGGAATCACATGTTGGAACTCACTTTAAACTCAAGGGAGCCCTTCTGAGACAAGAAGGTCTGCAGTGCAAGTGATGGTGCTTCTACTCATCACACTATGGCTTTTGGGAGACAGGAGACACATTCTGAAGCCCCACACTCACCCACACTCACCCACACATTCTGAAGCCCCCCACTCCCCCATGCCACAGATTTCCATGTTACTGCCTCAAATTTAAGGGGGATTCCAGGGGATATTTTCATTTGTGATAATTGTGCCACAGTTATGAATACAGAACAGCCCTCTGTATCTATGGATTCTGCATCCACAGATTCCATCAACCACAGTTTGAAAATATTCAAACCAAAAACAATCCCCCAAACCAAATTATAATTTTTGCCATTTATATAAAGGACACCTTTTAGCTCTGCCATTATACATAAAGAGACTTCAGCATCTGTGGGTTTGGGTATCCACAGGGGATGGGCGGCGGTTCTGCAACAAACTCCAGTGGATACCGAGGGCTCACTGTATATAACATATCTGAATATGGGACAGAACACTAAATCATTGTAGCAATGGAGCAAAACAGGTATGATTCTCACCAAACTTTTGTATCCAGATGAATTAGATTAAATCAATTATTCCTGATTTGCTCCTGAGTACTAAATGTCAGAAGTTCAAATCTTACTCATGTTTGGTTCAAGTATTCCAGCCCAGTTTACTCTACATTGTATTCTTTCCCCCTTAAGACAAAGTTTTGAGTTTTAAACATGAAGTATCAGCAAAGTGTTGGCATTACTATCATCACTTGAGATTTCTGAAGAAGGCTGGTAGAATTAGCATCCCAGCTGTTATTGAATTTTCTTCTAGCACTTTAGTTCTGATAGTGGTTTTCAAATCAGAAACTCTGAATTAATTCAATTGATTTTCAATGGCATTATTCCAGCGTAAGCAGTTTGAGGACTGCGATTATGACTCTTGGCTCCATAGAACATCTGGAACATAGCATTTTCTGATTTGTTCGTAGACAAGTTAGTTTGAAAAAAATACTTAAAAGCATTCTTGTCGATGTGTGTTTTCAGCCTGAAGAAAGTTAGGGTTTTTTGTTTTGTTCTGTTGTGTTGTTTTAAGATCCCTGAAGATACATTTAAAGAAAAATCTGGCCACAAGAGGGCAGCCAAAAGAACAAGATTCACATAAGCAAACAAGAGGCCTCCGTAAAGATCTCTACTGCATCTACACTTAGGATCATAGGACATACAACCAAAAACCCATGTGATATATCTGTTACTGGATGATGGCATCTCAGATTGCAGGGAACTTATCATGTAACATGGCTCAGGGATTCACTTGAAGATGTTTATACATTTGGACTAGTTCACACAAGCTCACAAACTTATTCACATGTTAAAGGAGTGAATGACATGATGAAGTTCCACTGAATAGTTCAGATGCTTTTCAAAATATGTGTAGTTTACATTTTGTTAAATGAAACTATTTTTATTTGAGACATTATTTCCCATTTGGACTTATTTTAATGTATTTGTGTAATAGACTGAGTTGCTGTTGTTGTTAACTGCCTTCATGGTAACCCTGTGTATGAGACATCTCCAAGAACCCATGTCCTCTACTGCTCTGCATAGTTCCCTTTGTGGGAGAAATGAGGAATGTAAATCTATTAAATAAATAAATAAATAAATCCTGCAAATTTCAGACTCATGACTTCCCTAATTGAGTCTATCCATCCAGCATGCTGTCTTTGTCATTTTCTACCACCTATTTTTCCTAGCATTATTGTTTTTTTCTAGTGATCCATGCCTTCTCATTATGTGGCCACAGTACGACCTCCTGCATTATCTTGATCATCTTGGCTTCCAGAGGGAGTTCAGGCTTGATCTGTTCAGGGACCCATTGGTTTGTCTTTTTGGCTGTCCATGGTATCCTCAGCACTCTTTTCCAGGACTACACCTTGAATGAATTGATTTTCTTCTTATTCACTTTCTTCACTGTCCAGCTCTCACATCCACACATGGATATGGGAAATACAGCAGTTCTAACTTTAGTGCTCAGTTATATATCTTTACTCTTTAGGAACTTTTCTAGGTTTTTCATAGCTGCCCTTCCCATTCCTAGTCTTCTGATTTCTTGGCTGCAGTCTCCTTCTGGATTGATTTTTGATCCAAGATAAAGGAATTCTTTTACTATTTTGATTTCCTCATTGTCTAGGTTGAATGTATATAGGTCATTCATGGCCATTATTTTAGTTTTCTTTATGTTCAGCATTAAGCCTGCCTTTGCACTTTCTTCTTTGACTTTCCTTAATAATTGTTCCCAGTCTGTGATGTTTCCTACTAGTAGTATGGTGCCATATGTGTATCTTAGATTGTTGATATTCCTTCCTCCTATCTTTGCTCTGAGTCTAAGCCTGCTTTTCATATGATATTTTCTGAAAATGAAATAGGGTAACAGAATGCAGCCTTGCCTAACCTGTGCCAACTGAGAACCATTCTGTTTCTCCATATTCTGTTCTAACAGTAGCCTCTTGTCTTAAGTACAGATTTCTCATCAGGACTATCAAATGTAGTGACACTCCAGTTTCTTTAAGAACCATCTATAGCTCTTATGCAGTCAAAAGCTTTGCTATAGTCTATAAAGCACATGCTGATTTTCTTTTGGAATTTCTTGGTACGCTCCATTGTCCATTGTATGTTTGCAATGTAGTTGCTAGTGCCTGGTTAAACCTCTAGGATTTCTCTCTCCATATATAATTGGAGTCTATGCAGCATAATTTTGAACATAATTTTTCTTGTATGGGAAATTAATATAATGGTCCTATAGTTATTGTAGTCTTTTGTGTTTCTTTTTTGTGGATGGGGATGTATATTTATCATTTTCTGGTCTGTTGGTCAACATTTCATTTTCCATATTTGTTGATACTATGTTATCAACTAGTACTATGATACTAGTTATATATTTTTGCATTTTACACTTAAAAAAACCTTAGCACATGGCAAAAATGTGATATATTCAGAAAATTTAGCCTGGTTTACATTTCACAAATAACCCACAATTCCCGTTAATCAAGCAAGTCTGTTGGTACATGCTACTGCATTTCCCTGGTAGTGGGGTTGGCTAAACTGCCTGGAAGTCACCAGCATGCAAATTTGGTGCTATGTCTGAACAAACATTCCTGGCTTGTAACAATCCCCACAAACTAAGTTCTGATGCCAGATTTTGTTCTTGGTTTATTACTCCTGGCATGTTCAGAAAAGACAAAGCAGTAAATCCTGGTTGGGATACAAATCTAAGTTTTTGCTTTCTGGTTCATTCTGCTGCTTCCAAAATATACTTGGTTATAGGTGAAATGCCAGAATTCTGAACAATTGTGACTTATCACAATATACCAAATACCAGCAGAACCACCTAAGAACAAATATTCCTTGACATTCATTCAGCTGAACATGGGAATTGACTTCTTTGAAACTTATATTTAGAGACTGGTCAAGATGACACCACAGATCTCCTTCCAACCATTGACTCAAGAGCTGAATAAGGAGAGCTACCAGTGCCAATGCCTAGATGCAATATTTATTGAAACTTGACAACAGATACTTACATTAGTGGTAACCTTGTAGCAGCAAGATTGCTGATCAGCATACCCATGGGCAGCACATATCGGTCTGAAAGGAGCTGCACTGTATTCCAGTTTGGTACCAATCTGAATTCAAGGTGTTGGTGATGCCATTTAACCCCTTAAATAGCTTAGGATTTCAATACTTGAAGGAGTTTCTCTCCCTCTATATATACCTACCTGAGGATTGACATCTTTTCTGTATGTGGATCTTCATCTATGTTCCACCAGTGGGAGAAATGCAATGTGGAAGGACATGACAGAAGGTCTTTTCAGTTGTTGTACTCCCAATTGTGGAATGGCCTCTCCATGGATGTCCAATTGATATCAACATGGTTTCTTCCCAACACTGAGTCAAGAGATGGCTTTTCTATTTGTGCATGTTTTTTAATTACTGTAACTTTTAAAGCCGTTTTAACTTGTGTTTAATGGCCGGGATTCACTAAGGCTGTTAGGAATATGTAACTTAAGAGTGTAGAGACAGTGTGGTGTAGTGGTTTGAGTGTTGGGCTTGGACTCTGGAAACCAGGATTTGATATCCCACTAAGCCATGAAACCCACTAGGTAAGCTTGGGCAAGTCACATGCTCTCAGCCTCAGGGGAAGTCAATGGCAAACCTCCTCTGAACAAATTTTGCCATGAAAACCCCATGATAGATTCATCTTAAGCTTGCTATAAGTCAGAAACAACTTGAAAGCACACAACATACACACACACAGCCTAGAGTTGTGCATGATCCATATGTATTCACCAGTTTAGGGAATACAGTATATAGGGACCATGAAAGCACACATACCCATCCTCACTTACTGAGCAGCAGATACTGTAAGCAACTGACATCCCTCTCCATGTGAATAATTTCCAGTGCAAGTGACAATTGCAGCAGGGACCCTGCTTTTTCCTGAATTAAAGAGAAGAGACCCCCCCCCATTGCTCGCAGTGGTTGCATCATTTTGTAATTTCTGACTTTTGATGACCCTAAGGTGACTCTATCACAGATTTTTCTGGGGCTGAAAATATGTGACTCACCCAAGGTCACTCTGTGAGTTTCCATGACTGAGCTGGGATTTGAACCCTGATCTCCAGAGTTGTAGTCCAAAGCTCAAACCACTTCAACACACTGGGTCTCCACACTGAGAACCACTACTTACCTACCGAACAAAAGTGATTATGTAACTAAGTAGATGATATAGAATTCTGGTCAGCATGGTTTTTTTTATTTTGTTTAAGCTATTTTAGGGCCTAAGCAGACGGGCAGCACGGGGCCACCCTGGAAGCTGCGGATCGGGGCCAAGGTATCTGCACTCCTCGGCCCAGCAGCGCAGCGTCCCAGGCCCAGGAAGAAGCGCTAAAATAGCGTTCCTTCCACAAGACACCGAAGGTGCGCCGCAAAAGGCGTCCGGCACACCTTTGGCGCCTCTTCTGCTGCAGTGTGTGCGGACGCTGCAGTGGAAGTGCATCGTCAGGGCGCCAGCCGTGCGGAGGGCCGGCCGCTCCGACGATGTTTTCTGGAAGAGGTTGGGGTGCCCAGCGTGAGGCTGCCCCTACCCTTCCTGGCCTTGAAGACGGCGCTTTGCGCCGTCTGCTTAGGCCCTTATTGTTTTATTCTGATATTGTTTCAAAATTGTTTTATCTGTACACCATGCTGAAATTCCATAATAAAGGGGAGGATTTAGATATTTCAGCAAATAAAAATAAATAAATAAAATTTTGGATGATGTGTTTCAGTGTACACTGGGATGATCCAAGAAGGGGTTGAACAGAGATTATTCATTTTCTCTCTATCCAGACAAAGAGAAGGCAAGTGATTTGTGCTGGTTCTGGATCTGAAAAAGGAGCCCTGGTAGTGGAGTTATTAAATGTTGGTATTGTAGCCAGAACATTGTAAATTTGATCCTAAAGGTGAGCTCCAAGATCCACTCAGCCTTCCATCCTTTTGTAGGTCGATAAAATGAATACCCAGCTTATTAGGGGCAATTGGCTTATACGCTGTGAACCACTTAGGGAGTGCTAGTTCACTGATAAGCAGTATAGAAATGTACTTGCTATTGCTATTGCTACTGCTATTGCAAGAGAGGTGGAGTGCTAATATTGCTATTTGCAGGAAATCCTATGATTCAGTTGATTCCTCTAGAAATCCAATGGGGGGGGGGGTTGGAAATCTGTTGGAGGCCTAATACTATGAACTTCCATTTTATGTTTAACCCTTATATATGTATAAACTAACCATACTGCATGGAAATGGGGTACATTGATTGAAGTAATGAGACATCATAAGACAAAATCAAAAATACAACAAAGAGAAATAAAAAAGCCACTTGCACATATAGCAATTTTAATCCATTCCATTTTTAAATACCACAATAAATTTAATTTTCACAATAAATTAAATAGCCATATTCAGTTTACAAAATAGAATTACTTAGTGTGAAACCAGTATTTACAAACAATATACATTATGTACAGTAGGTTTCTCTTTGTCAACATACAAGCAAAGAAGGGAAAAAAGAGACTTCTTTTTCGACACATGATTGACATGCTACAGGTGCCAAGATGAACTGTACAATAAGAATAACAATAATAATAATTAAAAAATAGTGCAAACTCACCACAGGAAATTTGAAACCATGTTGATTTCATGAGAGAATTTTTTTTCAAACAATAAGAAAAAACTCAGCATCACACAGGGCATATCTTTACACTGCAAACTTACATTGGTTTTTTTTCTTTTCTTACTATTTTCAAGTGCATGTTCACTTCCACCAAAAAAACCCCCACAGAATCAGCTAAGAACTAGAGAGCCTGGCCCTCACTTGCCCATCCAGCCACAGAACTACAAGTCCTAGGATTCCTATGGAAAGCAATAGTTAAACCAATAGAAGTCTGAAGCACAAATTTACACCTTTAAAGGGTTAATATTCTTTTAGCAATATTTTAGCTTACTGCAGCCCTTCCTAAACCAAAATATGCCATGACTTCTAAAGTTATATTCCACTCCCCCTCTAAATTCATTTGGTGTTAAATTTTGCAGAGTAAATAGAGTACTGACCCTTTGAACTGAATAGCTGAGTTAATTTCTTTAAATGACTTCTTCCCATTGAATTGTATAGCATAAAATGATGCAGTTATGCAGAGAGTAATTCTTTTACTTATTCACTGCTTTGCAGAAAAATTGATCCCATTTTATATTTGGTCACACACTGCATATGTACACGTATGCATGAAAAAAAGGGTTACTTTTGATAGCTGTATATATGAAAAGTGCATATTTTTAAAACTAATAGAGACACAGTTGCATATCTCTGGGTGGAACACACAGTGTTGTATGAAATTTACTTTAGGGCCAGTTAAATGTCCTTCCTGTGATCTGGTAAAATTTCTGATTAAAAGGGTGAAAAAACTTGCGCAATTTGGTAATGACAGAGGAGTCGACCTCTGGATGGATGCGTCCCTTGCTTCCCGCCAGGCACTTGTTAAAGACAATGTTAAATCGCAAGCAGTAAAACCCTCTGGTGGCATTGAAATATAAATTATATTGACTTATCCTTGGAGGAAGATTTAAGAACTTCTCTACCAGCTGGAGTTCTGGCAGTGGTTCCGTAATGAGACGGTCGCCATCGACAATGTGAAACTGCTCAATGGGAAAGTACTTTAGCCACCTCTCCAGATGTTTTGTGTAGATGCTGGTTCTTACTGCCTTGTATTTAGTGTTCACTTCACATGTATTAGGGTCAATGGACAGCTTCTCAAATTTGTAGTAGGTTTTATTCTTTCTTTCTTTTCCCTCCAACACCTGAGTGTAGTCAGAAATAGCTCTTGTTGTTGGTTCCCTGACAATGATCAGTAATTTGATGGATGAGTTCATTTTATAAATCCTTTCAGGTACTTCCTCAGTGATAAAGTATGCAGGACTTTTCTCAATTGTTATTTGATGGGGATAAGAAAATGGCATTTTTTTCCTGTACCACTCAATGCCTTTGGCATAATTCTCATCATTATCAAAGAAGTGAATTTCTTGAGAAGCTTTGACCACTGCTGGGTGGAGATTTAGCATTTCAAGTAGTGCCCGGGTTCCTCCTTTCCTCACCCCAATTATAATGGCCTTGGGGATCTGCTGGACCAAACTGTGAAGTCGGATTTGCTCCTTGCTAGCATTGCCCTTCCGGAACTCATGTAATAATCCACGCTTAAACTGTAGAGCTCGCAGTGGAATTTCATCTTGGCCACGGAGTCCAAATCGGCCATCAATTGGGCAAATGGGTTGTAGTCTGTCATTGAGAGAAGTGGAGGAAATATTAGTTCAAATTATTAAAGCCAAACCAATTCAAGTCTACTCAGAAGGCATAGGGTGTATCCACACTACTTTAACTGCCACACAGTCCTGGGATTTTGTAGTTTGGTGAGGCACCAAAGCTCTCTGACAGACCAGACTAAACACCTCACCAAACTACAAGTCCCAGGATTCTGTAGGATAGAGTCACAACAGTTAAAGTAGTATCAAATTGCTTTAATTCTGCAGTGTGGATACATGATCAGTGAGTAACACCCCAGGCAAGTGATTATCAATCAGATTGAAAAGATTACTTCCCTATTTTGCCATTAAGATTCCTCCGCTGAATCTGAGGTGTTTCACAGCTTGCAAGGGTCCTTTCAGCCACAGAAGGCATATCCTGAATTCAGCCTGATGTGTTGATTGCACAAGCACACATGCCTGCACACATGGTTTTTTTAAATGTCCATGTTAAGCATTTACAGTTGGAGGCAAACAGGACAGCAATTCCTTTCATGAAACACAAGAGTGGAAAACTGGATTCAGGTGGGCAGGTGCTTCACTAGAAGCAACAGCTATCTACATATAAAACAGATGCAAAGCAATAGTTTCATGTCAGGAACCTGATGTCTTGTGTGATGAACCACAGAACCATGATTTTAGAGCAGCTACCTAAGCATTGAAGTCTCCTCAGGTTCTGGGCCTCTTTGACAGGAAGGACTGCAAAAGACTTCTTGTTTGGACTGAAACTTTGCCTGGGACTACAGTTGTTGCCTTTAGTAGAATTTGGTTGTGTTTTTTTTTTTGGGGGGGGGTGCCTCACTCATAGCTTCGCTCCTGAGTTCTGGCACAATTTTTGCTTCCTTTTGCTACTTGCTGATTAATGCTTATTTGGGCTACCTCTTATTATTTTATTTTATGTATTTCACTTATATGAGGCCTTTCTCCCAGAGTGGGAACCTTCCAGAGAGCTGGTTTCTTACTATAAATGGATTTTCTCCATTAGGAGGTTAGAAAACTCTTCCTTTTATGCCATCAAATCCTCTATGGGGGGTTGCAGACTGCCAGAAATAGTGCAAATTGAGTCCACTTTTAGGGTTAGGGTTAGTGCTAGGGCATCATGGGAATTGTTTTTTCCCCCTGAGACATTGAGCTTTCTCTGTCAGAGAGCTCTGGGGCCACAATAAAATACAGTTCCCATGATTCCCTAGCCCTAACCCTAACCCTAAAAGTGGACTCAATTTGCACTATTTCTGGCAGTCTGCAACCCCCCCCCCCCCGGTCTGGGCTTTCTATAAAGATAGCAATGTGTGCATCATGTAATTTATGAATGTGAACAATATGTTAGTTTTACAGAGAAACACATGGCTAAGTTATCCAAAATCAATGCTTTCATTTGGTATTTTGGAAGAACACAAATTTGTTAACAGCGCCTTCCTGACTGTTAGTCCTGCATGTCATGGATTTCCACTTTCCCTTATTGCTGTCGTGAAAATCTGGCAACACTAATGCCGATACTACAGATCAGTAACTATAGGAATCAACAGAACTTAGGAAAGTTCCTTTTTAAGATACTGCTTCTCTCAGAATTCCTAACCAACCTAGTCACTGGTTCAGGCAATTAACTGAGATTCAACAGTATCAGGAGATGGAAAAGAAGTAGCAACTATTTGCGTGTCTAAGGGTGTTAATTTCCATACTCTTTTTGTGACAGAGAGATCAAGAGGGCTATAGAGATACCCTGACTTCTGTAGGATATTCACCAATGAATAAAAATCACAGATTCATTTTTTTAAAGAAGAAAAAACGAGGACAGAGAGAATGAGAGGAATAAACCCTTCTCGCCATTAGTGATATTATATATGGATCCTATGGAATACACTACTGCAGGAGTTCAAGGAGTCAAGTACTATGTCTGGATAATTTTATGACCATTAATAACATTTGTAGCTGTGCAAGCTTAGATTGGTGATAAGGTTAATTAGATTTCATGCCTTGGGGTACAGGACAAATTCCTGCAGGAGTCAAGAAAGAATTTTCATCCCATTCAGGAAACTGTATAATAGGCTGTGGCTGTCCTGCATATCTTTATGATATTTTACAGAGAGATGGTGGGATGATGCCAGTCTCAGCACATGAACAATTCTTTATGAGCAGATGCAGGCCTTCCAGGACTGAAACTGGGCACCTCTTTGCTATGAAAGGGAAAACAACTGGAAGGAATTAATGGAATGCAATGCAGGATTATTCATTAAGTGGATTTTTCCTTCTGTTATTTAGGTTTAGGTTCCACCATATAAGCTAAGGTTGGAAAGCAGAGTGCAGTGTACTGGAAGGTTTGCCT
>CM034701.1:290952095-290962617 GCA_020142125.1 Phrynosoma platyrhinos
GAGGAGGAGGAGGAGGAGGAGGAAAACTGGTGACAATGAGGGAGGGGTAAGAGGGAAAAGGCGGAGGAAGAGGAGCAGGAAAAAGGAAGAGGAAGAAGAGGCAGCCTGCTGCTGCCTGTCGCAGTAAGAGCAACAAGGCAGGCTTCGGGGGATGGGTGGGGACAAAGTGCTATTGTCCCCAATGGTGGTGCGGCCATGTCATGGCTATCAGGTGACAGGAAACTTGGTGACATACCAGTATTGGGGTGGACTCAAATCCCAGGGGGAGATATTGTGAGTGTGCTGAATGCTCAGTGTGGTTGCATTGTAAATTGGAATCTGGCATAGCACTTTGTCTGATGTATATAGCTGTACTCAAAATTAAAAGCCTCTTCATGAGAATTCAGCAGTCCAGCAGTTTTTGTCTTGCCAACAGCTTCTTCGTGGGAGGATTTTTTCTCTCTGCAGCCTGCACCAAACCTCATGGTAGAGACTCTTCTGTGGCATCTTGTTCCTGGTATAAGTCTTCTGCATGTTGATCCCAGATCACACATGCCCCAACAATGAACTTGTGCATCTGCAGATTTTGGTATCCATGTAGGGATCTGAAATGGATCCCCCATAGATACGGGCTGTAATATGAGCTGAAGGCAGTGTGTACAAGAAGTAAGAAACATAACAAATTAGAGAGGCAATTAAAGCATAAAAATGGAAAAATGGTCTACCCAAAGTATATTTCTCAGAGAAGCAGCATGAATAATCTACATCCACCTTCAAAGGGGTCAGGAAAATTGCTCCACCTGAGCTCCTCTTTTCTTATTAAGGTGATTAATCTGAAGCATTGTTGCAAACTACTGCATAAGTACAAGACACCGAGGAAAGGCATGATAAGCCAGGAAAATATAATTTATTAGTTCCAGATGTTATTTTTCTACACTCTCCCCAAAAAACCCTCAGATAAGCAGCTACAGAATTATGGTATGACAAAACAGATTACATTAAACCTGTTTTAACAGTTGAAAAATTAAACACAAGTGGAAAGATACTTTTGTTACACACCTTAAGATACACCAGATGTAATACCGGTTTTAGGATCTAAAGCCTACTGCAATACCAATGGGCTCTGTATCATCCTAACAGTTTCACAAACAGTTTAGGAAACTACAGAGCAATAAACCTAAAGATACAATGAAATATTCAGATATGCAGAATGTTGAACAGAAAAAGGCAGCTATGATAGGAATAATTACAAAGGTAAGTAAAATTTCACTGTAAATTTTCAGAGGCACACTTTGGTTTGCAATAATCAATGGGGACACTTGACTGTGTGAAACTTGTGTAGAATTGTCACACCAGCCTCTCAATAAGACCTATAAAAGAATTTGTCTGAATGATAAAAAAATTATACTAAGGTATGAATTTGGCACTTAAATTGAGATAAAGCAAACATGTTGGTTACATACAAAAACTCTCAGGCTCAATCCATGGAATCACCAACTAGGGCTGGGAAACACTCCAGCTTTTTACCTTTGAGAACCATTGCTTCAGTGCAGAAAATACTAAGGCTAGACATTTGTGGTTAAAATGTTGAAAATTTATATTGGCCCTGTGGTCCAGCATAAGGCAGTTTTTGTACTCTTAGAGGTAATCACATAGACTATGGGGGGAAGCAGACGAGGGCCTCTGGGACGCCACGGGACGGTGCGCCGCAGGACCGAGACATCCGCGCCGCGGCGCACCGTCGGTGCCCCTGAAAGGAGTGCAAAATCAGCGCTCCTTTCAGAAGTCAGTGAAAGTGCACCCCAAAAGTGTAGGGCACACTTTCACTGACTTATCCGCCGCAGTGTGTGCGGATGCTGCGGCGGAAGTGCATTGTCAGGGCGCCGGCCATGCGGAGGGCCGGCGGCTCTGAGGGCAACCTCGGGAGGAGGAAGGGGCGCTGAGTGTGCGGCTGCCCCTCCTCTTCCCTGCCTCGGAGACGGCTCAATTAGCCATCTGCCGAGGCCCTATGTTAAAAAAAACCTGCTAATAGTGTTGGCTAAACTGGCTTAAAACGTTACTTATTTATTTATTTATAACCCACTTTTTCCATTCTTAAATAAATATATTAAATAAATATATAAACATATTTTTTAAATCCACATGATACAAAAGTTAAAATGAGATTAAACAATCATAATATTAAAACCAGATTGTAACATATCTCATTAAAATACAAATTCTAGCACAATAGTTAGCAAGATCCAACACATTATTTGATGGGATGGGACTTATATAGTCAAACACCTGTCTAAACAGAAAACACCTATGTTAGAAGACATGTTAAAATCCTTGATCTATTTTGTGTGGGTATCGTCTTTATAGCTTACGTTATTGTTTTTCAAGCAACAGGAATCTATCAAATTAAGACATATATCAACACTCCCACACATTTTAAAATCACAGTAAAATAAGACCATTTATTGACTTTTCATGAAACAATCTTGATACTTATATTAGTACACTATAAAGGTTTTACAATATGAAATGAAAATGTCACAATTTTTAAGAAATGAAATAGTGATTAATATTGTAAAGAAAATTGTATTTTTAGAAAGTTCCCCCTTCCACTTTTTGTATTGCTATAGAATTACTACAGAATTTTTGCATATTGTAAATACATATATCATCAAGATGTATGGTGATGACAGATCTTTTCAATATGATTTTGTTGTGATAATGCAAACATATAAGCTCACAGATACAGTTTCCATAGCTATCCCAATCTTATACCTGTAAATGTGCATCACTGCAGCTATGCAGAAACTGCCTTGCATTGATGATATAGCAGCACCATCCAAATCTGTTTTGGACTACAAGTCTCAGGATTCTCCAGTCAAGAACTCACAGGTATACAAGCTATTAACTATCTACAAGTCTGTACAAAGGAATCACATACAACTTGTCCTCTGTATGTATGATAAACATTATATTGTCATATTTTATAGTACAAGTGATACAGATTGTTTTAAAAAAATTAATGCTGTATTCACTTTTACTACTTTCTCATTTTTGTTGCTAATACATAGTAACATATATATCACATCTGAAAATGTTGCAGATGCAGAGAAATTAAGGTTGCATCTGCATGTGAAATTAGCACAACACACCTTGTGCCTTATCCTTCCTTCCTTCCTTCCTTCCTTCCTTCCTTCCTTCCTTCCTTCCTTCCTTCCTTCCTTCCACAGTGATTGCTTCACAGAATCAGCAGCTACATGGCTTCAGATTAATTAAACTCAGGGAGCTGTTTCAATTTCAGTTTCCTCATATCTATTATGGAGGTAGTATTTTAAAGAAATAGACATGCTGGGATTCAGTTAGACTTGAAAATGTTAATAGTTGGCCCTCCCAATTTGTGGGGGATCTGTTTCAGACCCCCCTCCCTGAGAAAATGGAAAACTGCAAATATTCGAGCCCCACTGAAAATAATGGTGTTGCTCTCCTGTGCTATGCACAACATTTTGTCCCTCCTGGCTTCCCATCTGAAGAAATTCAAAGCTGTGAACAAGAAGTCAGTGAATCCGGAGGGATGATTGTATATTTTCAAATCATTGAGGAGGAAACAGCCACTCATGCTGGAAATGTGTTTTAATGCTACATTACAACTGATGCAATAACTATGTAAATTTTCCTATTACCAAAAAAATAAAATAAAATAAAAAATCACACAGACAAGAAGGGATAGAGGTACTACTTGCTATGTGTATTAGTGTTTCAAGAGTTTGGTAGGTTTAGCAGAAAATAAGGTGATGAATTCAAGTGCTCCTTCTGAAATCTAATTTTTATTTTCAGGAGGAGAACTGGATTGAAATCTCATAGCTAATGCAGTAGTGATGAAACAATATACACATTAGGATCATTTCATACACAGTTTTTATCATAATGAATACAGGCAAAGATAAAAAACAAAACAGCAAACTTCTTTTAACTCCGGAAAGGGAGCAAGGTCATGGGTTATTCAAGAAAGACATACACACACTCCTGGTTAATGGTGAACTTAATCTAGGTCTAATAAAACATCTTGTTGGGATGTTTTATTTATCTTTTAAAACTTTTTATGCCTTTTAAATGATTTTATACTGTTTTATATGGTGATTTTAATTGTTTTAATTTTTTTATTGCAAAGGCTTTTAATTGACTCTCTCTGGGAGCCACTTTGAGTCCCACTCTTAGAGAAGGCAATGTATATATTAAACAAACAAACAAATAAACAAACAAGCATGTTTTTCCTGACCTCCAAATGTGGCAAGCTATGAGAGACTAGTCACACATGCTATGCATTGCTTGATGGTAGTATCAATTGTAAATGAAGCACTGCAAATATACTACTAAAGATAGATCTTCCATGGTGAATCATTCCCCCCCCCCCCCCATGAAATGCTTCTCAGTGTAATTAATTCACACATTCTGAAGCCTGGGACCAAATAAGATGCATACATGTGTGAACTATGCTTTAGCATAAAAAAATATATTCCAATCAAATAGTGTGATTTAGGTGTATTAAAACTGTATTTAGAATTATGCCTATCACCCAGGAAGTACTGCAGTTGTTTCTGTTGCATATTGTTGCTAGTTTTGGGCTCCTAGCCTTCAGTCATGAAGCACAAACATACACAAGATGCTTGTTTTAATCCTCAGTCTTCTCTAGTTAAAGGTTATTAGAAAACTAGGCTGAAAAACCTTCCTCTGGAAGTCCCTGGAGTGTCACCATGAGGAGAAACACTGAGCCAGAAATGGGCCAAAGAATATGAGTTAGCATATGGTAGCATATACCTTTTAGCATATATACAGTATGTGAAAAGCCAATATTCCAATTTAATATTCCAATGATGCTCCCTTGTGACAAGTTACTCTTTCACAAAAAGTCAGTTCCCCAGAATGAAACACTCATAAGCATTCTGCTAAAAAAATACATGCAGAGGCAAGTGTTAGCATACAAAACATTTAGGCTGTTTCCCCAGAATGTAAGACTTGCCTACAAAGTATTGACTAATAATGTAAATTCAGTGGGCCAGGCTTTGATTCATTGTTCAATACAATTTTACTTTCTTCTGCTCCTCTCTCATGGGAAGGATGGGTTTGATGACACTTCCCCTAGCCCGGGGATTTGCAAGCACCATCAGCTGAAATGATCATAATTGCTCTGCTTTCATTAAATTTGGAAACCGTAAAGACTTTTTCTCCTTCAATGCTCTCTCTGGGGTGAAATGTGAAAACTAAATTTATCTCATGAGCAAGTGAGCAGGTTTTTCTGCAGCAAAGACATGTGGAGCAGAGAAATGTAGATTTCATTTACAATTTAGTGGAATAAGCTTAGCTCAGCAACTATTTACTAGGTCTACATAGCTCAGGGAATAATCTATAGATCTTGTGGTTGGGAAGTTGGGGCTTTTTTTTTAAAAGGGATGCATGTAGAATAGTGGTAATTTTCTATCTTAGGCAGCTCCTTATCCTCACTTGCAGTTGCAAAGGAAAGCCAGCCAGCTGTGGAGAGTTGTTTTATACTTCTCACTCATCTTAAAGATAAAGTAGCTCCCATTTCCAGATTGCTCACAAGGCCCTTACACAGTAAGGAGGAATCAAACAGGAATCCCACCCACCCCCATGCACTCAGGGACAAAATAAATGTTTATAATAATACTCTGTCCAGTGACAGTAGGAACAAATATGTGAGATCCACTTCCAGGAAGGAAGGAAGCAAGGGGACATTGCGTGGCAATGAAGAATGACAATGGGAGAAGCACATTCTTTTTTTTAAAGGAGAAGCAGAATCTGCAACAGCCAATTGGGCTCAGTTAAAGCTCACATTATGGAGCTGGCTGGTAGCCAGCAGGCACAAGGGTCTCATTGCCTGAATGCCTGAGATTGGTGTGCCATATGCATATATCCTCAATATAGCTAGATGTCAGAGTAAAATTGCCTTGTGTGCTTGAGTGCTGTTTTTATGTCCTGGTTTTTTACTTGTGCCTTGGGGTTTTTTTTTAATGATAATGTTGCATACTTGCTGAGTGGGAGTAAATTAAAGGAAAAAATCACTGGCCTAAATACTACTTTTCCTAGCGGGCTTCTGGTGTTCCATCCTTTCCTCTTGTTTTGAAGGTGTATACAACTGCCAGGGTACATATGATTTGCTGTGTTTGTTATGTGCCCTCAAGTCAAGCCTGACTTATGTTGACCCTATCCTAGGGTTTACTTGACAAGATTTGTTCAGGAGGAGTTTGCCATCACATTCCTCTGATAAAGCATGACTCACCCAAGGTCACAGAGGTTTCTATAGCTGAGCAGGGATTTGAATCCTGGTCTCTTAGAACCCTACTTCAATATTCACACCACTAAACTACTCTGGCTCTTTGTTATATGGCCAATATTTTGGAAGATTACAAGAAGCTCTTATATGGAAGCATACAGAGATTGTTCAAAGTGGCATGGAAGATATTCCATGACAGAATATAATAAAGCACCCCATGATGGGGATCATAAATTATTAGTTTATTTTACTTGCTTGAGCAACCATACAAGTAGTGAGCTTTTTAAAGCTAAGATTGGCATAATGTATAATTTTCTGTACAATCTCTTCACAGATCAAATACTACAATGGGGCTCTTTCAACATAATGCTGTAGACAATTGAGCTGTGGGGAAAATAATGTAATCCTTAGTGGAAAGCTTCTCTTCACAAATGCTGTTATTTTTTAAAACATGCATTAAGAATTTCAAAATAATTTTGTATACTTGAAATTTTTACAGAAAGAATGAGTATTGATACAGCAATTTCAGAGCCATGGTAAGTTCTCAAGGGTCTATACGCCGTTCAGGACAATGAGGTAGACAGGAAAGAAGACGGCAGAGTGACAGCTTGGGCAAGCTTGGTTCACATCAAGGAGATAGCAAGTGGGAAGGTCACCAGGTGGCAAGATCCAAGAGGGAGAGGGAGAGGATGATGAAAAGCATAGTCAGTGGCTAGAGCTGCAGTATCTGAACAATTCTGAGTTCAACAGCAACAGTGCCCTGGCAAAGGCTAAACCTCAAATGAGCTTTTTATACTCTGATCAAGCAACAACTGCAGGAACTCTGTTCCTTATACTGAATGTGTGAGGAATTTAAATGTGCAGTGCTGTGGTGCTGAGCTTCATATTGTATCATCACAGAACAGTAGTTATTGTTTGTTGAGCTTTGAAACCAGTACCTCTAGGGCAATGCTTACAGTTTTAGGTAGTTGACTAGATAAGAATGAGATGTGAAATTAAAGTAAAGTCTATAAAGGCAGGAAGAAAAAATAATCGAGCAAGTTTTTCCAAATCAATGAATCCCAGAAATAAAGAAACTGATGTAGCTAGCCCATAGTTCTAACATGTCCTTTGCTCTGTCTATTCACAAAGAGCAAAACATTAAAATGACTTATCTCAAGCCTCATCAGCCACAAGATCGGCTGCTATGATATCATAGAATGCATAACTGATAACACTAGGACTGAAAGATTTGTGTCTTGGTGGGAAAAGAAATGTAAGGATGGACCACACTGAAATTGTGATTCACTATGTGAGAATGTTACCCAAGGGGAGGTGGGGGGGTCATCGCCAATTGTATCAGCTTCATTTTAAATGTTGGGGAAATTAGCTTAAGCTTGAGAGATGCTGGATAGCTTTAGGATTGTTTCCAACTGTGTATACCAGTACTCACTGAGGAGGACTCCAAGTCTGGGTGAATTTAAGAAGGTTTTATTTAGAAATATGCTAGAGTGCAATCAAACACAAGATAGTAATTCAAACAGACACAGAGCTAACTGAAATGGGAGTATGGAGAATGGAGGTTTAGGGGTGCAGAGAGGTGATAATTATCTGTCCAAAGAGTAGACCACTGAAAGCGGGAGTGGCTCAGACTGGGGTCTGAGGGAGACACACCTCATACACAGATTACAGACGGGGGACTAATTGTATGTGTACTGTGTGTCCAAGGAGGCTAGGTTTTGGGACCAATATTTATATCTGAAATCCTAGCCTCAAAGGGTGTGCTATCTTGCAAGGTAACAAAGACTTGATCGTCTTCCCAGGAATCGACAGTGGGATTCCAGATTAGTTGATGACTTTAACTTTAGTGTTACAAAATAGTAATTGGATGAGGACAACCCCAGGGTGTAGGAATAGGGAAGTTGGCTGGGAACATGGTAGTGCATAGGTATGAAGCTCTGGCTTATTGTAATGAGACCTCCTTTGTCTCTTGGATCAAGAGGAAATGCAGAGGGCCTGAGGGGGGAAAGGAAAATTGGTACACACATTTAACTTTGATTGTGGCATTACCTGGGTCTTACATATGTCCTTGGGTCTGCACTCCTTTCTCACCTGATATCCACCTTGTATTCCAAAGATCATCATGGCCACTTAAGAACATTCTAGCTCCAGATAGGAAAATATGGAGATCCCAAATACAATGCGGGTCATGAAAGTGCACTAACAAAAGAATGATGTGTATGTGATTGGGATATGAGCACTATATATTGCATGTGAGTATGTGTAGGAACTGCAGATGGGCTGAATGGTACACTAGCAATGTGAGGACACGTGTAGTGAAGATATTACAAATAAAACTGCTACAGAAAAGATGTAGTAAAAAGAAACACCACTTAGTATTTCTTATAAGGATTATAATGGTTTCTACATTTGTCCACTTGGAGATTGGGTAAATATTCAACCTGCATATTAACCATTACAAAACCAGGCCTTGCTTTTTTAATGATTCAGGAATGACTTAAGCACCATTGATATAAATATGCAAGGTTGCCCTTCTTAAAAAGTAGTTCTAGAAAAACTGTTCCCATATAAACAGAACGTTCTGTTCTGCTCATTTGTTGGGTTTATAGGGTGAGATGTATGGGGCTCATACAAAGAACAGATGCCCTATAGGGATAAAATAGTCGAAGTGGAAACAAAACTATCTCACTCAGTTTTATCAAGCAGCTCCCAGTATTATCTCTTTGTTTCTTTTCGTAACTATAAAATAAAAATTGGTGTAAATCAAAAGGGTGCAAGTTTATGAATTATACACAGTTATAGCGCTTATTACTGATCTGTGTTCATCCTCTTGAGATTCACTGCAGGAAATGCTTTGAGCAAATTCCAAATTTTGAAATGGGTTTTCCATTTCTGTATCTCATTCAGCTTTTGATATTGTGCATACATTATTTATCATAGCTCACCACTCTTTCGTTAGCTCGAGCTGTCCTCTGGCACCATGTCAGCAGAATGATGTTCATTTTGCATTTGCAATTACCAAACTTAAAAGAAAGTCAGTTTAATCCTGCCTCTGTTAAGCTCTCTCATTTAAGATTGTTAAGGACTGAGATGTGAACAGAATATTATTGTGACCCAGAATCCTAATTATTCCTTAATCTTGCCATTTCTGTGGAATATATAAGTGCAAGTTTATATAAGAAATATTTCCTTTTCTATTACAGGAAGAGATAAAAAGGTTATTCCTCTCCCCCAGCACCCCCATTAAATTGCCATTAGAGCCCCTGTGAATTATAAGCTGTTCTACTATATCCAGAGTAGTTCCTCTTATCATACAATTTAAGAAGATGATTTCTAAAGTAATTCTATTTGGAGCCCTGTTTCTCCATTACTCCATCTGCAAAAGTGTGAAAGAACCACCTAAATTTCTGTCATTTCTCTTCCAATAAATAAAATATATGCTTGAGAAAACCCTGTTTTCTTCTGCCTGCATTCCTCCCTTGCTGTTCTTATGTTGTGCCTGTCTTTTCCTTCTGCCCCTTGCCCTGCCCTGTCACTGACACTGAAGTAAATATTGGCTACCAAAAGTCTCTGAAGATTTTTAAAAAGTGAAAGTGCTGTTTCAAGAGAGCTCACAGCTGACAAGTGAAGTGATTGGTTTGGAAGGGGTGATGTTGCAAGTGACCATGGGTAGGATGATCCGTAGTTGACCCAGGCCTAATTAGCTCAGAAACAGACCCGGAGGGATTCTATTGACCAATCCATAGGAACCTGCCTTACACCATTTCAGACTATCTGTCCATCTCACCCAGTACTATCTACTCTGACTGTCAGGAATTTTTCAGGGTCTCCAGCAGAACCCTTTCCTATCTCTTCAGCACTCACACAAAAGAGACAAGCTACCTCTGGATTTCATGGCCACCCTGCCAACATGTTGGGCTGTCCTAACAGTCAGCAGCTCAACATCTGCACCAGGAGCCACTCTGGATTTGGTTTTCTTGACTAGGAAGGAGAACAGTAGTCTGAAAGTGGGGACCATCACACCCTTTGTCACAGCCAGATCACCTTATTGAGATTTCGGTTTTGATTCTATTCCAGAGGGTTCTGGGGTTTTCCCTCCTCCATGTATGTGTGGTTGGCATCCCTTGTCTGAGCAGCTGTCACAATTATGCCCAAGTACCTTTCACCTCTGAGCACTAACAGAGTACATTGGTATACACGTAAGCTCAGGGCAATAAACCAAAATAGGTGATGGCTGAAATGCAGTTGAAGAAAAAA
>CM034701.1:290979097-290999352 GCA_020142125.1 Phrynosoma platyrhinos
TTTTCATCCATACAAATTGTGTTGGTGTCCTTTTGTGCAGACGCAAGGCGAAATGGTCCATATTTTCCAGGGACTATGGATTGCTGTTTGCTCAGAGGGAACAGCAAAACCTCTTTTACATCCATAGTATTTGGCACATACTTTAGAATGTGGCTATAGTTATTTTACCTATTTTGTACCTATCTTTAGTGTTATATTTTTTGCACTTTAGGATCTTGTTTAGTTCTTTTATAGCTGTCCTTCCTTCTTCTGATTTCTAGGATTGGGAAGGGCAGCTATGAAAATTGGTATGTATCAGAATTATATTTGCCTCTTCCTGCAAAACAACTTAGGGGGGAAGCAGACGGCTCAAAGGGCTGTTTTGGGGCAAGGAAGGGGAGGGGCAGCCGCACGGTGGGCGCCCCAACCCCTTCCCGACAGCATCGTCGGAGCGCCAGCCCCTCCGCAAGGCCAGCGCTCCGACGATGCCTTCCCGCCACAGCGTCCGTACACGCTGCGGCGGAAGAATCGCCGAAGGTGCGCCACCAGCCTTTTGTGGCGCACCTTCAGCGACTTGTGTAAGGAGCACTATTTTAGCACTCCTTCCAGGGGTGGTGAAGCTGCGCCACGGGGCCGAGGTGTGGGGATACCTCGGCCCCATGGCGCAGCTTCCCGGGGCGGCCCAGGGCCGCCCATCTGCTTCAGTCATTATTTAGATTCCAGGTGATCTTGCCATGTAAGTTACTGATTTTTTACAAATTAAGCCCCAAATATATTCAGCATCAGGATTATACTATGTCTCTTTACAGTATCACCCTCTCCAGTCTCATACCCTCCAGATGTGCTGGACTACAAACTTCAGTCACTCCGGACATTAGCCATATTGGACAGGGATAGTGGAAACCATGACCCATCATATCCAAATGGTACCTGGTGGGAAGAAGACTTATCTGGAAGTTCTTGGGATTCTATAAACATTTATTATGTGAAGGTAAAGGTAAAGGTATTCCCTGCTGACAAGGTTGTCAAGTCGTGTGTGACCATAAGGGGCAGTGCTCATCTTTGTTACTAAGCCAAAGAGCTAGCATTGTCAGAGACTAGTCAGTGATCATGTGGCTAGCATGATTGCACAGAATGCTGTTTACCTTCCCATCGTAGTGGTACCTACTTATCTACTTGCATTTGCATGCTTTCGAACTGCCTGGTTAGCAGAAGCTGGGACTTGTGACAGGAGCTCACCCCATCGTGCAGCCCCTGGGCCTCAAACTGCCAGCCTGCCGATCTTGCAATCAATAGAGTCAATGTCTTAACTACTTCAGCCACTGTATCCCTTCTGAAATGCACCAAAAATTTTAAACTCTACTGCCCATCTTTCTTTCTGAAAGTACTGTTTGGTATTTGAATCCATGCTTTCCTTATGCCTCAAAATTGCACAGTGCTTTCCAATGGCTCTTATGTGGGGATTATCACTTCTTATAAAATAAATGTAGTGTAATTTATTTAACATACTTTTCTTGGAAAGTTTTCAGATTCCAAATCTGCATCTTGTTCATTTTGCCCTTCAAAATCTGATTCTCTTTCTCCTTCACCAAACAGTTTTCTCAAATAAGAAGCTGTTGACATCAGCTGTGCTCAGCATCATGTCCATTTTACTTTTGTAAAAGAAGGAAATTTGATGCTTGGACATGTGTAGCCTTGTGGAAAAGGGTCTTATTTCACTCACTGACAAGCATAGTAGAATGTCTGGCAGTATTTCCCTGGGGACAACCTAGCTTTAAAAATAAAATCAATATTGACTCTTGACACATTTTCATTTACATCAGCACATGACTTTCAGTTCTGGGTACAAATCAATACCTAGCTTTTAACACTGCTCAACTAGTTTGTTCTATGTAAAAGAAGACTGATTTGGCTTGAGTGGCTTGTTTTTTCCCCTGGAGATATGGGCAGGTTACCCATCATTAACACACACTGATCCTCAGGAAGGAAGTTTGCCTCCCCATTTGTCCTGCAAATGTTTAGAATGATAGAACTCTTGCATTAATCACATTACATTTACTTGGCCACCACTTACAGTCAATTGACTTTGTAGTGATGGTTCACACCACTACTAAGAGCATGGTCAGCATTACAAAACAACCTGTAAACCTTGAACATGCTGGCTTTGTGCCTGTTTTCAGGAGGTTGTAGGCAGCCACCACCACAAGCAGGAAGACAGACTATTTCAGAATTTTGGAAATTATCAATTAAAAAGCAATAAAAAAGACTTTTTGTGTCTTGTGACAGCTGCACAGAAATAGGGTTTTCAAGGAATTACCAAACATCCAAGGAGCTCATTGTGACATCTCACAGGGTTTGATAAGTATTGCAATCACTCCTTCCCAAAATTGAGTTGTATTTTTTTAAAAAAAACTTATCTTGTCAAGATAGTACTGTTTTGTATACTTATGAATTAAAATGTCACATTTTACACAATCAACAATTAATTTTCCATGGCTAGAACCAAACTATAAATAATTTTAGATCACTGAAAGAAATCCCACCTTTTTCTTTACAGTTATTTTCTCTACTCCAATTCCTCCTCTTCAAAACTACTTTTCAATTTATGCCGGAAAGTTCATAGTGTATCTTTAATTTTGACTGCTGGAGAAATTGTAATAAAATAGAAGTTAAGCTAAGCAAAAGGGTGGCTTTTATTATCCTTTTAATAAAGAGTGGACTGGAACCAAAGAATTATATACAAAAGGAGGCTTTGGGATTTTTGTTTCTTGAACAGTAGGCCCTGTGTGCCTGAGGAGAGATTTAAAAGCAGTTTGTGAGATGGCATGGGAGTCTTCTGTCCAAAGGAGGCAGGAGTAAAACCCCACTGGCTATGCCCAAGCCCCTGGGTGCAGCTAAAGTAGCTCTTCAGATCCTTGCCAGCCTATAGACCTCTGTCTTATCATGCAGAAACAGAAGAAAGACACATTCTTAGAAGAAAAACAATCCTCTAGTGAAGTAGCAATGTATTTCAATATTCAGTTAAATTTTCCCTTAGTGCTATCCTTTTTTACATTTGTGTAGAGAAAGTACATGTATCCAAACCAATATTTATGCTAGACCTGCACAACTTGGTAGTAGGTAGGGACCAAAATTAAAATAGGTTAAACTTCTGCAGGCCGCAGATAGTTTTTAATTAAATACTAATTAATTAATAATATTAATTAATATTAATTCCATTCTCTTTCTCTACCCAGCTCTCTCCTCAGGAGAAAGCGAAGTGGCAGAAGAGCCTTTTCTGTCCTCCTCCTTCACCTGCACTTCTTCTCGGGAGAAGGACAAGCAATGGAGGAGCCTTGAGGGGTGAGCATTTGCTCCTCTTCCTTGTCTGGCCTTCTTAGGAGAAAGCTGGGCACAGAAGGAGCCCTGTAGGGTGAGTGTTTGTTTGTCCATCTCCACCACCAGGCCTTCTCCTCAGGAGAAAGGAGGGCAGCAGTGGAGCCTTACAGGGCACACATTTGCCTGTCCTCCTCATCCTCCACCACCTGTCCTTCTTCTCTGGAGAAAACTGAGCAGTGGAGGAGACTAGCAGGGCAAGCGTTTGCCTGTCCTCCTCTTCCCACACATGGCCCTCTCTTCAGGAGGAGGCTGAACAGTGGAGGAGCTTTGAAGTTATTGGAGACCCATTCCATCAATTACAGAATGGTGAGTCAACACCTAGATAAATGCAGTTGATTCAGTGTGTCTACTTTAGCTTGGTTTGAGTAATGGACTAGGATTCTGGGAGACTAGGATTGACATCCAGGAGCTTGGAAACTGTCGTTTAGAAGGGCACACAAAGTGCTTGATTTTGTGTCCTGTGACAGCTGCACACAAGAAGGTTTTGCAAGGAATTACAGTACCACATATCCAAAATCCATTGTGATATTTTACAGGATTTGATTGACTGGTTCTATTAGTTGGGACTATCCAACTATACAATGAGATTTGCTTTTGAATAGTATGATTGCAATTTTAAACTTAGTTTTGGAGTTGGAATTAATTTCTTAAATATTATAATTTCTGGTCCTTAATACCCATTGTTGTTGTTGTGTTCCATCAAGTGATTTCTGACTTATGGTAATTCCAAGGCAAACCTATTGTGGCATTTTTTGGGGCAAGATTCATTCAGAGATGCTTTGCCTTCTGAGGCTGGGAGTGTGTGGCCCACCCAAGGTCACCCAGTGAGTTTCGGTGGCTAAGTGGGGATTTGAACCCTGGTGTCCAGAGTCATAGTCCAACACTTAAACCACTACAACACACTGGCTTTCAGTATGTGAATATCCCTGCACTCTCATAAAAATTATATTAAAAATATTTCATTTATTTTTACAAAAGACAAGATAATTCATATTTCACATGAGTTGTTCATCTCCACCTCCACCTCCATTTCTTCCATTCAGACACACATTTTTCTGTCCTCCTTTTGTGCTGATTTGGGTTGATGATGGCCACCATATCAAAACAGATTCAGGAATAGACAAGATGAGACAGGCTATAGGTGCAAAAGAAGATGTATTGGTATTTCATGCATATAGCAGGTGTTTTGCAGCAAAGAAAAGCCATCTCCTATTCTGTCATGGCAAACCCCCCCACCACCCATGGAAATGGCCCCCTTGGAAATCAACATATCTTTCAAGCACTGGTATATACTTGCCCACCTTAAGACAAGACCAAGGGTGTGGCTGAAAGTGAGGGTTTGTGCATAGTGTGCAAAATAGTTAGGCAAAAAAAACTTTAAATCCCTATTGCAGAAATGATCCAGAAATCCAGAAATTTCTGGATTTGTTGACTAAATAATTGGTTGTCATCTATGAGAGGAAAGAGTATGTGCCAGATAATCTTTTTTTTAAAGACTGAAAAGTAATTATTATTTGAAATGCTTCTTTTCATATTGTTGTTTTTTCTGGAGAAAGGTTTACATCAGGGGTAGGCAACCTTTTTAAGCTCTGGGCCAGTCCCCCGAAGTCCTTCTTTCCACCGGGCCGGGGGGGGGGAAATGGCAGCGCGCGCATGCCATTTTGATTTTCAAAATTGCAGCCACGGCATGTTTGTGCATGCTCAGGAGTACTGTGCATGCGCAAACGAGTCACTGCCACCATTTTGTTTTCTAAAATGGCAGCTGCGACGTGTTTGCACATGCACAGTACTCCTGCGCATGCGCAAACGCGTTGTGGCTGCCATTTTGGAAATCAAAATGGCGGCTGCAGTGGTGGTGTGCGGCGGTGGCAGCAGGAGTCTGTCTGGGCCAGTAAGTCCGGTGACCTGGGCCGGAACCGGCCCCTGGTTTACATAAATGAACTGGGTTGTGTTTTTTTTGTTAGTTTTTTTTTTTTTTTTTTTTGCATAGCTACCACTGTGAGACTCGGGAAGTCTTTTATTCAAACATCTACATTGTTGAATTTGAAATTTGTTTGTTATTTTTGTAATGTTGGTAATGTATGCAGTATATGTAATGTAAGGTTAATAATGTATGTAATATAATGTGAAGTCGTAGTCTTTCATGGCCGGCATCCATAGTTTTTTGTGGGTTTTTCGGGCTGTGTGACCATGTTCTAGAAGAGTTTCTTTCTCTTTCTAGAAAGAAACTCTTCCAGAACATGGCTACACAGCCTGAAAAACCCACAAAAAACTATGTAATATAATGTTTACGTAGTCTGAGTTTGGGTGGATATATATATTTGATAGTGGCTGTTATGTGCTTTGTGTAATGTGTTAAAGATTAATAAAATATTATTTTAAAAAAGAATTAAATTCCTATTGTGCAGTAGTGAATTGGGGAATTTAAAAAGCTTTAGCTTCATTCCACCATCTCTCAAAGTTAGGTCAAGAGGAGATGGGGGAAGAAGCCCACTACATTCACACAGGAAACTGCTGTGATCTTGTTCTTTTAATCTACTGAAATGACACACTGAGGTGAACAGTTCAGTAAAGGGTAGCTATACCTCTTTTACATTTGCTTCAATTTGTGCAACAATGTTCTGTACACAGAGGAAGTCCCAAGGGTAGTGGTCACTACACACCCACAGCAAGAGTCTCACATTTCTATTCCTTAGATTACTGGTTAAAGTTCCAAATATGCAGGATATAGCCCTGTTGTTTGTTTGTTTGTTGTTGTTGTTGTTGTTGTTGTTGTGTACCTTCAATTCCTTTCTGACTTATGGCAATCCTAAGGTGATTCCATCATAGGTTTTTCTTTTTGCAAGATTTGTTCAGAGGAGCTTTGTCATTGCCTTCCCCTGAGGCTGAAAGAGTGTGTGACTTGTGCAAGGTCACCCAGTGGGTTTCCATGGCCAAGTTGGGATTTGAACCCTGTTTGCTAGAGTCATAGTCCAACCTTCAAACAACTACAACCACTGTCCCTTGACAGTTGTAAAATATAAACTGATAATTGATCATACTAATTTGGTATGAATTGTTACTGAATGTATTGTATTGTATTATATTGTATTGTAATATATTATATTATATTGCCTGCATTATCACCTGAATAAACAAGGGCTGGATTGGGATGACTGTGCAATACACTGTATACTGGAGTGGACTACGTGCAGCCCATGGTTTATATGTCACCATAAAGGTTTTTTTTTTTTTTTGTAGGCTCTGTTCTCCCTTCACCAAATCCTTGCTGTGGAATTTCAGCAATATGCTGGAAAAAAGACATTTGAAACAAGAAAAAAAGTAAAATACATGATAGGAAATACATTCTGGCTTTCGCTTCTGGCTGGAAGAACTAAGATCCATCTTCTCTTCCACAAATACCATGTCAACAAGATGCCATCAGCCAAAGAAGGAGTATCTGGACAGAAATAGCTGCTCTCCAGTTCCCTTGGGACTATAGAAGTGAGACAAGTGACACTATAGCCTCTGACTCTGCCTGCAGGAACAAGAGCAGTTCTTTATATTGATGTGTTGTAAGCCACTTTGAAAATCAGGTGATTGAAAAGCAGATGATAAATATGTCCAATCAACCAATAATCCAATGACACTAGTCAGAGTATTGGATTATCAGGATATTCATCACAAGAAACACCACTATATCCAAAGCATTGAGTGTTAACCACTCAAAAAAGTCAAGAATTTCAGTGAGTGCCCTATCCTTTTCTTTGGTGAAAAAAGTCAACTGAGAGAGCAAGTGCCAGGTCATTTCCAACACACAATGGGGCTAATCATAATGTCTAAAGCTACTTCTGAATATTTACTTTAAAGCTGGAAGCACTAAGGGCCTTTGCAGACTGCCAGAAATAGTGCAAACTGAGTCCACTTTAAGGGTTAGGGTTAGGGTTAGGGAATCATGGGAACTGTATTTTATTGTGGCACCAGAGCTCTCTGACAGAGAAGGCTCAATGTCTCAGAAAAAAACAATTCCCATGACTCCCTAGCACTAACCCTAACCCTAAAAGTGGACTCAATTTGCACTATTTCTGGCAGTCTGCAAAGGCCCTAAGTGTCCCAAGCTTCCACATAAATCAATAACATTATTCTAAAGCACAATGAATATCAAGCTATAAGAGTAACAATAACTAAAATGTTTCATGCATTCAAGAAGAAATGAAAGAGAATTATATTTCATAACTGAATACTTAGGTAATAAAATTATCAATGAATGTAAGAAGTTAGGAATTATAAAAGTAGCCAGATGTAAGGGGCTTTACAGACACACTTAAAGGGGTGGCACAGAGCTGCCCCTGGGAGCGGCGGATTGGGGCCGTGGCAACCACACACTGTGGCCCTGATCCTCCCATTTGCCTCCCCCAAAAGAGTGGCAAAATGCCACTCCTTTTAGGGGAGGCAAAAGGCCACCCTAAGAGCCAGCGATGTGGCTCTTCTGTGCCCTTTTGTCACAACGTGTGTACACGCTGTAACAGGAAGGCATCCTGATGCTGTGCACCATGAGGACGGGCGCGCACATCAGGACAGTGTCAGGGTGGAGTTGTGGCAGCCAACATGTGGCTGCCCCACCCCAACTCCATCCCCAGGCCGGCCTTTTAGGCCAGTCTGCAAAGCCCCTAAGTAGATCATTTGATTTGAACCCAACAGATTCAGTAGACATTTTCCCACACAAGACAAGACCATACCTCCTGTAGCTGGAGGTATGCTTGTGTCATGTCCAGCCTGGTTGAGAACTCAAGGTAGGGCCCAGAGGTTGAACTGGGGCCTCAGTTTGAACCTGAGCCTGGGCCTAGTTTTGTTCTGGGAGCTCCAGCAGAGACTGTGGCCTCAGAGGAGACTCAGCAGCCAGGCCTTCAGGCAGCAGAGCCTTCAAGTACTGGAGACATGGAAGAGGAGGAGGACACTGACATACCTACCTTCAACCAGAGAAGAGCTGAAAAGGCATGCTTCCAATGCTCAAGGAGGCTTTATGA
Organism: Phrynosoma platyrhinos; assembly: GCA_020142125.1. Lineage (NCBI taxonomy): Eukaryota > Metazoa > Chordata > Lepidosauria > Squamata > Phrynosomatidae > Phrynosoma > Phrynosoma platyrhinos. Next base: position 290,987,461 of record CM034701.1, read on the forward strand.
GAAATGCCAGCTAATCTCAAAACAGCAGAGCTAAAAAGGGCTAATTATATAAACATGGCAAGGATGCCAGACTGGTTGTCAGAAACTGGTAAAAGCATGCTTGTTGCTGACCTTCCTTTGTTTTTTTGGCTCAGACCTTTGACTCTTGGACTGCCTCTCTGGAACCCTTGCCCCTGGACTGCCTGATCATCTTGCTTCTCTAGAGCCCTGTACCTTGGGCTGCTTGACAATGCTTTCAGTTTGACCTCTTGGTTTGTTATTACGGACTCTTGGTATGGGACTTTGCCTTGCTTTAAACTTCACAAGCTCCATGAGCAGTTTGTTTAAACTGTGGCTATCAGCATTTGGCTGCTTTCTCAGACAGCTTGGAAGTTTGTTGGATTGGGGGGGGGAATGAAGAAAGACTCACTCATGGAATGTGATACTACACAGCTACCATCTTCTATAAGTAAAATTTAAGAGCAGAGAAATATCATACATGGGGAAAATATTCACTAACAGAATTATGTTAGCCTATCCCTATACTGATACCATTGTAGTACAATGTATATTATAGCAATAACAATAGCAAGTACATTTCTATACAACTTATTAGTTAACTACCACTCCTTACGCAGTTTACAATGTGTAAGCAAATTGTCCCAAACAAGCTGGGTACTCATTTTACCGACCTATGAAAGGATGGAAGGCTGAGCGGATCTGGGATCGAACTCACAACCTTGTGGCTGCAGAACTGGCATTTAACCACTGTGCCACCAGGGCTCCCTTGATTAATAGTCAATTCACATGGTAAAAAAAAGTGTGCAACTGCAATGTACAATGTACAAAGGCAAGACAAAGAGGCAATGCACTTTCATATGACTGTCTGTGTATTATAACATGCAACCACATGCATAATGGTCCCACAAGCCCAACTCTGCTTATGCCACTGTCAACATGGTCATTCTGGCAACCCTAGCTCAGATAATATCACTGGCAAAACAGTGAAATTTGTTAGTATTGAATAGGATGTCTATAATTAAGAAGAATGTTTTGCCTAAATAGTTGTTTTTGTACCAATCTGTTCCTGTCTTATTAAATGATGTGCCATTTAAACAATGGCAGAAGGATGTGTTTTCTTTTATTTGGCAAAGCAAGAAACCAAGGATTGGTTTTAAGACATTACAAAAGGAAAAATCAAGGATTTGGTCCTTCTGGATCTAAGAAAATATTATTTTGTATGTTGCTTGGCACTGTTGAGTAGATAATTCTGTTACATTAAAAGTTGTTGCAATTAGAGAGTTCAGATTTGAATTCCAGATTCCATAGTTATCTACATTATGAAAAAGTCAAGGTAGATTCATATTTTAAAAATCATTATGTGAGATTATCTTTATTGATGGGTTGGAATAAATATAAAAGTCTTCACTCAAGGTTACCTCTTGAGTGTAGATGTCTTACAGAAGTCTTCTTTAAGACAAAAGTGTACATGAAAGAGAAATGGTTGACATATAAAGATCTGTTTGTTGTAGAAAACAATTAGTATAGATTGAACTTAAGGGCAGAACTAGACTCAGGGGGGTTGCAGACTGCCAGAAATAGTGCAAATTGAGTCCACTTTAAGGGTTAGGGTTAGTGCTAGGGAATCATGGGAAATTTTTCTGAGACATTGAGCCTTCTCTGTCAGAGAGCTCTGGTGCCACAATAAAATACAGTTCCCATGATTTCCTAATCCTAACTCTAACCCTAAAAGTGGACTCAATTATTTCTGGCAGTCTGCAACCCCCCTCAGAGGGTCATATGTTAAGGTGGTTTGCTTGCAGGTAATTAAGTAAAAGATATAAAATGGATAAAAAAACAACCCTAAAGGATGTCTAAATCTCAGTTTGAAATTCAATTGTGTAGAGATGATTAACTTTCGATTGCTAAAATATATAAACTACTGTTGAGATTTGGAACAGAAGGTGAACAGGTGAAGGATTGCATGGTAAAATGGGCTCAAATTATTGGTTCCCTAGTTCAAGTGGAATAATGAGAAAGCATGTGGATAGAGTTTGAAATTTACTTTCATTTATTATTTAAGAGATTTTTAAAAATAAAATGATGTGTACACAGTATTTAACTCCAGATATATTATTGAAAATGTATAAGAATAGTTCAAACAAATGTTGGAAATGCAAGTCAAAGCTAGGGTCCTTTTTTCCACATATGGTGGACCTGTGATAAGGCCCAGAAATATTGGACTCAAATTCATTTCTTGTTTAATGTAAAAATACATGTAGGACTAGAGACTTTCTTGCTTGGAATGTTGATTGATCAAGTTGAAAAGAAATATGAAAAGACACTGCAATACATGATTATAGCAGTGAGAATAATACATGCCCAGAGGGACCATCTTCCGCTGCAATTCTGTGGCATGCAAAAATTGAGATAGCATTCTCACCTCCCGCACCTTCGGTCCCAATCTGTAATTAAAGCACGGTTAGTGCCCCAAACACATCACACTGTATGCCTTCCCCAATTCTGCTCTCCCTCCCTCCTATCTGCTTCATTTCAAGGGAAAGCCTTATGGCTGCTTGTGTGGGGAGAGCATGGAGGAAGGAGTTGGGCGAGGAAGAGGGAAGGAAGAAAGAAGGAAGGTGTGTTTATGTGTGTGTCTTAGAGAGAGACTCTGTCTGTCTGTCCCTGTGTGTGAGAGACTGTCTGTGTGTGTGAGAGAGGGAGAGGGAGAGGGAGAGGGAGAGAGAGAAGCATTATGACAGAAAATGATTCTGGAAGGGGGTTGGATCTCCAACATTGGCAGGAAAGCGTGGTTGAACTTTCACTCTGCAAATCATGTGGGACAACAGTGCTAAGGGAAGTAATTAATGGATTTTTCATGTGAGTAAAAAGACTCACTTCTACTACAGTCTCCCATGGTTCATCCACACAGCAGCAACAACATCATGCAGGAGGGGGAAACTGAATGTGTGATTATCATGCCGCTTTGATGTCCATGTGCGATACGGGCCTGATACAAGAGGTTTGGCTAATGAAGGTGACTGAACCTGATGTAATGGACATTTGGCATAATCTCCCATGGTCTTAAATTCACTTTGGCATGTGATGAAGGGAACTGGAATCCACAAAAGCTTATGCCCGATAAAACATATTACTGTTGCCACAAGACTCTTTCTAGTAATGCACTGAAATTGCTGCCCTATTATGGAATTCTCAAAATAGTTGGAGGCCCTGCTGATCATATGAACTAATTTCCTTCTATATTTTGACTGTTCTAATAGTGTTTCAAAACTATCTGATCATATGGTTTTATAGAAGAAAAACTACAGTGCACATCACAGTATACCTTATGGGGTATGCAGCTTAAAATGGATGGTCAGCATTCAAATGCAACCATTTATCATTGGATTTTCCTGAGAGCTGTATGAAAAGAATGGAATACTGTATGCGAAATTCAGAGAAATGTCAGCACACAGCTTGTAAGAAACAATCTCACAGAGTGATATTACAGCTGGAGTATATAAACACGAATTGAAGTTGTGACTACATGTGGACTTGTCTTTGTTGATTTGCTCTTTCTCTGAATTTCAGACAGTAGTTTCTTCTTTTGGGTCTAGAATAAGAGCTCTGAGAAATTCACATCCTTGCACATTCGGCAGATTCTGATCTAGTAAGTTTGATTGTACCTGTCTTATCTCCATGAAAGGACATATTTAGGACAAGTTCTAAAGCAGAGCTTCACAGCTGCAGAGTATGTTCTTTTATTCGAATTATTCTTTGATGCATGAATAGAGGTCTTGGGCTAACTTTACACTATTGGTCTAATAAAAGCTATATACTCAGTGTTCTACGTTTCTCATCCTGTGGGACCAACACTGCTGCCTATACTTCAATTCAGGCAGAAGGAGACCCTTTATAAGTTTCACAGCATGCCAAACTTTGGATTAGGCATCCACAATCAAGGGCAGCATAGGCCTTGGCACAGTTCAAGAGAGAGCATTTCAGGCATCTGTTAGGAAACAGGTGACTTCAAATGCCTTTATCTGTCAGGAGGGGGAAAAAAATTAAGGAAATGATTAAATGATGCTTCTGGTTTGATGGAAGAAATGACCTGCACATTTTAGTTATCTGCTTAGCACAAAATGACACTCGGAAATCTTGGTTAGCATATAAAGTGTAGAACCATTCTCTCTCTCTCTCTTTTAATAATTCCCAACTAAGGACTTTGTCACACCAGCCTGTTACTCCACCACAATCAAACTAGTTTAGGAATGGAGGCATACTGGTTTGGCATCATTTCTTACCACATGATAGCTCTTTGGTGATCCATGGTTGTGTGATCTGTTTTCTGCACTTCCAAATGCCACCCTCCAGGAGAAAGGGTGGGAATGAGTGATTGTGGCTGCCAACTGCTTCCTGAAGTGTGAATTGTGCCTCCTGCCAAGTCAATGTGGCCAGAGCAGCCAGTTTCAGGAAGTGTTTGCCATGGAGATTGCTGCATGGGAAAGAGGAGCAGAATCACATCCGCTCACATTACATGACTGCCTGAAAAGCAGAACTGCAGTGGAGGGGAGCTATCGCACAAAGACAATAATGGAACAGCAAGGAGACTATTGATGGTTTTGCTCATTAATAAAAAGGAGCACTACAGTAACAAATGAAATGCAAGGTAGCAGCAGGATGGACATGATGTCATGTGATATCTACTGGCCAAAGATGCTTTCATCTAGTTAAATTTCCACTTTTCTAGCCTCATGTGATAGTCCTACCTGAGCAAAGATCTCAGTGATTTCCAGCTGCTTCCTCTTTTAAAGTACATAATATTCATTTGCTGGTCTAGTGTAGATCTGCACACACACACACACACACACACACACACACACACACACACACACATCCAACAGTCTATCAAAGGCCCTCACACCTGAAACTTCTAAAAAGTTCAAAAATTATCCACACATTTCTTATAATAATGATATTATTGGCAGAGAAGGCTGAAGACCTTGTAAAATTACCAATTCCAAGATTCTATAGGATGAAGCACATAAAGCACTTAAAGGATGTCAAACTGCATTGTTTTTACAAGTAAATGCACTGTATAATAAGCTAGGATCTAAGCATGGTGTAGTGGCTGGACTAGAAGTCTGGGAAACCAGGGTTCCCCACTCAGCCATGAGTAACCTTCGACAAATCATGCTGTCCCAGCTTTATAGGAAAGAAATGGCAAATTTTCTCTGAAAAAAATTTGCCAAGAAAATTACATAACAGAATTGCTATTAATCAGAATAATCTGAGTGAATTAAGAATCCATTTTAGACCTACTTTGCTTTTTCTTTTTCTCTCAACCTTTCAGGAAGAGATGGTAATTATGTATAAACAGAAAAATTGATTACTTCATAGTGGTGACAAATGTATTTGGTTGTTATGCTATATATGGAGTGTCTATATCTCCAACCCAGAGAAGCAGAACAAGTTTGTTTGTTCCTCAGTAGTAGTGCCAGTATGGAGTCCTACAGATTGAGTAAAAGTTCCTGATGGCTGCCATATTTGGTGCTGTAATTCCCAGGGCATCTTCTTTTCTTCTTTTCTTTTAAATAGCCAGATGAGGCTTCTGTTGTCCCAAACTATTCAGTGGCAATTTCTGGTACCAGAAGCAAAATTTTATTCCTACCAGAATTTTTTTTTAAATTCAAGATAATTCACAAAAAAAATCTTGTGTTGCATAGTTCAACATGTTGTATTTTTAATGTTCTTGGTATAATAGAATCCAAGCATACAGACCTATGGAAGGGGAAATATTCATTTTTCAGGGTTCAACAGTCAGGCCAAGCAAGCCCTCAAGACTATACAATAGAGTCAAATCTATTCCAGTTACCAGTTGAATATATTTATTGGAAAAAAGAAATGAGAAGTTCAATTGTTTTTCAAGCAACAAGAACAAACCAATCATTACTTAATGAAACTTGACAGGATGCTAGAAGTAACTCACTGAAATATCTTTGAGCAGAACAGATCTTCCTGACATAGCTTTTAAGCAAGTTATGCCACTTTGCTATCTATGTAAGGAGATCTTTAACAGATACAAACAGAGGATATTCAAACTTGACCAATCAACAGCCACGGAGAACTTGATCATGAGTCCACAAAAACTTTCAGAAGTACATGAATACAAGCCTAAATCATAGGATTTTTATAGTTTCCCCTAGGCAAAGAATATTCAGAGGTGGTACCACTGCCTTCCACTGCCTATAGCCTATAGCACCTTGTATTCCTTGGTAGTCACCCTCACCCTCATTCAAATACAGGCATTCCTCCCAATTTGTGGGGGATCTGTTTTGGACCCGCCCCATGAATCTGGAAAAATGATAATATTCAGGGCCCCACTGAAAATAATGGGCGCGTGTACCCACGCCCGCCCTATTTTGTCTCTCTCTGCTTGCTGTCTGTGAATGGGCAAGACTGTGCACTCCATCTGAGAATGGGGAGGGATGCCTGTACTAACGAAGGCTGATCCCATTTAGCTTTCAATATCAAGACGGGAACTGATGTCTTTGGGTATTTAGGCCTCTGTATAGCTGGGCATATCCATTTTTTTTTTCAGAGGCATTTCTGAAAAGGGCACAATAAAGGTAGGATCTGTCACATTTATTAAACAGCACTCTTATTAAAAGCATTTATGAATGTGCAGAAAAACTTTCTTAGAAAAGGCTTTAGGAAAGTGTGTGAATTAATGCCAAGGAAATTGCTAAATGATACATGCTTCCCTAAGGATTTGTTCTAATTGGAAATCAATACAGTTGTTAATGTTGCCAGAAGTAATAGTAATTTTTCTTCATGTTGTGTATACCATGCAGACTAAATAGGTAATTGCCAATTCTAATATATATATATATATATATATATGGTTTTCAACCTGGAATTTGACTAAGGACATGTCTGTGCTCTGTTTTTTTCTGAACTCTGGTGAAAAAGATAGCATGAAGATGGTGTGAGCCAGTATATGGTGTATAGAACTTAGGATCTGGGAACTAAATGTTCAACTATTTTAGTTATTGTATTGCAACACCTTAATCACATCATCCTTGAATTTGGCTTTCAGTAGGTCCCTTTTACATGAACAATGAAAATCCGTTTAAGATGTTCAGTAGGCTCATGCATACAGATTTTTTTTTCTATCAATTAATGGCTATGTGAGCCAACATTTTTCATTATCAAGTTATCGTGAATAAATCCTGAAAAAAAAATGTCCCTGATCAGGGATCCTGTAGATTGTCCACAGCAGGTCACTATGCAGTGCAAAGCCCAAAGTATATAGTCACAATAAATTTATTGTGTGTTTGTGTTTGTGTCTGTGCCTTCAAATTGTTTGTCGACTATTAGCTACCCTCTGAATTTCATAGGGTTTTCTTAGGCAAAGAAGGCTCAGTGGGTGGTTTTTCCAGTTGTTTTCCTCTGAAAAATAACCTACAGCACCTGATTTCATTGGTGATCTTCCATCCAAGTACTAACTAGGGCTAACCCTGCTGAGCTCCCAAGATCAGAGAGGATTAGGCCAACCAAAAGTTGAAAAAAAATTATCATGCTACTTTTTGATGCCACTGTCTTTCAAGCAAAGAGAATAAAAAGCACATAGTGGAAGAAAAATGATGGTGTGAAAGTCACAGTGTCTACATCTTGCTTTGTGATAGTGTAGATGGAAGGGTCCATATAGAAGAAAAGGTTGTGCCATACTTCCTCATGACCAGGGACAAAGGCAAAGAATGGCAAGTGTTCTTTTCTCATTCGAAATTACAAAGCATCTCCCTTCAAGATCTGACTTTGGGGGGTTGCAGACTGTCAAAAATAGTGTGAATTCAGTCCACTTTTAGGGTTAGGGTTAGTGCTAGGGAATCATGGGAATTGTTATTTTTCTGAGACATTGAACCTTCTTTGTCAGAGAACTCTAGTGCCACAATAAAATTCAGTTCCCATGATTCCCTAACCTTAACCCTAACCCTAAAAGTGGACTGAATTCACACTATTTTTGACAGTCTGCAACCCCCCTTTGTCTCTATCAAGTGTGAACCCCTAACCTTCTTTATAGGAAGAATGAAATGAGTTCGTGGGGAAGCCTCTAAAGTGTTAGGTTTGGAGATAAATGTAGAAGTTGCAACAAGTAAAGCATGTTAATGAAAGCTAAAGTGGATTGCTTTACCTTGTTTCAGTGGAAATCAATTCTCACAAATCAAATTCCAGTATAAGATGACAAACAGTCCACTTTCTCCAGTTTAGGATTCCCCTGCTAAGAGGCTAAATTCTTCCAATAACATTCCTCTTCCCACTGGGGTAGCCATGCTGACTACAAAGCAAAATCCAAAACATATATTGGGGTAGTATCTTTATTAGACAGAACAAAAATGTGAAAATTCATAATACTAGCTTTTAAAGCTTATTGGCTTTATAAACTCAAATGGGGTAAGATAAGGTTTACTGCCTTTCTTTGACTGTGTCCTTGGAAGACAGGGTTGTTATCTTTTTTTTTTTTTGTCTGTACAGATTGCAAGAAGCATGACTAGAGCACCCTCACTTTTCTTCCCCTGCATCCTTTGTAACAATTTTTTTTTTGTGGTGTGATGAATTTTATACCTTTGGGTTGGTCTAATGAAGTATCCCCACAATATAAGCTTTTATGAGTAACATACCTAAACCTGTATACACACACACACACACACACACACACACACACACACACTGTGAAGTGTGAGTCACAGTCAGTTTATAAGCCTACAAGTGTAATTTCTATTTAGCCAGTTAATATCCTACCTTTTTCACAATGTGGATCCCATGGTGACTTAAAATGTAATTTAAAAACAAAATAAAATAATGTGTAATACAAAAGTTAAAAAGACCATACTATTAAAATAGTTTTAAAATTAATTTTAGAACTTTTAAAAATCAAAGGCCTGCAAAAATGAAAGGGTCTTTGCCAATGACAGGAGAACAGAGAGGGGGCTAGCTGAGCCTCCCATGGAAGTGAATTCCATAGTCTGGGGAGCAACCACCAAGAAGTCTCCTTCCTGCATCCTCAACAAATGCACTCATGATAGATAGTAGTGGAGAGAAAGTCCTCCCCAAAAATCTCAAAACTCAGGCACAGTCATATAGGGAACCCACAGTCTTAGAGAGTCTGGACCCAAGCTATATAGGGCTTTATAGGTCATAACCAGCACTTTTTTTCTGCTTGCAGTAAAGCTGTTTCAACAATCATCCCCAGTCAATAGCCTGGCCACAGCATTTAGGATTCGTTCTAGCTTCCAGACAGCTTCCAAAGATAGTCCCATATTGAATTCATTACAATAGTCAACTGAGAGTTACTCCTAATGCCCAAGCTGTCCTCATGCACCAGATTTTTCATTTTTACTTGTAAAACAGTTCCATGAGCTAAGAAGAAAGTAAGTTGCAAATGTCACATGTGCTAGCCAGTAGGGGTCAACTTGATCAGCCCGAATCATAGTGAAAACCTATGAAACTGCTTAGTTCAGAATTCAGTGAGAAATGGGAAAAGCACGTGTACATTTTGATGGCAGTGGTGAGGTCAGTGATGCTTCTGACCCTCTCAAAATGCTAGGTTTCTCTTCATTATTCTTGTAGAAGGAAATCAGTTTCTGTTTCCCAAATATTTTCTCATACAGAGTTCCCCCACTCAGTCCAAAGTTACAAGCAGTCCTAAGTTAGAAGCAGGGATAATTGATTTGTGCACAGACTCCTTTGAATTTGGAGAGTAGTTTGCTCTATTCTAGTCACAATAATAAGCTCCATTTTGGGTTGGCTAGACAGTGTATTTGACTTATCAGGGGGCCCAGATTCATATGTGCAAATTGGATTTCCTGGACTCCACCATAGTTCTTCCCTTTTAAAATAATTTTACACCAGTCACTTTAAACAAGATGTTAGTGCTTGAAGCCTTAAAACTGAAATATCAACTTCCCTAACCTATCTTACAGAGTTGATATGAGGATAAAATGGAAGGTGGGAAGGACAAAATGCTAGACTGATTTCTTTGGGGGGGAGGAATCTAATTAAAATGTAATAAACCAAGAAATTACCTTTCTGAAACGTTAATCTGTACACACAAATGAATACAACTGATGCCTGACTCACTGTTTTCTTTTCTTGAAACATACTTTCTTCCAGTATAGAACCATGACAGTGCAGAGAAGTCTCTGTGGGATTTTTCTGCAAGACAGTGAAAAGCCTGCTACATATTAAACACAGGACTTTAATTACCGGTAAACCCTCTTTAGTGACATCACCAAGCTCTTCTGAAAGGAATTTTCTGCTGAAGAGCACTTGAGCAAAACTGTTGTACTGGTGGAAGACAAAGAATTCTTTGTCAAAAATTACATATTTGATATTTCAGTTTTAAGGCTTCAAGCACTAACATCTTGTTTAAAGTGATTGGTGTAAAATTATTTTAAATTTTTTATTTAATTTTTTTTAAAAAATTCCAACCATCCTACTTTAGGTGAACTGATGAGAATTATACACACTATCCATTTTTTTCTCTTTCTCTTATCTTTTATCTGTTGCCCTACTTCCTGATATGATACTTATCTTCCTGAACTGAACAGCCAAATTATAGTGAATCATATAGACATTTCCATCTTAGCTTTTCATATATGGCAGGTGCTAGAAGGAATGTTGACAAGAGGTTGTCTATACAAGCTAATGGGGAAAAAAATAGCTGTAATTTAACAACAAAATATTGAACCCTTATTGGCCATTCAGAGAATCAATAAATCTGAAACATTTATGTGTAAAGTGAAAAAGATAACCTTTTTTTGATACTACAATGTGGACAATTTTTGAGAGTCTGTCAGTGCCCCCCCAATTTATTAGGCAACAGGAGAGGCAGTGACACAGCAGCAGTTGCTGAGAGACTACCAGATTAGATGGTGGCAGATGACACCATCTTCAGTGTCCCCTCCATGACTATGTACCAGACCCAAAGTAGCATCACACTGAAACACTCTGTGACAAGGGGCCAGAGCCTATGATTCCACCTTTGCAGCTTAGAAAAGGGTATTCAGAATTGGTAGGCAGAGAGCTCTATTGCCTCATCAAACTACAAATCCCAGGATTCCATAGGCTGCATCCATGTCAGTAAAAGTGGAATCATAGTGCTATAACTATGCATCAAATTGAGAATCTACGGGGGGAAGCAGATGGGAGCTTCCCGTGCGCAACGGGTCAGAGCGCCGGCGGAGCTTGGCCTCTGCACCGCGGCGCACCTCCGGCGAATCTAAAAGGAGCTCCAAATTGGTGCTCCTTTTAGATTTCAGGGAAAGTGCGCCCTAAAAGCGGGGGGCACACTTTCCCTGACTCAAACGCCGTGGCACGTGCGGTCGCCGGGGCGTGAGGTCATCCCCGGAGCGCCGGCCGTGCGAAGGGCCGGCAACTCCGAGGGCGACCTCAGGAGGAGGAAGGGGCACCGCTCGTGCGGCTGCCCCTCCTCTTCCAGGCCCGGAAGACGGCTCTATTAGCCATCTGCCGAGGCCCATAATCTTCTTCCACCAGAATAAGGTTATTTCTAGTTGAAGGGAATACTTTGTGGCCTAAAGTGCCACAGCCTGCTCATATAAAGCCAACATCTCTATAGGGAGGGGCAAGTCAAACTTGACAGCCTACAGGGTCTCAATGATGATCTCTAAACAGATATGATTCCTTACTCTTATCTCTTCAGACTGAAGGACCTTTGCCATGTGTTAACTAATCTGTATCTGTTTAAAGGTTTCTTTTATCACCTGGGGTTCCATCACTTAAATCACACTAAACTCCAAACAGGTAGAGTTAACATCAGCATTCTACTTAAACATTCTTAAACACTGGAATCTAAGAATATTCATATGGAAGGATGAGCAGGCAATCTGTTAG
>CM034701.1:290999452-291032887 GCA_020142125.1 Phrynosoma platyrhinos
ATTATTATTATTATTATTAGGCTATTTATTATATGCAGTCATAGATATACAAACATACATTACCCTAAGGGAAAACATATAGACTTTTCAGTGTCTAGCAACATTATTTTCATTACACTGCACCACATGTAAGGCATCATATCTTCATAAGGAATTGACTTTTTATGAAATCTGCATTTCCTTAGCAGGCAACTCTATACTTAGCACAGAAAGGAACATTAACAGGACCCCTCCCCTGCAGATATGAAGGGCTGAGTTGGGTGTCTTCACCCATATTCCATCTATGGAGGAAACACATGGCATTCAAGGGACATCATATCCCTGGGCATTACTGTATCTAGCTGTATCCATTATATATGTATGAATGCCCATAATGGGCATCATTGTTCACAATGGGCATATCTCAGTTCAGATAGGAAACATTTCTAGTCTGTTTGAGAGCAGAGGTTACTAGTATGGTTTGGACAGTTAAAAGCTAGGAACAACCTTATCAGTATGGGCTACCTAACAGCCACATTGGCATGGGAGGCTGATGCATGGGTCTGCCTGCTATGTCTCTCTTCTTGATCAGTTTAATATCTTCCAGTCTGATATCCCTGGGTATTGCTTTATCTAGTATATATGAACATCCACAATGGGCATCCATTGTTCATAATGGGCATATATCTATTCAGGTAAGCAACAGGATATGTGGGCTTGCTTGACCCTCAGACTCTTTACACTCATCTGTGTAATGATTGTTTCTTGTGGATTTCTTTGTCCTTTGGATTCAGAGAGACACAGAGAGTGAGTGTTTCTAAGCTGCACTTTATTGTAGCTTTGGAACTCCCTCTTCAATGAAGTTTGCATGAAATCTACATATATATTCTTCAGCTTGCGGCCCTTCCATGCTTCTCTTTGTTTCTTCCATTCATTTTCTTACCAGGAAAAACTCAATTAGGATTTTAAAAAGAAAGAAAGATGGAAGAGCTGCACAATGCCTTTTAACTGTAAACCCTTAGTCTGGAAAAACCCAGTGATTCATTAAAAATGGATTAATTTCTCCCCAAACAATTCACATCAGGAAAATATCAGGGGGGCAAATGGGGGGGGGGAGAAGGAGACAGTGTAGTGCAGTTTTGTGATTTCCAATAACTGAATGGTTTGGGTAGTCCTCTTCAATACCAATGCTCTGTGGGAGGGACATGGACTGTCTATGATTAAGTCATTGGAGATGCTTGCTTTGTTTAATGAGAATATCTAGATTACCAGCTAGATTTTTATCTTCTCTTCTCTATACAACAGGAATATGGCAACAATAGAAGGAGGAAAAGAGTATTTTCTCTGGATTTTTCATCCATTTTTCTTAAACTAGTTCAAAGTAATTGATCTAACTCTTCTGTGACTTGCTTCACTTGTGCGTATTTTACATTCCCTCTCTCCTCCAACTTTCATTATCCTTTGTTTGTTCTCAGTGTCCTTGGCTGTTACTTTATGCAGAATAATCTTCACAGTATTCTTTCTCTCAATCAAATACTACATAAAAATAAGTGCTTTCTCTGTTCTTTCTAAATAATTTATCTTTCTTTCTTATGGGCCACATGTTTTATTTACCTATTTTTCCACCAGAATATTTTTATCTCTTTCTGTAATTTATATCATATACTCTGTTCTGCCTTCTATTATTCAGTACTGTAAATCATGGCTGGAATCCCTTCCTACAGAGGAAGCCCATTTTTCATTATCTTATACAGCCACTGCCATGCTTATTTTTAGGTGTTAACCTAAGAAGATTCCTACATATTAGGGTCTGGCCTTGAGTCTCAGGGCCCTCTCTAAGGGCATCAGGTCTAGGGAATGAATCTCAGAGTGAAAACACTGCCTTTAAAAGAACACTATTTTTGCTTTGTTTTACGTTGTGTTGTTGGCACTTGATTCTTTTCTCTTTTAATTCTTGATTTCACTTCTTTCTCTTTGTATCTCCTGCCTAGACTTATCTTTATCCTCATTCATTAGCTCTCTCTTTCTCATCTTTACCTCTCCTATACCTCCTGATTAAACATCTTTCTTCTCCTCTACTCCTTCTCTACTCCTCTATTCAGTGCAGAGTTTGGAAAACTTAATTTCCAAACTAAAAAAATATTTTATTTCTTAGACTTCATGTTTTTTTTTAATATCTGAATAAAACAACTGTGACTGATGATCAATATACCATAATCAGTGACATCACCAGGGCTTGCCCCAATACATCACCAGGGTCATCCCTCAGTGTACATTTAACCCTAAAATCCCAGGGTCCAAGATGCTCCTGACTTGGCAGCCCTACCTCCTATACAATTAGCTTTCTAAACTAGCCCTCAAAGAACCATAATCTATGTAACTTTTTAAAAGAAAAAATAATTTTTGTTGCACTATCACATGCATGTAATGATTTTTCTCCTTGTCTCCCTCTTTCCCTTGCCACAATCCACTGTTTTCCATGATTGACAGCTTCTTCAATCACATCATCCAAACCAGACAATCCCAAATTATCTCTCCAGCCCCTCACTCATGCTCTTACTAAGAAAAAAATAGATTATAATAGTATAAATAAGAATATATACACTTGGTTTTAATACAAAAGCCAAAGAGTGTGGCTTCCAGAAAATGTGTTTAGAACAGCAGATTCAGGATTACAAACATACCAGGTTAGATTATTTATCCATCAAACTTGGTATCATCTATTCAGACTGGCAAGGGGTTCTCCTGTGACTGGCAGAGGTCTTTCCCATCACCTGCTTTCAGGTATTTGTAACTGGAGATGCTAGGGATTGAACATGAGAAACTCTGTACACAAAGCATGTGCTGTACTGCTGAGCTTGTCTCTCAATTTAGCATGAAACAATACACTTTTTAAAGTTGAAACACTGTGCAAAACTTTGCCCTCAAAAGAAATGTGTCTGCATGGATAGTTTTCCAGAGGCAGAAGTATCCAATATGTACTTCACTTCCATGTGCCTATGGTATTGTAAGTTGGTCCCTTCCACAAATTATATTGAAGGTGGTTTGTGGGGATAGGGAAAATATTTCCACACTTTTTGTTTCTCAAAATACTAATTTAAAAACCACCTTCAGCATCTAGACATTTTTACCAAGATATATAGAAAGTTAGATGCCGAGTTTATGAGATAGACAAAACTACATGAGGGGGAAAAGTGGTATTCTCATTATTTGTGTAGATTTTATATAGCAATTAATCTATAGTTCTACAGCAAAAATACCTTTTTGTGATGCTGCATGTTATTGTACAGTCGTCTTGAGTTGGCTTAGGGCCATTTTAAAATAAAATTCAAGAGCTCATTTTGTTTTGAAGTAGTTTAATGGACTTTATATTTTTTCCTATTTGACATTATAATTAGTACTCTGCATTTCCCTTCATGAACAGGGATACTATAATGTATGGATTCAACAGAATCTGATTATGAAGGACAAATATTTGAGCTAACATGTGACTTGGCCACCATGGTACTTCTATCATGTTTTTTCTCCCACTGATAGCTAAGAAAGGAGTTTTCAACAAATTAGAATGACAAAATCGTAGAGCCGGATAAGTCCATCCCCTTAATGTAAGATCTCTAGCTAAAGCATCCCCAGCAGGTTCCAAATTCTTTTTGAACAGATTCAGAGAAAAAGACTCACCATCAAAAACTATGCTTCTATTAATACAGGTTAATACAGGTTCAAATAGCATTCAACCTTTTTGCTGCAGCACTACACTGCTGGCTCATGGTCACTTTACAATAATTCCAAAATTCTTTTTACATATACAGTAGTACTTCTAAGCCATGCATCCCACAACCTGTAAGTGTGCATTTGGTTTTGTGGCCTAAATGTAGAATTTTGATGTAGAAGGTTGATGGGGTCCTTTTTTTAAAAAAAAACAACAGATGTGCTTTTATACATGTTTTTTTATATTAAAATGTATTTTAGTATTATTTCAGATAGATCCCCAATAGTGACAATTTCTTGCAGACTTCACACAAAACTAGACTTCCCAGGTTGGCATTTTATGGCACTGTCACTTGATGAGATGTAAACAATACAGATTTCAACCATCTGTCATATACAGATATTTGTTTTAAAAAAATAAATAGTAGTACAGTCAGCCCTTCATATCTACGGATTTTTTTATCCACAGATTTAAGCATCCACAGCTTGAAAATATTCAAAAAATATATAAATTCCAAAAGGTAAAGCTTGATTTTGCTATTTTATATAAAGGACACCATTTTACTATGCCACTGTATAAAATGGGACTGATTTTGGTATCCACGGAGATCCGGGAACCAGACCCAGTGGATATCAAGGCCCACTGTATGTTAAGACACAGATATTTAAATAAAATTTAAAATTAGGAAGCATGTCTTCCAAGTCCTGCAAGGCTGGGAGGGCACCACTTCATCTACCCATGTCCTCTAAGTCCCCTGGGATGCATGCACCCATGGGTGTCATATGGAGGACTCTCCCCTGGGTGAGGTGCTGCCTTCCTAGCCTTCCAGGATTTGGAAGACATGGAGTTGAAGTGGTGCCCTTGCAGACTTGGAGGACATGCTTCCTAGTCAAGCTCACAAAGGAGGGTGTTTTGGAATTCCTCCTGGATAGAAGGGTGGAATGTAGGACAGGTCCTGGGAGAGGGATTTTCCCCCAAAACTGGTGAGGGATGTGCCAACCCTCTGCCACAGTAATCCCTCCCCTTGAGTTTGATGAGATTCAGGTCCTTCATTCCCACTTGCTGAACACAGTTGCTAATCACTACTTTTCAAAAGAACCTCTAAAAAACTAGTGTCAGGAAAGAGCGGTCCTTTTGTATTTGCCTTGCTTCATCGTGACTGAAACCGAGTGCAGTCAGTTCAGAACCGGTTTCAAGTGGGAACAACAGACATATAACCCTAACAGCAATTCGTTTTAAATCATAGTGGCAAGGAGGCCATTCATGGGCAACCAGGAATTGTTCCTTGGCTTGTGGTTTGTGTCCTCTTACTCTGAAACAAGGTATATGTACCCGAATTGACTCCATTCCCCCCCCCTTCCTCCTGAAATTTCTATAAACCTATCTATTCTGGTCCTAATGAGCTGTAAAATGATCTAGTCCCAATGATCTTTTACTTCTAGATTTGTCAGACGTGTGTGTAGATATGCAAGGTGTGTGTGTGTGTGAAAGAAGGCCTGTGGAAACACAGCACAGTGCATACCGCCTCTGCTATATTTGTATGTGCTGAAAGTATAATTTGTTATCAAAATGAACATGTGGTTTGAGAGAACTGTTTGTACACCCCTCTTCCCCACTTAAGCTTAGAAAGAGAAGCAGAACTAGTACAAAATGTACTCATTATAATTCAGAACAAAAGGTTACACACACTTTGCTGAGACTGGGATACAACACCCAAATCACAATTCATTCTTCTCTAGATAAGGCCAGGAACTAACATAAAGGGGTTTATTTGCTGTGCCTCATTTTAGCATTGTAAAGTACAACACAATGCTCTTGGCAAATGTTTCCAACTACTTTACAGAATGTCAAGATTCTTCCCTAAATATAATACTTCTTTCTTTTTTGAAGATGAGTGTCAACATGATATACTTTAAAAAATATATTGAGAAGAAAAAGCCTTAGGAGGCTATATTCTTAGAAATCATAATACAGGATTAATAGCCTTTCTTGGTATCTCATTTTCTTAATCATGGCTTAGGTTTTCTGAGAAAGAACTCTTTCCATGAATGGAAGGGAGTCCTGTGGAAGTTAGAAGAAGGAGGACTGGACTTGCAAAAAGGCACATTCCCCACTCCTCAAATCTCTCATTTGCTTTCTGCCCTTGCTACTGTTACACATATTGCTATGGAATTTTCTGAATAACAGACTGGGCTGCACAAGAAAAGGCTTTCCAAGATACTTGATCTCTCCCTACTTCCTACCAGCCTGATTATAAAAACCTAGGATCCAATACAAAGATCTGCTTCCATGTCTTTTTGTGTGTGTGTGTGTGTGTGTGTGTCATTGAATCAATATGGTCCAAGGCTTCAATCTTTCAAACCTGCACAAGCTTAAGAAGAGTTTTTGTTTTCCCTGTTTGGTATCTGCCAAATCCAAGGAGGAACTCTGTTGTTGTTCTTTACTGGTGGGGAAGTGAAGAAAGGCGGAAAAAATGGGGCTGCAGACAGGCGACTCTAGGCCGCCCCGAGAAGTGGAGGATCGGGGCCGTGGCTACCGCACACTATGGCCCCGATCCTACCTTTTGCTGCCCTGAAAAGAGCGGCAAAATGCTGCTCCTTTCAGGGGTGGCAAAAGGGTGCCCTAAGAGCTGGTGCGCAGTTCTTTCTTGCCCCTTCTGGCACAGCGTGTCAGGATGCTGCACCGGGAGGATGTCCTGATGCCGCCCGCCATGCGTAATGGCATGTGGTGTCAGGACATCATCAGGCTGGGGTTGGGGCAGCTGGCGTGCGGCTGCCTCTCCCCATCTCTGTCTCCAGGCCGGCCCATTGGGCCGGTCTGCAGAGGCCAGACTATGGAGAAGTAGCTTGTCTCGGTTCAGTTAAAGGTGTTCTGGGCCACTAACAGGAAACTGATATGATCTGTGAGGCTTTATGTGTTAAGCCAGAATTGGGGGACTTTTAGTATTTTGAACTATAAGGCTCCACTTAAACTTCTTATAAGGAAGAGTATTGAATAAACAACTCCTATTCCTTCTCCAATAATCACTTACTATAGGCAGAGCTTGGAATATTTTTTTTGGGGGGGAGGCATGCTGCTTAGGGGTTTTTGAGAGTTACATTCCAAATTCTTTTATTTTCTAAGATATGACCAAAGGCCATGCTAGCTGGAACCTCTGGAAGAAAAGGCCAAAAGTGTCCACACTCACTTCCTATGATGCTTGTCACTGCATTGAAGTCAATGATCAAATGCACCTTACAAAATATGATCTGTGAGGCTTTGATGGGTCCATAAGAGAATGCACATCATGTACACAAATCCTTAAAAAAACAACCCTATTTGTACTAGTTTTTTTTTAAAATCATATTGGAAAAAACCCAATTGGCATCTAAACACAAAATAAGCAGTAAATAAGGAGCAACTGAAGTCCAAAACAAAGACAATAAAATACACTGTTTTACATGTAAACAAGTTATGGACCAATGTTGAACAAAGCAAGGAATAATGGAGGCTTCAAATCCTCAAAGGTAAGCTATATAGAGATGGGCTGAAATCTGAAGGCTTTAATGAACTGGGTTGTACATTAGGCTGAATCCAAGCAAATCTGTTGTAGATGGAAAGGGTGCTTCTATGCATGGAAAGTTTGGATGCTCCCTTTGTTGAACCATTGAGATGATAATCTTTGGTGATTCCTCCTCCTATGGCTCACGAAAATCTACTGTTCATGTATGGAACAGTGAGTGAAGAGATACTGTAGGCTGGAAGTCAGGGGTGAATTGACAAAAATCATATCTCACCTTTTTTTTTCATAAACAGGGCTGTTCGGAGTCAAACCCAATTATGTATCCTCTGCCAAGAGAATGATAAAAATCTGGCCCAACCCATAGTTTTATATTTTGGGGTGTGTATATATGTGTGACATTGACCTATAAAAGCTATCTGTCATAGGAGATTATTGCACTGTTCTTAAATAATGGGATTGAAACTGTAATCCACGGATTTTATTGCACCACGTTATGGCTAGGCTGTAGGTATCCTGTAGTCAATCCATGCTTCTGATGCTGCTTTTAACAAATGGGAAAAATCATATGAATAGCTGTCAGTCCCACAGTTAGCCTGTCATTGAAGTATGTGCCATTGTCATTTAGGAGTAATTCAGAGACAAGGGGATTTAAACTGGTTTCACTGCACTCCCTCCCCCAGTTCCCAAAGAAAGCAAGACATGTTACTCATGAGGAGGCAGGAGAAAGGGGATTTAAACTGGTTTCACTGCACAGACCCCATTCCCAATGAAAACAAGACTTCTTACTCACAAGGAAGCAAAAGAAGGAATTTAACTGCACCCACCCCATTCCCTATTAAGTCAAGACTACATCTCAGGCCAGCAAACAGAATGGTAGTACAATAAGATGCATCACCAAGCTATTATCAGTTCACAATTGCATGGTAATGTGAAAAGAACTGTTGCTGTTTTGGGTGTTTAAAAAGCCACAACAGCATCTAGAGGACAACTTCATGTGATAATCTCCATATTCCATACACAATTAAAAGAGGATCTTCTCCTAATCGACCTTATGTGATCAGAACCAAAGACACACTATTACCAACATTGTTAATGTTTTTGTACACTATAGCAACACAATGCCTTAGATGGTATAGATGCTAATCTACAAAACATGGATATATTTGAATATATTTTGCCCTATTGTATGATTGATGGGTGTTATGTACCAAGAGTTTTTTTTATGATGCCTTCAAAAGCAAATACACAGTTAAGAAAAAAGGAGAGCTAATACACAAATACACACAATACATATTCAATTACTTTTAACTTCCCGGATTGGACTACCAATGGGCGGTATAAAAATAAAATTTATTATTATTATTATTATTATTACTTTGTTTCAAAAACATATTTATTTCCTAATGAGATGTTGCCAGTTAAGACTGCGATTGCCAGATTTTTCCTAGAGTTTCAAACAGCACAGTGGTTCATATCAAGACAATAGTTCTGAAATATCAAAATAAGAGTATTTGTTTTACAGCAATAGCACATTTCCTTAAAAAAATATTACTGAAAACAAAGCATATTTGTGTTTGAATATGTCACACTAGTTCCTTCAGCTTTTACTTTTAATCCAATATATTTACTTCCTGAAATCCTTAAGACAAAAATATTCTTCATCCAGCACAAAAAACCTCATAAATTATTTTAGGTAAAATGACTTCAGGAAAATAGTCCTACAAAGCTCTAAATAATGCATGCTTCTTTCCATTTCATACTGACTTTTATGGCTAAGATTTGCCAGAGCCACTTGTTTTACAAAGCTACCTAATTCTATTAATTCTTTTAAAATTCTAGCTGTTCTTCCTCTTCCTCCCTCCTTCCGTGCGTCTCTTACATACACATTGTGTGTTATCTGGTGTACTCTAGCTGCATTAGTTTTCTTTTTAAATTGTTATTATTATGTAATTGTTTTAATATGATTTGTTGTTGTCTGCTGGGCTAGTGATGATGGAGTGAAAGAGACCCAAATAACAGAAAACATGGTGGTGATGTTGGAGCTGAAAAGCCACATCTTTATTGGTTACAGATATCTGAGCCTGGATGCAGCATAGACCAAACATCTGATGACCCATCTGCAAGCCAAAGTCACCCTCCCACAACCCACCTCTTTGGGAAAACTAGCAGGATGGCAGAAAATGAGACTGACATAGCTAGAAACCACTGCATATTTTCTCTACTACTTGGATGTAATGCAGAGAGTATGGCCCCTGGGTGGGCTTGACCAAGGGGTTACTCAGTGATGAAAATAATCCAGTTAGAATCTGGGTTGAATCTTTGTTGTTCATATGCTTTCCAAATGCATCCAATTAAGTTGGGGTGTGTGTGAACAACGACAATGAATAAACCAAGGTAAAATTCTGCATGCCTTGAATGTGCTTCAAATACATTTGCATTATCAACTCCATCTTTATTTGAGTGCTGACATGTGTGAGCAATGAAACTCACAAAGATGCAAATAGATGCAGTTCTATAGTGTGAACAACAAAGCTGGAATGCTTGAGTGAGATTATTTGCATAGTCGTGCTAAAAATAACAACCAAGATACCTAAAATGGATCTCCAAAATGTGATAAAAGGGCACACTGGCTTCTCCTCTCCACACAGATGGATCTAGCCATATGCCATAACTAACAGTCTACGCTGTAACAAGATCATCATTGCCCTTCTCATAAATATATCTAGATTTAACCAGGCCTACATGGCAAAGGTAAAGTGGCAAGACTGAAGGAAGACTGAACAGCAGCGAAACTGAGGGTCCTGAAATGCTCCCAAGGTGGACCAAACTGGAGACCTCCACTCCTCCTTTTGGCAAGTCCTGCCCAGTACCATGATTGGCTGGTTGTTTACTCTGGTTTAATGGAGGTTGCACTGGATACAGGGCTCCCTGGGAAAGAAGTCATGCTATAGAGTGGGACTCACTTCCACCTTTCCTGCAGCTGGCCCGGTGGCTTCCACCTTTCCTGCAGCTGGCCCGGTGGCTTCTGATAAGCCTTTGCACATTTTAGGGCTGAAGATATGGTAAATAAATTATTATATAAATAAATGTATAGATAACCACAGACACGAGCACAGCAGTTTGAGTGGGATAAAAATCATCCACCATCCTCCTCATCATCATTACAATATTCCTCAGGTGCAGGTGGAAACTCAATGGATAGTGAAGGCAAATCTGATACACTCCACTAATGCAAAACCATACTAATAGCAATCATAAATTAGCTAGGTCATCCATTTTTGGTACATCCAGTCTCAATAACAACTTCTTTACCATCCACTGCAGTGGTTCCCAAACTTTGGTCCTCCAGATGTTTTGGACTTCAGCTCCCAGAATTCTTGACTACTGACCAAGATGACTACGGCTTCTGTGAGTTAAAATCCAAGACACCTGGAGGACCAACCTTTTGGAATCACTGATCTACTGTATGGTAAGATGAAAGACATTCAGTGGTAGATTTAATTATCATGAGGCTCAGAGAAATTAGCTTATTTCCTTCAGAATGTGAGATAATGAGGTGAACAACAGAATCTAGCTAAAAATCTTCTGAGGTAGCCATGTTGGCTATTAAAATTTTCCTCACCTTGTGATTATATCTCTATATAAATCAAAATGCACAAAATATGTCAAAATGCACAAAATAAGCTTTCCAAGCTTAAAGGCATCTTCATCCAGCAGAGATTGCAAAATAGAAAAGAAAAGAATTTGGAGGAAGGAAAGTGATGGTGTTGAGAGTGCCAATGTCTACATTTTTAGTCTGGGATGTCATAGAGAAAGAGCTCAGAAGGAAGTGCTTTGTAATTTTAAATGAAGAAGCAAATTTAATTGCTTCTGTTTTAATGCCTTCATTCCCAGTCAACTAATGATCAGTATATATTTGTGTGGCCTAAAGTTTTCTTTGATAAGATCTTCTTGATACCAACTACGTATTTACCAAGGGTAGGAAATGTGTGACCTTCTAGAGGTTGTTGGATTTCTGGGGGCCATAGTCCAACAACATTTGGATGACCACATAGTCACCACCCCTATATTGTACCTTAATGATTGTTATTCAGCCCAGACATACACTGTAGTTTTTCTCTCACACACAGAAAATATTTCTTTCCAGATTATGTAAATTTCAATAAATTCCTAAAGGTAATGTCTTTCCTATTCATAAATCATGTTCTCTGTCCCCAAGACCTAATTGGTACCTTGGGGTAACACCCCCTATTACAAGTTCAACACTTTTATAAATAGCAGCTATTTTCATTAAGACAAACAGATGTAGCAGCAAACTATTTTATTGCTAGCAAGCTTGTTAATTAATTGTTTGAAAGGTTAGGCACAGTTTATTCATACATGACTGCCAGAAGTCTCAAAAGTTACTGTTTAACATACTGAACAGGTTCCAGATCATGGTGCATAAGGGAATTAAAAGTTTCCCCCCAACAAAGTGGCAGATTTAATTATCACAAGGCTCACAGAAATGAACTTACGGTAACTGAAAAATTATACTGGGGGAAAACATGTTTTATTATTTCCCTAAAGAAATAATGCTCAAAACATGTTTGAACCTTTTCAAGAAATATTGTTTTGCACCAATTTGTAGTATTTATTCTTCTTTTATTAGATCTAATAATTACCTGGGCTCCAAAGAGGCCAGTGTGTGCACAATAAGTGTTTCTATGTGCAGATGAAAATCTGAATGAGTGTATAATTTTACTTTCCATTGCTATAGCCCTTCTCATCATACTGACATCCACTTTGCAAGGTACCCTCATCTTCAGGAGTGGAAGGTCACATGCTAGATGGATTGATTCTATTTAGAAGGTCATGGGTATGGGGTTGTAGGAATTAAGCAGAGCAGTGGAGGAAAGAGAGCCTTGGAGATGTCTCATCCATAGGGCCACCATGAGTTGAGATCGACTCAAAGGCAGTTAACAACCACAACAAAAGTATTATTCTGATCCAGAATGTAATGATGAGATCCAGTCAGAAGGTCTGTTCTAAGGCTCTGGTTATCTGCTGATACTTTTTGGTAATCACTTATTTCACTAAGAAAACAGACTCAGAATGTGTTCATTTCTTTAGTGAAAGTGAAGAAGTGTCACCAAAAGGCGAGACCCTCAGCATAGCCTTCAGAGTAGTTCAAATCTGTATGCTTTTGTTTCTTAATTATTTCTTTGATTAAGAAATGACAGCAGTAGACTTCTTGCCATTATATTATTTGAAAGTGTGTATCCTTTTTACTAAAACTGTAGATGGCTTATGAGTTATTACCATGTAAAACCAGAAGTCTAAATTTGACCTAGGAGAGATTTTGTTGTTGTTCTAGCTACTGTCATAGCATATTTGTAAGATCTAACACTTCAGGAGTGATGTTCTTGGTAAGATCTTTAATTGATTCAGAGAGCATTAGGAAAGAGGCAATGATTGCTCTAATTGCTTTCCATTAAACTGGCTCTAAGATGATATTCTACTTCCATCTGAACTGCTTTGCAGCTGTTCTCTGTTAATAGATCAGCTCACTTTTATCTCTTTGCCGTTCCGTCTTTTTGAACTTTGTGGTACTTTCTCAGTTCACTTCAGTGGTTAGTCATATATCCCCAAACTATGTACTAATCAGTTTGAGCCTGAATAGTGTTTCAAGGTGAAAATATTCAAGTTTTTTGGCTTATGGACACAGAATGCTTGATTGGCAGGAAACATATAATATCTGAAAAATAACAAGGAGAATGCCCTTTTATGCCAATACAAATTGTTCCACTGAAACATTATCATAGATTTGAATTGCTACATCCTGACTTCTCTTTTCCTGCTTTGCTTTGGAACCAGTTGGACAAAACACCATTGTTACTGGAAGTGGACTGGCCATATAGGACTCCAAGATATCTGTGTTCAAAGGAGCAAGAAACTGCAAGCAAGTAGATAGTGTTGATGGAATAGATTGGCAGGACTCTGGATAACACCAAAACTCACAATTTACTCCAATAAAGGAGAAGATCAAACTAGATGCGTTACTTGGTTGTGATTTTGAATCTTGTGCCTGCATTTTCTCCACTTTTTAGTAATTTATCTTACTTTTTAATTCATTGGGATGATGACATGGGAAAACAAGGAGTGTCAGCTGTTCCTTCTGTCCATTTCTGATTAAAAATCTTCTCCCTCCAATCTGCTAATTACCCCCAGAGCTAACTGCTGCAAAAACAATTGGTGGGGATAATTTCAGGGGGAAATAGTTTAAGCCATTAATAAACCTTATTTCCCCAGATCAAGTCCAGTCTAGATCTCACTGCCTGATGCTCATTCAAGGGGGGGGGAGAAGAATAGAATCCCAGCTATAGGTTCAAAGGGATACTGAACATCAAATCTTATTTGAGCCTTAAAATGAACTCTTACATAGTAGAACATGTCTTGCAGACCCAATGATACTCTGCCTTCCTTGGAGAAAGAGCATTATCTTTAAGGTTTCTACTTATTTGTTGCCCTTTTACAGCATCTGGCAGGCTTTCTGATACTCCTGCCAAATGATCTGATTTCTGGGCAGATTTTCAGGGGGTTCTAGTTTGGAACTTGAAAGGCTGTCTATTGCTCCCTCTGCAGGTAGTTTCTTTACACAGAACACTGGTTAAACTAGACTACTTTATCAACAATTGTCTTCTCCTCATCTGCACTTCCAAAGATGGGCATTGGTATTACTGGGTATTGGTTATAATACAACATGAAAGGAGGCATTTTGTTCACATGTGTATTCAAGCATATCTTAAAGCATGCATGTCTCTTTGAAGGAATGTGGAACCAAAAAAAGAAAAAAAAATGACTAAAGAGCAAGTCAAGGCCAAAGGAAATGGTAACTTGGGTTTGTCATCATAGCCGTCACTCATTGGCTCAATTATCAAAACCAAAGAGGAGTAGATAAAAAGTTCATATGCTAAATTTCCAAAGCTGTCACCAGTGCTGAGTCAGCCATGTTCAAACCACTCTATCTCTCTTGGTCACAACACTGATTATGAATGAATGTGGTTTTTTGGGGTTTTTTTTTGTAATTCCAGATAGACCACAAATTAGTTGCAAAAAGCAGTTATCTTTTCCAGTGCAGGAGGGCAGAAAATGTTATTCTTGTTCCACACCTAAAATAAAATCAATTGCATATGATGTTCCCAAAGGGATGTAAGAAGTGAGGTTTTAATGCCATAAACTATGTTAGCTGTATTATTGATTTTTGCTGCCTTACACTTTTTTTTACTAAATGCTATAATATTGTTACTAGATATTGGAAATGTGTGACCCAAGTAAACTTACACTTATCTTGAAAAAAAAGTGCTCAATTCCTTTAAGGTATGTTTAGGGTGATAATAAGAAACACTCCAGGAGGTTTTTCCCTGTTTAGAATATTTAACTATAAAATAGGTTTAAAATCAGATATAAGTGACCCTTACCTAAACAACAAATTACCGCATGATGCAGGCATGATATTGCTTTCAAGGCTCAATTGAATTCTGCAGCTTTTATGATTCAGTAGTTCCAGTGTATGAAGAAATGACTCAAGGAAATCAATCTATATTTTCATGTAATAAAGAAATCAACAGCTATATTCTTCTGCTATATGATACAATATGATATCCTCTCCACTCCCCACATTGACTAGCCTTCCTGTATTACTGAGTTCCTTAGGAAAGGAAGCTGGCCAGCAAGTGGAAGACAAGATCAATACTATTTGATTGTTTTCCCCTTTAGGATACTAATGCATCCAAGCATTTCACAACAGGCTGCCTATACCAGCAAAAACAAACATGCCAGTAGGATAATTAATGCAATCAGATTATCTCACTAGTGGTAGCCCTCATTTAAGATAACTGACACACAGTCTAGGCAACCAGTAAAAGAAAAAGAGGTTGCACATGGCCTT
The DNA here is from genome assembly GCA_020142125.1 of Phrynosoma platyrhinos. Classification (NCBI taxonomy): domain Eukaryota; kingdom Metazoa; phylum Chordata; class Lepidosauria; order Squamata; family Phrynosomatidae; genus Phrynosoma; species Phrynosoma platyrhinos. The sequence continues at coordinate 291,014,573 of CM034701.1, forward strand.
GTCTTGCAATAGTTTATATTCATAGAAAAAGTTCACTACTGTATATACTCATGTACAAGTCGACCTCATGTATAAATTGAGGGCAGGTTTTAGGGCCAAAATTTTGGATTTGATATGACTTATGGATAAGTCGAGGGTACAACTTAGGGGCATGTAACAAAGGATATAAATGACAAAGCCCCCTCCCCTTCACTCCACCCTTGCAAAGCAGCTGGGGCTTTCCCCCTCTTCCCTAGGAAGGGAGGCAAAGAGAGACCCGAACACATGCACATATGAGGGACACTCACAAACTCTTCTTGGCTGAGCAGCAGATGCCAAGGTATGGGGAATGGAGTGTTGGGCAGCACTTCTTTCTGAACAGAATTACTGTATTGACCCATATATAAGTTGACCCAGGATTCTGGATCAGTTTTTTGCCATACATTTTTTGTCTTATTGACAAGTATATACAGTATATATGAATGTTTTCTGGTAAACTTGTAGCAATCCTGTACTTCCCTTGAACTTAGGAAATTAAACATTCTCAATTTTTTAGAATTTAATTAATTATTTTTTAAATTAACAGGGACAAAGCAAAGCAAAGCAGCTTCATTTATATACCACTTCATATTGCACTATGGGATATCTAAGCAGTTTACAACTGTAAGCTCATTGCCCCCCAACAGTTGGGTACTTATTTTAGTGACCTCGGAAGGATGCAGGCCTGAGTCTAGCCTGAGCCTTGGCTAGTATTGAACTTGCAACCTTATTTATATGTACATTTTGTATTATAGACATCGTCCAGTGTTTTATTTCTCTTTGTGCTTATTTGAAAAACAACAACAGGGTCTCATTCACATTAATTTGCAACTGTTTGTAATAGATGCCATTTACCCAAAGGGAACTGTTTTTCCGAAATAGTGTCATATACTAAATTTTGTAATTACAACAATTGCTTATCAAAAAGCAACATTGGACACTGATGGGCAGCTGAAGAGAAACAATATGTTTTCACACATCTCTGAAGAAAAGATTTTCCGAGTCTACATGTGCTACATGTAAGATATTCTTTTTTCTTGCTATTTTTAATTTATATATCTAGATATCTATACAGATATCTGTAGCTCTTTTTAATTCCAGACATCTGTTGTGTTGCTGCATCATCTTTATTTATAGTGCCCTGCTGCCAAAGCTGTTACTACTGAATACACAGAGAGGTTGTTGTGTATGCTTTCCTATGGCCTAAAGTGACTTAGAACTGAAGGGTATGATGCAATTTTATGTTGATACAGTTAAATACCACTCTTGACACTGATAGTGAATTATATTCTCTTTCTCGCTTTAATGCACAAGAAAATAACATTTTCATTTTTCTTGTTATTTATTAGTTGATGTTGTTATGTTTTATTTACCCTAATTAGGAGATTATGGCTTTACATATCTGTAAAGGAAGTCTTTAATATATGTATGTAGGCTTTCTTAACACACCTGTGCATAATGCAAAGCTGTAAATCCAAACAACCCCATTTAATTCTTTACCAATGACAGGCATGAAGCCAGACTGTAATTCTTGCATTCTTAGCCATCTATATACAACTTGATGCTTGGCGAGTGGAGTAATGCAAAGCATTAAGTTTTGTTTTTAAAAAAAGCAAGGCTAAATGTCAAAATGATGCTGTAAAACCAATTAAGAAGAAAGAAAACAAGATTAGAGGTACTACTTGAATTATTTATTATAGCGCACTATTGCCAAGTCTTTAAATAAGTAAATAGACCTTACAGTAACTCTTTGCAATATAGTAATTTATTTAATGTGCAATTCAGCAATGCATAAACATTAATCTGAAAGACTCCATGACAGTCTATACCTTTGTAAAGAACAATAATAACCTACACAAGGTGCCTTCAGGAGGAGGGCAATAGATTGTGATTGCCATTTGAAAATTCATGCAGTGGCACTACACAGCCACACACTTCTGGCTAATCGACAACCAGCAGCCAATGAAAAACAATTGCCAGACAGGCCCATATGTGATCAATCCTTAGCCAGTGCACCCAATGCAAGAACCCATGGTGTCACCCGCCCACAGAATCCTTAGTCATGTTTTTTTTATACTAATAGTACTCATAAATCGTAATTTCTGTATATTACTGAATATAATGGCAATGGTTGTGACATAAACAAACAGAAAAATTATAATTATATCTTTAAATTACAATATCATATGCATAGCCTCAATGGATTTACATGTACATCATTTCATGTGGTTAAAGTGAACAGTTGGTAAGATATGTTTTTAAAGAAATTTTAAAAAACATTTTTTAAAAAATATTAAAAAAAACAATTTAATAAAAATAAGAAAAACACTGGGGCCCTCCCCTTTCTCTTACCACTCAGCCTGGCCCTACTCACCCTATCTGTTCAGCATTTTAAAAGGCATATATATCATTTAAAAAGGCAAACGCCACAGTCCATTTCTGCCAAAAGGCAGATGTTTGGGGAACACATTCCTAATGATGCCCCTAGCTGGTGGCATTGTTCACTGCCTAAAAGGAAAGGAGCTGCTGCCTACAGCTGCCTTTAGGATCTAATCACTGATGATGAAGGCATGTTAGGCCTTGTCCTCATTGGTCAGAATACTCTGGTTTGCTCCCAGATCATTCTGATCCAAGAGCTCCCCCAGATTCCCGCTGTTACCTCCACGCTCCATAGTTGGTAATTCCCACCAACTTTCATTCCAAAATTTCAAGAGGGTAACTAAATCAGAGCTTAAGGCAGGCATAGTGATGACTGTCTACACATGCATCCTGATGTGTTGCCTGACACCCTGCTGCTGGTGCAGGTCACTTCCTGTAAAGCTCAAAAACAAGGCACCCAAGCATTAATCACATGGTGGGGTGTCTCATTGTGACCTCAGAGGGGGTAACTTGTGCCAGGAGGGCTGGTGCTGAGTGGCACAATGGGATGTGTGTGTAGATAGCAGCTCTGCATTGCTATAGAGTGCTTCAGATTTTCCTGCAAAATTGAGAGGAAAAGGCGAGTTTAAAAAAATGTTTTAGGCAAGGAAAGGGTGGATTTGGTAAGGAACTGGCTTCATGTCATGAAGAAGTCCACACTTGAATCACAGATTTGGCCCTGTATCACAAAGGCAGGTCATGGTGTGAGCAAAGGGATTAAATTGGTTTAACTGACTCATATAGAAAGGCCATTAGTGTTTAGAAGAGATGTTTCTTTGTATTGAGTCCACAGCACCAGACAAAAGGGTTAACCCTACTATTAAGCAAAATAAGGCAGCTGACTCAAGGATTTTTAAAAGAAAGTGTAGGAGACAGTTGTTTGTTTTATCATTGCATTTTAACTGTAAGGAAGAAAGAAGAAATCAAAAATGTCTTGGACTACCCTTGGTGTTCAGGATTCTTATAAATCGTGAATAGGCAACCAAAGCTCTTTTTGCATAGCTCTTGAGCAGTTACATGAAGAGAGCTTCTGTCGCCTCTTCACAATTTATAAGAATCCTGAGCACTACAGGTGAGCAAAATACAATCTCTTCCTCAAAGAATTTATAGCAGGTAATCTCAGAAGAACAGAACAAGTTTTATTGATTAGTCGTCTGACCATATCAACTATAGCAGGCGTAGGCAACCTTTCCCCTTTAAGGGCCGAGGGACTTCAGCTCCCAGAAGCCTCAGCCATGTTGGCCAATAGTCCCATGTTGGCCAATAGCTCCTGAGATTCTGGGAGCTGAAGTCCCTCGGCCCATAAAGGGGAAAGGTTGCCTACCCCTGAACTATAGAATACAGTATTTCAAATACAAAATACAGCATATCAAAATACAAACAAATGGTAAAAAGGTAATCTCATAACTATCTTCCTTTCTTCCAGTTAAAATGCAATGATAAAACAAGCAACTGAGTTCTTATCACATAGCTGTTTAGCATTTGGGGGCCTAAAAATGTAAAGGCACCAGATCCTCTCTGATATTGGGAGCTAAGCAAGGTCAGCCATGTAATGGCTTAGATGTGAGTCTGCCAATGATATAGGCTATATTTTAGAGACTACCAATGAATACCAGTAGACTATATGGCAACAGCACTTCTGAGTATTCCTAGCCTAAGAAAACCTATAAAATTCATGGGGTTGTAATAAGTTGACAGACCACTTGAAGTCACATACACACACAGGTAACAGTTGGTAGGTATGAGAACACTGCTTTTGCACTATTGTAACAGCAACATGCAAACAGAACAAAGAAGGACTTTTCTCGCAGCTACTAGATCAAGAATAGTCATTTCAACAAAGCTTTATCTGACTATCTTTGCTGGGCACATTTCTGTTAAATTGGGCATTATAGTGTGGTGCAAACAGTGTGGGAAGGACAAACTGATTGGTGGCCACTGACTAAGAGCTGGCAAGTCCAGTCCATGCAAAAATAAACAACTAAGCAAAATAAATCCAAGTCTATAGACCCCAATTTTGTACTGTGCATTTGACACTGGAGAGTTAAATGAGAAGCAGATAGAGATTCCTGGTTACAAGTAACAGAATATTTAAAAATAATAGTAAAATATATGGACGTTTCATATTCTGGGCTTCATTCCAAAGACTTATTCTCTTTGTGCTTGTTTGAAAAATAACAGCAAGACCTCACTCACATTAACCTGTAACTTTTTGTAATAGATGCTATATATCCACAGGAAACTGTCTTTTTGAAACAGTACAACATACTATATTTTGTAATAATTGCTCTAATTAAAAACCAATGCAGGCCACTGCTGGACAGCTGAGGCTCTATCTGCCTGTCTATAATGCAGAGAATGTCCTGTTGTATAGTTGCACCTTTCAGATTCCATAAGTAAAGGTCAATCTAAGCAATACCAGGAACGTGTATCTGCATTTTTATTCTGTCCTAGAAAGCTGGGAATTTGCATGATCACAATCATAGCATTAATCAATTTCAATTTTGGGATTTGATATTTCCCTCCTCACGATCACACTCTTTTGTTGTGTTTTTATTAAGTTATTTGGCAACAATTCTATGCTGCTTACTAGCAAAACTGGTGGTTGTAATAGTACTACTCCAAGTAGATGATCTATAGACCAGTATTGGTTGTGAGTTATTGGCTGCTGGTCTGTGGCAAGTTTTCAGGAAAGAAAGAGATGCAATGGGCAGAAATATGATGCTGGTCCCTGGTGCATGGGTGGGGGAAACCCTATGGATTCACCACAGCAGACACATTAAGGATCACTGGCTTACAATAGAGAAAAATTAATATAGAAAGCATAAAACCATGACACTTATAGTTAGTCAAGCCCTGGTTACCAAAAGCCTTCCTCAAAAGGTTACATTGGCATCTTCTTGAGTGAAGCCATTTTGGTCCATCTATTTCTAATTCAAGATTTTAAACCTACCTATTTTAATACTATAAGTCCAACATTGCAGTGATAAGCAGGCTGGGCTATGAAGTGGTAATATAAATACATTATGGTTGCATCCACACTGCCAAAATAATCCAGTTGGACACCATTTTAACTGCCATGGTTCAATGCTATGGAATTCTGGGGAATGAAGTTTTGGGAGGCATGTAGCCTCTCCGTTATAGAACTCTGGTGTGACAACAAACTACAGTTCCCGGGATTCCATAGCACTGAGCCATGGCAGTTAAAAGGTGTCAAACTGGGTTATTTCTGCAGTGTGTATGCAGCCCTAGTAAACAAATGTTGGAAAAGATGGCTAGAGAACATGCATCGTGGAGTGAGGAACTGGGTAACCACACAAATTTCTATTGCTGCTGGGACACTCCCTGACCTTGCCCTGATCATTAAAAAATATTTGGGGTAAAAAAAAAAAGGGGGGGGGGAGAGGGAGAATAGCACCTGCAGAAGCACCTATTGAAAACATCAGTATGTATTCTTCATCCACAAATAAGGATTTTATGAAAAATGGAAATGATTTTTATAACTCTTCTGGTTTCATTGGAAGGGACTGGTGTGGCCTGTAAAAGTGGGGGGGGGGGTATGTGGGGAAAATGACCCCTGTGCCTTTCACACTTATCCATCCTATAATAAAGCTGGATTGGTATTCTGGACTAGAACATCATTATTTCAACTTTTCTAACTGATCATTTATAGTAGGACTGAAGTCCTTAACTATGCATATAATTATGATCAGGATTTACCCCTTAACAATCTATGTTTCTTTAAGCATATGAGAAAGATTGCATTACGGACATTTATATGATGTGCATGTAGGTCAGAAAGATCTTTTTAAATAAAACAACAACAACAGGTTTATGAGAGTGAAAAGGTAAAGAAAAACAAAAATTAAATCCTGTTAGACAACCATTTCTCTCTTTGAAATTAAATTAAAAATTAGAGTGTAACATTTCATTAATTCTGGAACTGCTCCAGGTACTAAATTAATGTTGAAAAAAGCAATTAAAAGTGTCCAGCACTTCAGTGGCAACTGCTATTATATGTCTTAACTTAGCTATTTGTAGTATGTACTGCTTGTGTTTGTCTGAGTCATTGTTAATTCCTCCCCCCCACCCAAAGTTTTCTAGTTCTTAGTATATGGAAATGAATAATGTTGTCAACAGTGTTAGAAGAACATAAAATTACCTGTTATTAAAAACAGAGCACACTTTTCCAGAAGAAATATATTACCCAACTGTAAAATAATATGTTTGCCATTCACTGTAATGCTTCAGCATTACAGCTCAATCTCCTAAAAAGCTGACATGGAAAATAGCAGTGTAATAAACCAATTCATCATAATGTGCAAAAGAAAGCACTGGAATAAGTTGTGATAACCTTTCAAAAACTAGCAGCTTTTAAAAGTATTAATTTCTACTCCAGATAATTGGAAAAGACACCTTGGTGGTCAGGCAATATTTTTCATGGGATTGCTATGTCAGAAACTCAAGATTGTCTTTGGAGTCAGGAACAATCATTTATTGCTAAATGACACTGAATCTTGCAAATGGGTCTACCTAGATGGTATCGCCATAAATTACCAAACTGAACTTCCTTCAAGGTCAGGTATGAATTCGGACAGGTATCAAAATGGCCTTAGTAGAAGTCTGAACAAGTCTTTAAGTTTAGCCTGCTTAATTGCCTGACAACATAAATGTTCATCAAAGTTTGATGAAGTTCCCATGTACAGCTCTGGAGAATGCAATGAGAGCGGGCTTTTGAATGGAAGGATCTCAGCTTTTCTGCTTATGCAGCCTGTAAACATTGTTACTTGATTCTCCAATTCTAACGCGAATATTGTGGCATATTCTATAGTGAAAGCAAGCAGTGCTTCAATGAAACAAAAGCAGACACCTTAGAATGATCACACTATTAGTGTAAGTTTTATCCTCTCCCCCCCCTTCATTCTATAACCTCTGTTGATGTTTTGCCTGCATAACTATCAAGGGCACATGTGTTTAAAGCAATTTTGCCCTCTCACAATGTTTATGCTCAGCAATCATAGTGAATAGACAGGCGTGCTCCTATTTAATGCAAATACCATAAACAACAAACAAAAGTTCAGGGGGAAGTATTTGAACTTTTAAGAATGCTCTGCCAACCCCCCCCCCCCCCCAATTAATGGTACCCTGAATGAAAATAAACCAATCATGTTCAGGGTTTGTCGAGATGGCATGGGAAGATTCCTACTGAAACGGAATTATAATTTCCCTTTTCTCTATGTGGGTGCGAGGTGAGATGGTAAGTGATGTGAGTTTCTGTGAACACATGTGCATGCATATCTATTAAACTCACTCAAATTATCCAAATACTAGAACCTAGTAAGAATATTCCACATCCTTTCAAACATACGCCTATTTTGTTGCACCTAAACAAAAGAGGTTAGTTTTGTGATTTGCAGTTTTTCAAGTTTTCAGACTCCACGCCACCCTCTTTTCTGCTAGCATTAAACCAAAGGGACCTGCTTCCAAAGCTGTTTTTCCAAAGCTTTGCTGCTGGTCTTGCATTTCATATGCATTTAAGAATATTTCAGTAATCGTTTCAAAGTATTCTCATGCTTCAGTAAATTACCAAAGGTAAAAGGGTGGGAGAAAGACTAATAGCATATTTTAGTTTAAAGTTCTTCTGCTAGTTACTAAGCCTTAAGAAAACCATTCCAACCTTTTAGTATGGGGGAAAATGTATAACAGCTAGGAAACCATCCAATGATAATGCACTGGGCAAGGGAGTGTACACATCTAGGTAAGCCCTAATGCTTAAATGGGAAACCCGTTCATATGAATTTGGTTCTAGGGCTCAAGGTTCCTCACTTCTGGAAAGAGGAAACTTCTAAGATTCCTAAGGTACTCTTTTATACGTTCAAATATCAGTACAAACTGCACCACTAGAGCAAGAGCAGAAACAATTTCCACTGTCTATCCTGAATATACCGTATATCAGTGCCAGTAGACCCAAATGAAATCCCAACTCCATTCTGTATTACTTGCCTGCTTTTATTTCTCTGGCAATGCAATACAACTATTTTATTAAAGCACCACCCTGTCCCACAGATACACCATTAGAAGCCCCCAATTCTATTATTTATTTTAAAAACCACACTAGCTATATTAATAACCTGAGGTTTGGAATGATTCATTTAATGAGGTCTACCAATGTGCCAGATTTCAAACCTATCTGACAAACACTGCCAGTTGTTGCGGGCCTTCTGTGTTGTACCCTTCCTTGATCAGAAGTTCATAAGAAGCAACAACAACAACAACAACAATCATTTACAACTGATGACAACCTTAAGGCAAACTTATCACAGGGTTTTCTTGGCAAGATTTGTTTAGAGGAGATTTGCCTTTGTTCTTGTCTTGAGGCTGAGATAATATGACTTGCCCAAGGTCACCCAGTGGGTTACCATGGCTGAGTGGAGATCCTAGCACTGGTCTCCCAGGTTTCTAGTACAACATTTTAACCACTACACCACACTGGCTCTCCACACTGCTTAAGCCAACTTAACAAGTGTTGAATATTGACACATTGGCCCTTTGCCCTCTTGATTCTTTTTAAATAGGCATGTATTTCTGTTGAATTTTGGTAAGGATTACTGGTGTCCTTGAGTCTTCCTCTTCCTGAAGTGCTTATTATTATTATTATTATTATTATTATTATTATTATTATTATTAATGTTTATTTATAAAGCACTGTAAATTTACACAGCACTGTACATAATAAACAATTAATTAGAGATAAAAAAAACCTGCCAGAGCCATACACTCTAACAACAGTTAGTTATAAAATTAATACATGTATTAAAAATAATACTGCACAATAAAAACATATAACAGAACCTGTAAAATACAGTAAGTCAATAATCTCTTCCGGCAGGCCTTCCCGGATTAATTAAAGTCATCAGCTTGGCTCCAGAATCTCTCCCCGAGATCCTCCTCCTATGTAATCAGGTTCAGATGAGCCAGTGTTTACACACTGCCTGCACTTTCTTTTGTTGTATTGCTGTTGTATTGAGGAATTTACCTCTTTTATATCTTTTTTAACTTGAAATTGGTTTAATAATTTCTTAAAGGGGGGAGGGGGAGGAATTTATTCTTAATTGTTTGTCGTGATTTTATCTTGTAAGCCGCCCCGATTGCGCTCAGAGGGGCGGGGTATTAAATAAAAATTATTATTATTATTATTATTAATCACATGCTTCAGGCACTGCTATCTTGTTCCCTCCTTTCCACTTCATTGCAACACCATTGCCACCCCACCCTTACTTTCCCCTTCTTCCCTTGTTTCATACCATTATATCCTTTGTAAACCAGTGGTGACTTAACATTGTGGCAAGAGCTGCTTGAAATGAAATGAGGCAGGTATTAGCAGTGGAGCTCTCCATACTGATTTTTTTTTCTGCAGCAGGAAAAAAATTATGCACATGAGTATGAAACAGTCAAAGACTTGCATTCCTGCTCTACTCTCCTTTTTCTCCCCCCCCCTTTTTTTTGGTGGGCAATTGTGATGGAAAATGGTACAACATGGAGTCAGCCCTACTTAACAGTTCCAAAATGATAAGTGCAATGGTTTGTTTATTTTGTTTGGTATATATTTTAGAAAGGAAGTATTTAAGTTTCTCTCTGTGTTGACTGATTTATATGTAATTCGACCATTTGTAAATTTAGTGGATAATAAGTCCCCAATAACATCACTTGCCATGCAGGCAACAGCTTCTTCTGCACAGGACATAATATTTCTGCAAATAAATATTATTTTATGAACACAAATGTTATTTCATATGCAGAAGCTGCTGTTTTCTAAGCAAATCAACCACACACAATTTGGGTAAAAATATAAGCCTGCAATTACAGTAGTTTCTGTGTAGGAAGAAGTTTTTCCTATGCAGAAAACAATTTTTTTCAGTACAGAAAATGTTCTTTCTTACACAGAAAGAAACCATTTCTTTCTTTTTCCTGCTTAAAACAGGCATGGGTGAATTTTGCACAAAATACATTCCAAAGCACAAAGATTTTCATCAATCTAGAATTCTTCTTGTCCAAGGTCATTTACTCTACTGAAGCATTCCAAAATAGATTTATGTAAACCTGTGAGCAGAGGGAACATACTAGCCCCATTTCCTTCTTGGTATAATTTCTGTCAGGATAGAATGCCTGGAACCATGATATGATATGTTTCATAAGAGGTTTAGATGCTTTATAAGCAAAAACCAGAACAAAGAAAGTCACATTTGCTGGTCCCAGGTGTTCTTCCTCAGGATTTGGCTAGGAGGTTAAAAGCAAAGTATGGGTGCAGTTGTAAAAGTTAAGTTGTAAGCAAGCACAATTTGTGATGTTGCATATCATTCCTGATTAAGGCAGACAGCTGGACATGTCTACAGAGAAACTTTGCCTTCTGACAATCAGCCTAAATCTCTCTGTGGAAGTTCGCATCACTTTCCCTCTGCCCCCCCCCCACCATCTTCTTACCCACAACATGTAGCAAAACATTTCCAGAACACTTCCTTTATCTCCTTGCCACATGGAAAAGGAAGAAGGCTAGTGATGGACAAGTAAGCAAGCAAGTTAACTGGAAGAACTTAACAGCCAGGATGATTTGTAGGACTGTGAGAACCACCACCACAACTGCTTCAGTATACACTGCTGCTTAAGATTCCTAAGGTGTGTGTGCGTGTGTGTGTTTATGTGAAATCACTCCCACCTTCCCTTTCTGTTGCAGTAAACAGCAGCCAGATGTCCGCATTCAAATACAATTTTCAGCTTGATCCTAACCATTTCCCTCTATACATTAAGTGTGCTTCTATTGAAATGAATACACTCCCAAATAAATATTCATAGGATTGTAGCTTTCATTGTTTATCGTTCTACAGAGGGTAGACTCACAACTCCACCCCCCTTTCTTCTTTTAACTACAAGGCTGTCTTTCCCTTCTCTGGATTGCTTTTTTTTTTTAAAAGAGAAAATTCCAATATTTAGTCTAACAAAGATTGTGCATGTGTGTAACATCATGATGTAGGAGAGTTTGGGCTAGGGAGCTCAAGTGGTGATTTGCAGCTGTGTAGCGCCAAGTTTCACAGTTTCCAAATCAAATCTTTGGTGCCATGCTTCTGATTTTATATGATTGAGAAACAACACCTTCTTCTTTCCCTCACACTTATTCACCTCTTTCCTGAAGAGACATGGAAAACAATTGCCAAAGGAGGTAGATTCTCACATCCTCCCTCAGTGAGCTTCCTTATCTATGCTATGACTCAGAAGTAGGTCAACCAGCCTATTTCCAAAATATCACACTGATTTCAGAGCAGTTTTACAGCTATGTTCCCTAAGTCTCCTGCACAGATATTTTTAAAAAGGAGAGAGAGAGAAATAACAGAATGATCTGCTGTTGGACCTTATTTTTAGCTTTTAAATAAATCTGTCATGCTAGTTGAAGCTCAGCCTAATGACAATAATTATACAGGCTGTTAAGAAATCTGATTAGCTGAGCTAGGAAACCCATAGCAACTATTGTCACTCACTTTCTTGTATGACAGGGTTGTCATTCTGATAATAATTGGAGCATATGCTTAATAACTGCTTGAACTTAAGACCATTTTCTTGGGAGGTGGGAATCCGCAAAGTTGGAAATTGACTACAACTCACAGAAACAAATTGAATCCAGTAACGCTATACTAGATCAGAAGGCTTTTATATTGACTTTACTACCCTCCTCTCTCTTGATGTAGAAACTCTTTTGCAATTCAGCTGTTGTCATGTGGGAAAAGGGGAGTAAAGAAGCATGTTATGAATCATCAAAAAGATATGATGTGAGAGAAACATCAGTACTAAAAGTCTGTGTTATCTCTCCAGAAAGAACATGGAGCTCAAGAATTAGGGCTATAGGATCACAGTGGATTTACATAATGGTGAATCCAGATAGGGCTACAGACTTCCACTAGTTCTGAATGATTTGGCAAGCTTTTTTTGGGGTGGGTGCGTGTGTGGGAGTGGGTGGAAGAGTCACCCTTGTTCACATGCTCTTTGTATCACCTCTCTTAAGGCTGGAGAGGTTGAGGGTGTGAATAATGCAATCTGATGGCCTGTGGGTGCACTACTGTCCAAACTATCTACCATCCCCTTCCTGTACAGTCATAGAGTCCAAGGTGTATAATGCCTTAGTAACCTGATGGAATCCTTTTTATTCACCGTAAAAACATTACCTACATTCCACTTTTAAATCTTAACTTTCAGTGATCCCACCTCAACATTAGGAAAAACTTTCTGACAGTAAGAGCTGTTCAACAGTGGAACACATCTGCCCCAGAGTGTAGTGGAGTTCTTTAGAGTTCAAAGGAGTTCTTTGGGGATTTGTAAACAGATGCTAGATGACCATCTGTTGGGGATGTTTTGATTGTGAGTTCCTGCATGGCAGAATTGGGGTTGGACTGAAAGCTCTTGTTTCTTCCAACTCTATGATTCTATATAGCACTCAGAAGTCTTCAGGTCATGCCCATGAGTAGTGGTACTGTCACCACAGACAAACTGCTTTGTATTGATACTGAAACATTATTATATTTAAAATGCGGGAAGAGATGTGATAATAGACATTTTTACAAGTTGACTGTAAAATAAACTAGTATTTTGATGGCTGATACTTCTAGATATGTTTGAGCTAAATCCATTTAGCTGAGACTTTATTTGCTATGTAATGACAACCAAACAGCATTTATATGAGGCACTATTTAATATATTTATTTCTAAAGTTTTTATATTCTTTCTGATTTTATAAATGAAAATGAAGTTGGCGTGTTTTTCAGTAGCCATTTTGAGTCTATTAAAATGTTATCTCTGTCCTAAAGGAGGGGGATTGCATTTGTATTCCAAGGTAATAGTCTACTGCAGTGGTAGGCAACCTGTCCCCTTTAAGGGCCGAGGGACTTCAGCTCCCAGAATCCCAGGAGCTATTGGCCAACATAGGACAGTTGGCCAACATGGTTGAGGCTTCTGGGAGCCGAAGTCCCTCGGCCCTTAAAGGGGACAGGTTGCCTACCCCTGGTCTACTGTATATGCATGTCTATTCAGAACCAAGGCCCACTGATTTCAATGGAACATATTCTCTCCTGTATTCAGAAGGTAATCCTTCTCTTTTCTTCCCTTATAGAAATGGGTGGGAAAATGAGCAAGCAAGTGTGGGTGTTACAGTGGGAAAGAAGGATGACATGTTGCTGCTCCCTCATGTGGGCCCCATGGTGTGAGGGCTGTGCATGTGCACAGTTGACAGAAAATGTGGCTATTCTGGCTAATTGTGGCCAGTGAGGAATGGAGGTGAGCTTGCAAATGTAATGTGTGTAGTAAAAACCAGGAAAGAAGAAAAAGAATGGAACTATAGAACTTTAAAGTGTTCCTTCTTAAAGGCTAAAGCAGTGTTTCCCAAATTCTGGTCCTCCAGGTGTTGTAGATTTCATCTTCCAAAAGCCTCACCCATCTTGGCCAATGATCTGGGATTCTAGGAGCTGAAGTCCAAAACACCTGAAAGGTGAGAGTTTGGAAATCACTGTGCTAAAGAAAAGCTACTGGCATTAATGGGAGAACACATGAATGGTTATTCATCTTTCCTGATCTTTGCATGCATCTTATGGAAAGAAAATTTTTAACACAGAAACATGGGCATGCTATTAGGCACAGTAAGCATACGTTTCTTTTTGTTTGTCTTCACTCTAAGATCTAGGGACTGCCCACTGGGCATCTATCTGTGAAAAGGAAGCTCTCCCTATGTTACTGCTTACTGTTCCCAAATTCCTTAAGATGCAGTTTTACTTTGATTCACTTTACACTTTAAATGCGTGGAGGCATGTGTATCACCAACAGGCCACACCTTCCCCTGTGATTCCCTGTAAAAGTAACTGAATCATACACTCACATAGGACCTTATCACACAGGGTCCAAAGCAGACAGAATCCAAACGAAATCCCGACCTAATACGTATTATTTTTCCGTGTGTTCACACGACATCACACAGAACCGCACTGAACCCCGACAGAATGCAGCAAGAACCGTGCTCTTTTGTATTTCGGTTTCTTGAGGAAGTACAAGTGCGCGATGGGAATGATTTCGCTTTTACAGTAAGTCCGATATGAGTATGAACAGGCAATGCGTATTGTGGAGCATTTCCCCGCCCCTGCCTGTGCTGTGCCGGCTTGGGAAGGGGTTTGGGTGACAGCCAGCTGTCAAACGCACCCCTCCTTCCCAAGCCGGCGTGGGGCCTGGGCTCCGAGCAGAACGCCCTCAAAGAGGTGCCTCTTTGAGGACGTTCTGCTCGGAGCACGGAGCCTGTGCTGGCTTGGGAAGGAGGGGTGTGTTTGACAGCTGCGGCAAGTGACAGCCGCGGCTGTACTGAGCATATGCAGAGCATCATGTCCAGGATTTTCTCAATTGTGTGTGAACAGCAAATACGGTTCCTGGGAGCGCTTCATCACACTTTCCTTAATTGTGCGATGATGCTAGTTGCGTCTGATAGCCATTTACGCATTGTGGGGTTCCTTTCGGTTTAGTCCTGGATATATTCTTATTTCGCTTTCTTATCGCTTTGTGGCCCGTGTGTGATAAGGTCCATAGTATATTAGCTTTTCTTTATCCTTCACAATCAGCTGCTAGTGGAAGGGAATGGAGCTGGGTGGGAAAAATGTTAATATAGTGATGTCTCATTATAGCTACAGGACTTGGTAGTGGACTCTGAGTTACATTGTTTGCACTGGAAACACATATTACATGTTCTAGCATGAAACTTCAGTGTGCGCTGGTGAATGCAGAGGAAGAGATATGGGCATCCATTGCCTAGTCTAGACCATCTCTTCAAACATTTTCACCCAGCACTGGATGACTTAAAACTGAATGCTTTCAGTGAAACTGATTGTGCCTGAGGTAAGGTGAAGCTCTCATCTCTGATATTTGAGTCATACAGCAGACATGAGATAAAAATACGTGTATGAGCAGGCCATTTCTTGGTCTCATCCCTACTTGGGAAAGCCCTCATAAACTTTCACTCCTCCAGATTCCACAGCAAGTGAGATTATTCAAGACACACACACACACATGCATCAGTCATGTGTATTCCCTCCTTTGTCTTATAACGTAGGAGAGAGAGAGACTGCATCTTGCTGCAGAGCACATGTTTTGCATGTAGAAGACTCCAGGTGCAGCCTGTGGTAGCTCCTCTTTTTTCTTTATTCTTTAAAGATGATCAGTAAGAAAGGAAGACTACTGCCTGACAACTACTGTCAGTCACAGTATCTGGAATTGGACTCAATAGTCTGATTCAATATACGAAAGACAATTTTATATCTCTGAGTGTGTGTGCATTTACACCTCTATAGAGAGAGGGGGGAATAAGAGTGTGTTACACCTCCTCGAAGATCCTCATTATTTTATTAAAGACTGCATTTTCTATCAGTAGCAGACTGATGAAATTCATAATTCCAGCAAGGACAATGGGATTACATAATTTTCTGGTGCTCATTTGCTCATGAAAGAACATGAAATTACACAAATGAGCATGCAGAGCTCATTTTCTAGGGCTGCTTGAAATGCAAACATAAGAAAAACACTGCCATGCTTTTAGTAGAGGCATCCATGCTTGATGGCTACATAAGGAGAATAAGGAAAAGATAAACAAGAGTTGGATATTAAAAGTGCATCACAACAGGGCTAATTAGCTCACTGTTGGGCCTGCAAAAGTACATTACTACTAATAAAAATCTATAAGAACTCTGACTGATTGATTAATGATAAATGGTGATATTGTCCCCTTAATACCCGTGACCTCCTTAATAAATAGTCTATCCATCTGACATGTAGCCTTCTTCTCTTCCTATTTCCCTCCACCTTTCCTAGCATCATTGTCTTTCCAATGTGTCCTCTCTTCTGATGATGTGTCCAAAGTACGGCAGCCTCAGTTTGGTCATCTTGGCTTCCAGGGAGATTTCTGGCTTGATCTGCTGTAGGATACACTTGTTTGTCTTTTTGGCTGTCCATAGGATCCTCAGCACTCTTCTCCAGCACCACATCTCAAAGGAATTGATTTTCTTCCTATCATCTTTTTTAATTGTCCAGCTCTCACATCCATATATGGTAATAGGGAATACAATGGTTTGTATAATTCTAACTTTTGTTCTCAGTTGTATATCATTGATTTTAGAATCTTTTCGAGTTCTTTCATAGCCACTCTCCCCATTCTTAGTCTTCTTCTGATTTCCTGACTGCAGTTCCCATTTCTATCAATGTTTGATCCCAGGTATGGAAATTCTTTTACTATTTCTATTTTTTTATTGTCTAGGTTGAACTTGTGAAGGTCCACAGTAGTCATTTTTTTTGTTTTCTTTACATTCAACATTAAGCCTGCCCTAGCATTTTCTTTTTTGATCTTCCTTAATAGGTGACTGACAATGCCTGTAACAAATTGTTCATACAATATAGAAACTGACCAGATTTAAATTTATAAATGCCCTCCCTTGCAGTCATTTGGATCTGCTAAGATTCAACAGATTACATTGAAAATTGTCAGGGCTGTGACACTGCTCACAATCCACTTTTTTTTTTTTTTTTTAAAAAAAAAACTTTTCCCATCCTATCTTTTGGTGAGATTTGCAGAGGTGAGATTTGAACTTGCCTTCCCTATCATCCTACAATCATTCATTTCAGTGTTGAACCATCTACTAATTGATCACAAGAACAATAACTGATTTATACTATACTGTCTTTCCATGTGCCACATAAATTAATCCCTAATTTATTTCCCATCAGCTCAGTTTTTCTCTTTTGCAACAAGAAAGCAATAGATTAGGGTCCAAAACACACTGTAGAAATAAACCATTTTGAGACTGCTTTAACTGTCCTGGCTATGTGCAAGCTAATTCTGGGAACTGTAGTTTTGTGAGACAGTTAGCCTTCTCTGTCAGAGCTCTGGTACCACTACAATTCCCAGGATTCCCTAGCACTGAGGTACAGCAGTTAAAACAGTCTCAAACTGGATTATTTCTGCAATGTGTTTTGGACCTAGGACAGTTTAGAAAATGGAATAAATTTGCTTCTCAAAATTATCTTCTACAAATATTGACATTAAATATCCACTAGATATTCTTTTAATGGTCACCACTTTAATGTACATTCCTTTAATGATCTGGATTAATGGGAGTTGCAGTCCAAAAAATGTAGGATGCATCAGGTATAGGAAGTCTGTTTTACAGCTGCAATATAGAGGAGAAAGCTGAATGCTGTCTGTGATCCTGACTTCCCTGATCACTGCTAAAATGCATCTTGACCTGTCCTGAAGTTTCTTGACTTAAACTGACTCCAATGACTTGGCCTGATTGTACCTGCAAGCATTTCTTCCCAACAGAAGAGGACTGGAGAACTTGTGGAAATCTTTACTTTACAAATGGAGCAAAAGATCCAAACCATTCAGGCTGAGTCTCCCTTATCTGGAATTCCAAAATCTGAAATACTCCAAAAACCAAACCTTTTTTCATGGGTACCTTTTCTTTCTAGTGGTTCAATGGACACACACTTTGTTTAATGCACAAAAGTATTAAAAATATTATGCATAAAATTACCTTCAGGTTATGTGTGTAAGTTGTATATGAAACATAAATGAATTTCATGTTTAGACTTGAGTCCTATCTCAAAGATATCTCATTATGTACATATACACAAATATAAGTATTCAAAATCCAGGGAAAAAAATCCAAAATATGGAACTCATCTGATCTCAAGCATTTCATATGGGGGATACTTAACATGTATCATAGAATCATAGATTCATAGAGTTGGAAGAGACCATAAGGACCATCCAGTCCAATCCCTGCCATGCAGGAACTCAAAATCAAAGCATCC
>CM034701.1:291053459-291063949 GCA_020142125.1 Phrynosoma platyrhinos
GCTACCCTTGTGCTTGGTTCGGAAACTACAATTGGTTCAAAATATGGCTGCCAGATTAATATCCGGTACATCTAGGGGGGGACCATATCACCCCGGTATTAAGGTCCCTCCACTGGCTGCCTGTTAGTTTCCGAACCCAGTACAAGGTGTTGGTTATCACCTTTAAAGCCCTTAATGGCTTGGGTCCAGGCTATCTTAAGGACTGCCTCCTCCCATATATTCCTCCCCGCACCCTCCGGTCCTCTGGGAGGAATCTGTTACAGCCTCAAAAAACGAGGCTGGTGATTACCTCCCAGAGGGCCTTTTCTGTAGTTGCCCCCAAACTGTGGAATGGCCTGCCAGAGGAGATTCACCAATTGACATCACTTGACAGCTTCAAGAAGGTTGTCAAGACGGATCTCTTCCGGCAGGCCTTCCCGGAATAACTACCAGCTCAGGCTTCAAAACTCTTTTGAAGTTCCTCCCCCCTTCGATGACCTCTATGATCAGGTCCTCTTACAAGCCAGCATATATTCTCCTGCTAGCACTTTTTTCCCCTGTTATGTGATTTTATTTGGAGGAATTCACCTCTATTATATTTTGTTTTTAAATTGTAATTGGTTTAATAACTTTTTAAGGGGGGGAGGGGGGAATTGTTCTTAAATTACTGTATGATGATTTTATGATGTAAGCTGCTCCGATTGTTCTCAGAGGGGCAGGATATTAAATAAAAATTATTATTATTATTATTAAATAAGATTGCTTTTTCTGTGCAGTATGTTGTCTTTTCCTAAACCACATTTTCTGCATGGAAAAGCTATGACTATTTTTACACAAATACATTTTTGTGAATAAAATCCTTAAATACAACAAACTGCGAGAATCAGGACACAATTTATCATCAAAGAATGCAAATATTAATATTAATGAATATTCTTTCCAACCCTAAAGGTCACAGGTTCAATGGCAGATGAAAAAGAAAAAAATTGTGGCAATGTAGAAGCATATCATAGCTAGAGACCCTGAAAAGCTGGTGCTGATCTGAGTAGAAAATACAGCTTTATATGGACAAACAGTGCCACTTGGTATAAGGAAGCATGTCATACATTATGTTGACTTACAGTGCAGAGAAAAGTAGCACATTACAGAGATAACCATGGCAGAAACACCATGCAGTTCTACTGATCATTTAGCTTGGTTGCAAGGACAGTAATGAAAATTGTTCCTGCTTACCTTGAGCAAAGTAAGCCCACTTGGATAGCCCTGATTAACAGCTGACCTGTAATCACTCTACACTGTATATAACTCCTCACTGGTGACTGTCAGAGTAATTTGTCAAAGGCCCTGACAGACTTGCCTTGGACTTTGGCTGCTTAACGCATTTTTGATCTTGCTGACTCAGCTTGCCTATTTTACAGATGGCTCCCCAAGCCTACTTACCTGCCTGCTAGCTCTGACCTTGGACAGACTCTTTATTTCATTCTTTTTGTCTCTCCTCTTCTTGCATATTTCTTTTGCCTTCACTTCCTTTACAGAACCCTGAAAGGGAATAAGCTTGCCCCAAGTGTCTACCATACAATTTTTTTTTGTATTATAAAAACATGCCAGCACTGTCACTTGTCAAATAAACAAAGGGCCATTTGTTACCCTTGTCTGTATAGTAAAGAACACATTCAGTACTTACTGCTGTTTGATGATACTGGAAAGACATACAAATGAAACCAGGACAAAAGAAGCCAGGTATTTAAGGTTGGGAGTGGATGGCACAGAGAAAGAAGAATAGGAGGTGGAAATGCAAAAGAATCTAAAGACACAATTTAACAATAGCTTTTAAAAAGAAAACAAATTCTTTTATGGGGCTTTCTATCACTCTTATAATGAGATTACATCCCCCCCAGCAGTTCTGAATAGTCCACTGTAACAATTATCAGTACAACTTCCTGAATACTTTTATCACACCAAGTAGTCTTCAAAGACTTCTGAGCCCATTTTGCAAATTCAGTAGGTATTTTAATTTATGGTTAAACCCAGCACCAGTATGATGAAATCATTATTACACCTTTATAGAAAGACACTCAATAAAAATGCAGTATTTGGGGGGTGGGAAGCAAAGTGAGAACTTTTCTCCTCTGTAGACATATTAAAGCTGCTACAGCAAAGGATGCATTCTAGAGATGCAGCAACAGTAAAACAGAGATGGGACTGTGCTGATGTATGTATCTCTGTGTATGAAGATATGTGCTTGTTTATTTCTTCCTGCTGCACTCTCCCAATCACAGAAAAGTCTGTTGTATATATATAATTTCTTCAAATATAATTTCTTCATTAAATAATTTATTGGACAAAATAATACCTTCCCCACTTTCCTCAGTTTATAGTGCTATAGACCAATATTCCTATCTACTTGTCCCTCCCTTCCTCCCTCCACCTACCAAAAATGACAAATATACAAGTCAGAACATTTGTAGAATGGATTTTCCTGGACTGCTACTAGAAGGGTGTTTAAAGGTGAGTGGGACATCCATATATGTCAATGCTAAATAATTTCATGACTGAGGTACAATAGGCAACTGGTTTCAGACATAGATATACATACAAGAAGCTTCTTGAAATGTCACTCAGATAAGTTCCATTCAAAGTCAAGTTATCCCTGTATGCAATAAGCTTACAGCTATGCTTAACAATTTCCCCTCTATCATTTTCTGTCTTCTATAAATTGGCTCATATTCTCTCTTTTTTTTAATAAGTTTATTGCAAAAAATTTAAAAACAGAGAAACAAAACATACAACACAAACAAGAGAAAAAAAAAGAAAAAATATATGAACATAAATATATACATACATAAAAAAACAAATAGAAACAAATACATATACATACAAAACTAGACTACCCTAGACTAAACATATTCTCTTTTCAAAATGCTGACACATTCAGATGTCCTCCCAAAGGGTGACAAAAATATCCATGAAATTTATCCCTGAAGTGGGCATGAGGAATGCTGCAAATTCATTTGTGAACATGGCACTTACATGGAATTTCGTTTGCATTAGGTAAAGGTGTCAGCTGGGATTTTGTTTTGCATTGTAATGATTCCCCCCTAGACAATAAACCCTGGAGGAAAATGGCAGAACAAGCAAAACTCTAGAAGCACACTTGTTGGGATATGCTAGCCATAATGAATATATTCTGTGCACACTGTTTCAGATCTCAAGGGGCTTTATTAAGAACAAAAGCATATGCAATGGCTACTGAATTGCATGAAATGAGATTGAGTCCTCAAGGGATAAACAGCTGTTTCCTCCCTGGCAACTAAAAGAGAGACCCAGCATGCTCTCTGCTCTTCTTTCTTCACCTATGGTAACCTATGGTCCTGCTGGATGTCACTTTAATTCTAAATTAAGCTCTGTCTATACTGTGTGGTAAATGCTTATGCTATGATACTGAGTTTGACACTGAAATCTTATTGAATAAGGATAAAATACTAGGGGGGGGGGAAATCATATGTTATGTTTGCAATGTGTTGTTGATGTTGTTGGGTGCCTTCAAGTCATTTCTGGCATACAGTGACCTCAAGGTGAATATTTGTTGTTAACTGCCCTCGAGTCAATCTTGATTCATGGCAACCCTATGGAGACATCTCCAAGACCCTTGTCCTCCACTGCTCTGCTTAATTCCTACAACTCCTTAATACCTGTGACCTCCTTAATAGAGTCCATCCATCTGGCATGTGGCCGTGGGTTCCTCAGCACTCATGAGGTTTTATTGACAAGATTTGTTCAGAGGAGGTTTGCCATTTCCTTCCCCTCAGGCTGAGAGCATGTGACTTGACCAGTAGGTTTCATGGCTGAGCCAAGAGTCGAAACCTGGTCTCCAGAGTCATAGTCCAACACTCAAACCACTATGCCATGCTTGCAATGAGAGTAAACCTTAATTTTAGAAAGTTCCCCAATCTTGTAATTATGTTTTTAATCTGTCTCATTTATGTTTGCATTAAACTCTGTTGTTAAAGGGCTTTGATTATTATTACGTAAATCATATGAAGCACTCACTGATAAGAGACGTGATATCACAACTTGAAAAAGTTTTGGATTACAATTCCTAAACCTAACAGGAAATTGTGCAAATTAGAAATTTCTCCAAATTCTAAAAATATTTTAGATTGATACATAAACAGACAAACAAACAGAATAACCGCCTCATCATGGTGATAAATGTTTTCATCCTATAATCTCATTTAATTTGTATGGAGGGCCACAGATATGCTGCTGAGACCTAGTAATTATCCAAATAAAGAAAAGGAGCCTAATCTAGAACTTCTACTATGTACATCCTTTATGTACAATGGCTATAGTAAAGGTGAGGACAAATCAAGTGATACGAAAGAGCGTCAGTACATTAATACTCAATTAAATAGCTCATCTGCTAGATCTGGATCTTAAAACAATCTTATTTCTCTTCCCTACCATTTTAATTGAAGTGTGAGTCACAAGCTTTACCTATAGTTTTGTTTGTAAAAAACATGTGTGTTATGAAAAACTGTACTAAAAAAAAACATTTCCCTTTTTATATCGACCCTCTGGTATATAATAAAAGCTATTAAAAACTACTTTTCATTGGGGGGACCCTCTAAATTACTAAGAAAACAGACAATAACAAAGAAAAAAACAGAACGACAAGTATAAAGTCATTTGAACATGAAAAACAGAATGCAAACTACATGAACTTACAAAATACTGTACAATAAAGCAGCAACCAATGGAAAGCTGTTGTCTGACAACTTTAGGAAGTCAGTGATATGCTTCTGACAATATCATTTCAGACCACCTGTTTGGTCAGGTTGCTTGGCAAAATGCACTTACAGGGCTAACATTTCTTTAACAGAGTTATTAGTAAGACCACATACTGATTAGCCCTGACCTGGTTATTGCTATTGCAATATATATATATATATATATATATATATATATATATATATATATATATATATATATATATATATATATATCATTTACAGGTGTAAAGAATGACATTTAATAGGCATCTTACTGGATCATTAATATAATTATCTTTAAGGAATCCTTCCTTTTAGAAGTTATACAACTGTGTTCGAAGGGGGAAAATCTAAAAAAAAAAGGTTACTTTAATGTGATCAAAAATAAGCTGCTGCATCACACTGTTGACTCATGTTCAACTTGTGGTCTACTAGGACTCCTAGATCCCTTTCACACATAGTCTCGTTAAGCCAGGTGTCCCCCCATATTGACAACTAGCAACAGAAATTTTGGACAATTTAGTATTTTCATACAAAATCTGTCCTTTCGTTACTTGCACTGGAGAAAGGGGTGTTTAAAATAAAATGAGTCATGGGTTGAAAAATCTTTGGCTCTAGCTTCTGCTACATTCTTTCCATGTTTTGGACCAGAATCATACATTATTCACTTCTACTTACAGTTACAATTCAAACTAACTCTAGCTTTTTAGTCACCATCATTTCTAGCCACTCATACATATAAGGACCATAGCATGTCCTCATTCCCCTGGCATAGCCTTGGTAGCTCCTAGACAACAATCTGTATCTTATCATCTTTACACCTTTATAGCTGTTTAGGTGTCTTTTTCAATCACAATTCAAAAGGAGCAACCCATATAACTCAATTGTTCTTTGCATAATAGATACTCCTGGATCTATTTGCACTTCAGACTGTTTCCTTCCTGCTTGTCCTCTCTTGTCTCACTAGCTTTAGAACAGCTGTGCTGATCTAAGGGCCCTTACACGTGGCACAATTACACAGTTATCTTCCTTTTTAACTGGTATGACAACATTTCATGGAATTCCAAGATTTGTGGTCTGGTCTTTGGTTGAGAATTTTAAATTCTTCTTGAGAGCAAGCATGGTGTAGTGGTTTGAGTTTTGGACTACAACTTCAGAGACCAGTATTCAAATTGGCACACAGCCGTGGAAACCTACTAGGTGACCTTGGGTAAGTTGCACTCTTTCAGCTTCAGAGAAAGGCAAAGGCAAACCCACTCCAAACAAATAATGCCAAGAAAATCCCATGACAGGTTTGCCTTAGTGTCATAATAAATTGGAAATTATGTGAAGGCATAATAACAACAACAGTTGCAAACCTCAGGTTCCATAGGATGGAACCATGGCAGTTAAAGTGGAATCATAGTGCTATGACTGTGTAGTGTGAAAGGGCCATTCTTGTTGTTCTATGCCTTCAACTCAATTCTGACTTATGGCAACCCTAAGTCAAATCTATCATAGGGCCTCTGCAGACTGGCCCAAAGGGCCAGCCTGGAGGCAGAGATGGGGCGAGGTAGCCGCACGCTGGCCGCCCCAATCCCACACCAACACCATCCTGACACTGCCCATCTGCATAGCCTCACAGTTTTCTTGCCATAATTTCTTAAAAGGGGCTTGCCTTCTTCTGAGGCTAAGAGTGTATGACTTGCCAGTGGGTTTACATGGTCAAACAGGGATTTGATCCCTGATCTCCAAAGTCATAGTCCAACACTTAAATCACCACACCACACACTTCAGTTCACTTTGGCTCACTGTAGGGCTGTACAGACCGGCCACAAGGGCCAGCCTGGGGGCGGAGTGGGGGCATGTTGTGTGCCCCGCCGCATGGCAGGAGGTGTCAGGGCACTCCCTTGGCACAGTGTTCACACACACTGTGCCAAAAAGTCGCTGCAGTGATTGCAAGGGCAGCTTTTTGCTGCTCTAAAAAGGAGTGACATTTGCTAGCTGTTTTTAGCATGGCAAACTTCCGGCCGTGGCCCCAATCTGGCAAAGAAATGGATAGTGGGACGCTGCCCCTTAGGGGATGCCTGTTCAGGCCCTATGTGTCTATCTTGTTTCAATCTCTCTCATTAGTGTCAGCTTCATCTTCCCTATCCTCCAAGTACGTTTAACCATGCTTCTTCTCTCTCTTGGCCCTCTGATTCTCAGCCCTCTACTAGATCAATGAAATATTTCTCATTGAAATACCGTACTTTTAACATAGTAAATATTACATTACTAACAGGTTTGTTGTTGTTAACTGCCCTCGAGTCATCCCTGACCCTGTGAATGAGACATCTCGAAGACCCCCTGTCCTCTATTATTCTGCTTAGGTCCTGTAAATTCAGGCCCATACATCTCTGATTGAGTCTACCCATCTGGCGTGTAGTCTCCCTCTCTTTCTATCACCCCCCACCTTTCTTAGCACTAAGAGACATGCCTTTTCATGATGTGGCCAAAGTATGACAGCCTCAATTTGATCATCTTGGCTTCCCAAGATATTTCTGGCTTTATCTGCTCAAGGACCTAATTCTCTTGGCTGATTTCTAATGCTTTTTCCTACCAGGCCTCTGGCCACTCCAGCCATGATTGGATTCAAATCACCACAGGGCTGTGGTGACGGGACAACCCACTCCTGAAGTGCATCACCATGATGATTCCAAATGGGCCACCAATGGGAACTTTTTTTACTGTTCCTTTTGCAATCAGGTTAGGGCCACCTTACACAGCCTTGGAGGAGCTTATGGCTGCATTGGGGCATGCATTGTGTACACACCACACTCCCAAAGTCCTCTTAGGCTTTTATTAGTACTAGGTTTGGAGTATAAACACCTGAACTGAAATGCACATCCTAGTGGCCAATGTTAATATAGATCATGTAGAATTAATTATTAAGCTTAAGTGGAATTTGCCAGGTGTTAATTACAGCTAATAGGGGCTACAAGCTGTTTTAAGTCACTTCTCATTTTCTTCAGGATTAATGAAAGAAGAAGAATTTTTTACAAAACAGTTATTAAAAGCTGCACAAGCAGTTTTAGGGTATGGCTGGAAAGAAGCATACAAGTGGAATATATGTAAGTAGAAACAATATATAAGTGAGTATATAATGTTTAACTGCATTTGAGGGGGAAAGTAATATATATTGGTCAGAGTAATAAAGATGTATGAACCAGAAATTGGGAAAAACTGGTTGATTTTGTGAATGGGATAGAGGGGAACAGGTAGTTGAAGTATACAATTAAAACAATCTTTCACCTGAAAGGTAATAGGTATTAAAATAGTTACACTGTTCCTGAGGGAGAGGGGTGAGAGGGACTGTTTAAGAATGAGAAAAAAAAAGAGACTCGTATGGAAAATCTTGATTTATGGAATAATACATAAATGATGAGTTATTGAAGTCTATATGTGATTTTTCTTTCTTTTGGAAAACTATAATAAATAATATTTTTAAAAAAGAGAGAATAAAAAACCATTCTCATTTTTTTCCATAGTGATTTACCACAATAGATTCTTTCAGAGTAATAATAATAATAGTAATAAATTATTTATTTATAGCCCACATAATCACAAGGAATCCAGGCGTGTTACAGCAATAAAAGTGCATGGAATACAATAAAATTAAAAAATTAGTCCCTTCCCAACCCCCCCCATACAAAAAAATAACAAAGGGAGATAATTGGTGGATAGAGCAACATAGATCACCTTGTGTGGGAAGAGGAGTTAAGTTGAGGAGGCCTGCTGGAAGAGATCTGTCTTAAGAGCCTTTTTAAAGGTTGCAAGAGTAGAGATGTGATTATCTCCTCTGGCAGGTTATTCCACAACTTTGGAGCAGCAGTGGAGAAGGCCCTCTGGCTAACTGAAGTTAGCCTAGATTTTTTTGGCTGTAGTAGGTTCATCTCTGAGGACCTTAGTGTGCGGGACGGACAATATGGAAGAAGGTGATCCCTTAAGTATTCTGGTCCCAAGCCATGTAGGGCTTTAAAGGTAATAACCAACACCTTGTATCTTGCCTGGAAACTAATTGGTAGCCAGTAAAGGGACTTCAGGACTGGTGTTATATGGTCATTATGAGAAGTACCTGTAATCAACCTGGCTGCCATATTTTGTACAAGCTTAAGTTTTTGAACTTGGCACAAGGGTAGCCCCATATAGAGCACATTATAGAAGTCTAATTGAGAGGTTACCAGTGCATGTATTACTGTTTCAAGGTCTCCCTGCTCCAGGAAGGAGTGCAGCTGGCGTATCAGCCGAAGCTGACAACAGGATATCCTGATTGTTGCATCTATCTGAGCTGTCAAGTGAAGCGATGAGTCAAGGATTACCACCAAGCTGCAGACAGAGTCCTTCAAGGGAATCATAGAATCATCGAATCATAGAGATGGAAGAGACCACAAGGGCCATCCAGTCCAACCCCCTGCCATGCAGGAACTCCAAATCAAAGCATCCCCAACAGATGGCCATCCAGCCTCTGCTTAAAGACCTCCAAGGAAGGAGACTCCACTACTCTCTGAGGGAGTGTGTTCCACTGTCGAACCGCCCTTACTGTCAGGAAGTTCCTCCTAATGTTGAGGTGGAATCTCTTTTCTTGCAGCTTGCACCCATTGTTTCGGGTCCTAGTCTCTGGAGCAGCAGAAAACAAACTTGTTCCCTCCTCAATATGACATCCCTTCAAATATTTAAGTGTGACTCCATCCAGAACTGGCTGACATAACTTCATTCCTGGGTTTTGGTTTCCTATGACAAGTACCTCTGTCTTACCTGGATTCAGCTTGAGTCGGTTTTCCCTCATCAGTCCATTACTGCCCCAAGACAGGCATTCAAAAGAGAGATGCCATCCTTAGTCACTGCATCAGTTTGAGACATAGAGAAATATATTTGGGTGTCATCAGCATACTGTAATCAACCTGGCTGCCATATTTTGTACAAGCTGAAGTTTCCGAACTTGGCACAAGGGTAGCCCCATATAGAGCACATTACAGATGATCTCACCCAGTGGCTTCATGTAAATGTTGAATAGCATTGGTGACAGAATCTCACCTTGGGGGCACCCGATTTGAGCTCTCTCTTGGCTGAATAACTGTCCCCAAGCAATACCATCTGGGACCTACCCGAGAGGTAGGACTGGAACCACTGCAATGCAGTGCCGCCGATACCCAACTCTCTCAGGTGTTCTATGGTATCAAAGGCCGCTGAGAGGTCCAAGAGCACTAATAGGGTCACACTTCCTCTGTCAACGCCCAGACAGAGCCCAGACTAAGGCGACCATGGCAGTCTCAACTCTGTAACTTGCCCTAAATCCAGTTTGAAATGGATCCAGAAAATCGTTTTCCTCCAAGACAACTTGTAGTTGATTGCCGACCGCCCTCTCAATCACCTTGCTCAACAGCGAAACAGGTCTATAATTATTTCTGTCCAAGGGGTCCAGAGAGGGCTTTTTAAAGAGTGGTCTAATCACTGCCTCCTTAAGACAAAAGAGCAGGGACTCCTCCCTGAAGGATGCATTAATTACATTTTTCAGCATCAACTTGATAGTATCACCCCCCTGGACTGCCAGCCAAGTTGGGCAAGGATCGAGAGGTCAGGTCATCTTTTTCAAACTATTAAGGAGCTTGTCCACATCCTCAGTACTTACCGACTCAAACTGATCCAGTCTAACAGTAATGGTGGAGTTGTTGGATACCTCTCTAATTGCTACTGACTTAAAGTTGGCATCCAGGTCAG
>CM034701.1:291066425-291076845 GCA_020142125.1 Phrynosoma platyrhinos
AGAACAATACCTATTCAACACAGAACAATACAGAGTTTACATGGGAATCACTGCTCCCTACCCAGGGTCTCACAGTATATACAGACCCACTCGCTTCCATTCCAGTATTCTCTGAAGATGGCAGCCACAGATACTGGCGAAACATCAGAAAGAAATTCTTCTAGAACATGGCCACACAGCCCGAAAAACCCACAAAAAATAATGTAAGTATATATCATAAAAGTTTCTGACAGTTCTCTTCTTCTATGCTGAATGTTACTTCTCTTAATAAAACCACAATACATATCTAGGCAAACTCTAGAGTGCAGAAAAAGTCCCACAACAAATTGATTTGAACTGCCTGTCAATGCTAGAGAGATGATGTTTAGGAAGAACACTGGAGAGGAAAGGAAAGGGGGAAGGAGGAAGGAAGACAGAAGTTTATTGAACTGCAATATTGGTTTCCTGAGCAACATTAGTTCTACAGAGTTAAGAAAACTGCAGTTAATCCCCTGTGTTTCAACACTCCATCATTTTAATGTTCGCAAACAGAAGTTATCCCCCCCAGTATAAAAGAGCTGAAGAAAAAATAAATGAATAGATGAAGCCAGTACTTCATTGTATTTCCAAACTTGTCAGCTTTTACCTGCTGAATATACCACTCTGCTTTTGGAAACAGAGTGGCTTTGTTAAGTTTCTAAGCTTTTCTAATTATGCACATTTGAGAGTGCAGAATTCTTTCATTTGAGACAGTTTATATTATCTGATGCAGCTCTGAACATCATCTGCCAGGATCAAGAGTAATTGAACTGATATCTGTTGGGTTTTATCTGAAGCTTTCTTGCATAATTTTTCATTTTCTTTAAAAAGCTTTTAAGAGAAAGACAGAACATGCCTACAGTCCCACAGAGGTGTTTTGACATTAGGCTTAATAAAGCATGAAAAACTTATTAATAAATAATGTTCTGCTAGGTTAACAAATAAGGTTGGATGCGTTTGTTGGGCCCAGGAGTAAATTGTATCAAACATGTACCTGAATGACTTGTTAAAGAGATTGCAACAGACATTTTGCTGCAGCATTTAGTCCAACTCAAAATAATTCTCCACAATCCTTTATTCAAAAAGTCAGATCAAAAGTTCATGTACCATCAAATTAGAGAATAGCTTGCCAGTGTTCAGATGCTCTTTATATGCTCAAAATTTGTGCAAGCCATCATCCATGCTATTAAAAAAGAATTAGATCTTTGCTGTGAGACCACAGGTATCCGGTATTTCAAAGACTGGTCCTCAATATATGACACTATTCTAGTTCCAGTGTATGTCAGAGTGACATGTTATAAAATATTATACTGCAAATGGGACCATATGAATTGACCATCATCTCACTTTTAGATACCATTTTCCCCCATCATACTCAATAATCTGTCAAAGGATTTTCATGTGGCCTAAACTGTTTATAACCTTCCAGGTATAACCAGCATGACCTGTGTTTATTCCTGCCAATGTGGTATGACTCCGATATCCTCTCACAGCAGTATACTAACTATACATGCGAGTTCCCCAAATTGCCTTTCTGTAGAGCAGGCATTCAAGGCTGTAACCATTATTTCCATGGGAAGCTATGTTCCATGTTTCATTCTGTGGAACTCTGCATGTCTGCAGAATCTGGAAACTTAGGAGCATATTAAGTGGTTAATTAGCAGAGTGATTATGGACTCTAAATCCTGCATAATGGTTCTGGATTCTTTGTTCATTGCTGTAAGGCATAATGTACAATAGCTGGGTGGGTGATTGTATGGGACTGCACTGTAATAATAATAAATAATATTGTGCAGGTCATTACTGTGTGGCAATTGGGGCAGCGTACAACATTGTTAAAACAAAAGACAGTTAAAACATTCCTAAATCCTATATCCTAGCCCTACCACCCCTTAAAACTGAATTAAACTCAAATATAATTAAAATAAATTTAAACACACAATACAAATAAACAGGTGTTTGACAACATACATCCAATGGCAGGTAGGGCAAGTTAAGGTTAAGTTTATAGTTAAGGTTAAAATTAAGGTTAAGGTTAAGGGGAGGTAATAAGCCTATCAGCACCTAAAGAATACACTATCTGTACTCTGGATAGTGCTCTGCTTTGAACCCTGAAATATTGCCTGACATTTGGTAACATGCTAGGTATGTTAGTGAGAATTTGTTAACTTTTGGCCTTGCTGAATATAACTCTGTATAGGTTTGGGGGTGTATGTGTGTGAGAGAAAGAGAGATTACCACCCAATTATTTTTCACTCTTTTTAAAATCAATTTTCATTATTAATTGGTTTGCATGCATGTTTATTCCAGGACTACTGGATCCAGTGTCTATGAAGTGGTCATTGTTGCTGGTGTGGCTTTAGAATTAACTCTCCAATACAGTAGGGTAGAGCCTGGTCATTTCAAAGGAAACCTAGGGCCTCTACAGACTGGCCCAAAGGGCCAGCCTGGAGGCAGAGATGGGGCAGGGCAGCCACACGCCAGCCACCCCAACCCCATGCCGCCAGCATCTGGACACCCTCCCAGCACAGCGTCCTGACGCGCTGTGCCAGAAGGTGCGATGAACAGCCATGCACCAGCTCTTAAGGCACCCTTTTGTGTGTGGCATGTGGTAGCCATGGCCCCAATCTACCGCTTCCTGGGACGGCTCTGGGCTACCCGTCTGCAGCCCTCCTTAACTGGGTCTAACAAGGCTTGGGAGTCCCCTGGCCCAGATTACTGATGAAGGGTATGGTGGCAAAGACTACAGATTCTGAATTTAAGGGCCCATAGTTTATTGAAGCTCAGTAGAGGGAGGCTTCAAGGTGATACTCTTGTTCATCATATAATAAATTTCATATAATAAATTTAGATCTGTAGAATCAATATCTTGACACACAGCTACCTCTCTCCAGCCTTATTAATGTTGAAAAAATAGTATCTATACATGTGTATCTGTTGCATTTGTAAAAGTAAATCCCATTAAAAGCAATGTAGAGCAGATATGTAACATCAGCACCTAGAGAGTGCAGAACAGTGGTAAAATAGATATTTTGAAAGCACAAGGTTCCAACGTCAATCCTAGTATCTTCAGGTTGGGCTAGGAAAGGATCTCTTCTGATCCCCTGCAGACCAGATACCAAGGGTGGGGAAGAAATTTTCATAGAACCTTTCATGTAAACATACCTAATTTGCTTGTCCAGCAACAATTATGAACTGAAATACATGTGCACACTGAAATGACATTTTCCAGGTTTTTGTAATATAGCTGTCCAGTTAAAAAAAGTGTTCATTGGGAAAATGTGCAAATAAAGACTTTCCAAAAATTATGCATTGGATACTAGGAAATGCATTGTATAAAGGGATGTTGTTTACCAAAAAGGCACACAATTATTTGTACCTTAATGTATAAATGAGAAAATCAGTACTTTTGTTAACCGTATTCACATTAACCATTTACCGTAATATATGACAGAAGTAAATCCTATTGCAAAACTCAAAATACTAATAACACTTGTACACAATTGGGCCAAAATGAAGAATTGAGTGGAGTTGAAATCAGAAGATTCCTCCATCCATATTGGCTACTACTGAGTGCGGAAAATACTGGCTTAAATGTACTAATAGTCTAACACAATATAAGATAGTTCACTATTATTTTACATGCATTTGGAAGGGCATCCTATTGACCCCATAGTTCCTGATATAGCATACGGAATGTGCATGACAGGATCATAGATCTCCTTATCTATATTAGACATAATAATAAAGAGAGTGCCATACATGCCTATAGATAATTTCATTTTTAAAATGTTTGTTGTTATAGTGTGCCTTCAAGTCATCTCTGACTTATGGCGACCACAATATAAACCTATCTTGGGTTTTCTTGGCCAGATTTGTTCAGAGAAAGCCTCTGATGCTAGTCAAAGATCTCAGCTGTGGTTCACCGGTGTTATCAACAGGTCACTTGGGAAGAAAGAATTTGCCCATGTGGATGCAATATAGTTGAATACTTAACCCATTATTTTCTTATATGTCCAATTTATAAAGATATGAGGTGTTTTATTCAAAGAGCTAGGACTTGGAACTAACAGACCTGATTCATATTTGATTAATTTTTAATTAGGTGATACTGTACCATACATTTCTGAAAAGGTAGCCTGCTTTGCCTTTAAAGCATCAATTTTAAGGAGGAAATTCTGTAAAGATGATGATTAGATTTTAGGATAAATTTGAGCCTATGAGAACATTTGGATGATTTTAGTTTTGTGAAGTAATGTAATGTATCTGGCCTTTGTGTTTATCTAGTCTGATTTGAGCCTATAAGAATAATGGGACTGTACAGATGGGCAGGAAAAGGTGACATGCAGCTGCCTTTTCCCTAAACTGCAGCAACTGTACCCACCTGCCTTGAGGATGCCCTAAATGGGAACAGAGCAACCACATTTTTGAGACCATATTGAAACCCTGCCAACCCCATCACCAGCCCCAAGTACACCATGAAGGGAGACAAAGTAACTGCACGGGGTGGCAGCAGCTGCTTTAATTTTTTCCAATTCTCTCAGACGTATGTGCATGTGCACAGGAACACATCCCTGCACACCTGCACAGAACATGTCATAAGCTGGTATACACTCTCTCTGCACAAAGTTGATTGAAGTTCTGCATCTCTGCACGCTTGCACAGAAAGAATCCCCCGACACATTGGGAGGGGCTCTCTGTTGCATTGGCCATCTTTAGAGGCTGATGCCGTGATTGGCTGGGAGGGCAGGAAGTCCCGCCCTTCTTGCGCCTCCCAGCCAATCAGGGGAATCTCACGAGATCCCCCAACAGCCCGCATAATCTTGCGAGACTGGTTAGGGATTTGGGAACTATTTAGTCCAGGGGTTGGCAAACTTTTTGGGGGTGGGTCTGGTTCTGCTGTCCCCCGATATTGGGCATGCCAAGGGGGGGGTGAAATGGTGGTAAAGGTGCGCATGGCAGGTGCCCTTTTGGAAGGCAAAATGGCACTGGCATCACGAGCGCATGCGCTTGATGCTGGCACCGTTTTAGCTTCCAAAATGGCTCCCACCATGGTGCGCATGCGTGCGCGAGTGCGGGCGCCATTTTGGAAGGCAAAACGGCGTCAGCATCATGCGAATGCATTGTGATGCTGGCACTGTTTTGTCTTCCAAAATGGCATCTGCCATCGTGTGCATGCGTACGTGAGGCGGTGGTGGTGGTGGCGGCAGCAGGACCAGCCATGAGCTGGTTAGAAGGCCTTGGTGGGCCAGGTTCGGCCTGTGGGCCGTAGTTTGCCGACTGCTGATTTAGTCTCTGGCTGCCACAGGGCGGCAGCCATTGTTAGCTCAGATAGCTGAGTGAGAGGATCAGCTGCTGAGCATTTGGAGGATTGGAGCGGTGGAGGAGGCCGAACAGCCCCTATCTCCATTGGGAGAGGTTGGGAAAGAGGCCAAGCAGCCCCAATCTCCATTGAGAGAGATTGTGAAGGAGGCCGAGCGGTCCCGATCTCCATTGGGAGAGGTTGAGAAGGAGGCTGTGCTGGCCTTGACACTGCGGCAGGAGGCGGTAATTTTGGGCCTGCAGCCTGGCTTTGCTTGGCTTCTTGATTGGGAGGCCCGATCGCCCTGGGGAGAGACCTTAGAAGAGGCTGGGTGGCGGGGTCTCCTTGGGGTGAAGCGCTGCCTTTGGGGGGCTGCTGCCAGGCTTGCTGAGTCTCCTGGTTGGGAGAGGCCCGATAGGGGTGAAGCGAAGGGGCCTAGCCCCTGCGGAGGGAGGCCTTTGCCTTCTTAGAGCCTGCGGCCTAGCGCAGCTTGATCTCTTGGTAAAAGGCCTGGTCTCCATGGGGTGGGGAAGGCCTGGTGTGGCCTGGTCTAGATAGTTTTGAGGCCAGTAGCCATTTACACTGAGGTTCTCCCTGCTTGGGACCATCGGGCTTGGTTTCATCATCCCTGTTTGGGACAGGATAAGGCCATTGGCACCTTGTGTTAGTCCCTGCTTGGAACTAGATAAGGCCATTGGGGCCTAGTGTTAGTCCCTGCTTGGGACAGAATAAGGCCATTAGGGCCTGGTGTTATTCCCTGCTTGGGACAGGTGGTTATAATCGGGGACCCATGAGTGGGATTGATGGCTGTCCCTGCTTGGGGCATTACAAGGCAGATTGTCCCTGATTGGGGCATTTCATTTCCCTGGGTTCATTATCCTATTAGGGAAAGCTACATATATTGTTTCACGGCTGGTGGGTTTTAGCCCTCAATAGGAACGCTACAACCCAAGGGCCTTGTTATTTTAGCTTGTCCTTGCTTGGGGCATTTCATCTCCCTGGGCTCATTACTTATTGGGGTTCTTCTGTATATTGATTGTAGGCTGAAGGGTTTTAGCCCTTAACAGGAATGCTATAACCCAAGAGCCTTGTAATTTTAGTTTGAATAAATTGGCCATTATGCCTCACAGTAAGTCTCAATCTAAGGGGCGTGTGGCACCTGCTGGTCCTAATGCTGGTCAGTCGGCACCTAAAAGTGTGTCTAAGCCCCAGGGTAGAGATGATGAAATTGTTGCACACCTGGCCCAGTTGGGTCGTACTATGCAGGCATGTGTGGCGGTGTGTGAGCAATTGGCTTGGGTGGAGGGGGGTTCGGGATACTAGTTCTGGATCCCCTGATATTTCAGCTCCCAATGATGATCAAATGGTGGGGTCTCAGATTACATAGGTGCAGGAGGCATTCTCACCTGGTACGTCTGTGGATAATACATCACATGGTCCTCTGGCTACCTCAGCTATGAAGGTTGGGCAACCAACCATAGCTGATGTAATGGAACTGCTGAAAAAGGTTCCAGGTTTGGAATACCAGGGAGCAGCTGCCCCTGTGTCTGAACAGCCTACATTGGTAGATTTGTTAGCAATGGTACAAAGGGCGGTGGTTTCAGGCCAGAGCAGTGGGCCCACTCCTG
The DNA here is from genome assembly GCA_020142125.1 of Phrynosoma platyrhinos. NCBI lineage: Eukaryota > Metazoa > Chordata > Lepidosauria > Squamata > Phrynosomatidae > Phrynosoma > Phrynosoma platyrhinos. Next base: position 291,073,374 of record CM034701.1, read on the forward strand.
AAACCTCAGAGACACTGAACAGGGGGTTAGGAGGTGCTTCTTCCACCCTGCAACAGAACAACCAATCTACAGTTGCGCTACACTCGGTGAGGGCTTCTCAAGCATCGGCAGATGCTTCGCAGCAGTTGACTGGCTCAGGTTTGTCTACTTCAACTAATTCATTGGTTTCTTGGCCTACTTCAGTATGGGCGCCTGGAGGGCAATCTGGTCAGAGCTGTGGAGCTGAATGTGAAACCTCAGTTTCTCTGAGTACACCCTCAATGGCGGTGGGGGTGAGCCAGGTTCAGGAACCAAGGGCTCAGGTGGAACAGCCCTCAGTGGGCAAGGTAGGTGAGTCCAGAGGGGTCGTTACAGTAAGAGCTTTAAGTCTACCTGGGGTGGACAGTGCGGCTGAGTGCAACCCTTATGCAGGTATGTCTACCCCTTTAGGATCAATCTCTTGCTTGCTGCAAAAGACAGGATTTAGAAAAGAGAGTATATTGATGTTATGGTAGGGGCCTCCCCTTCGAGCAGGTGTGACAATGGCTTTGTGCCTATGGTTACGCAGCTGAGAGGGCAGTATACGAGGCCTGGCACAGGGGAGAAAAGAGCACCGGGAGTTTGTTGGGACTTCAACGCAGGTAAGTGCAAGAGGCAGTCCTGCAGGTTCGAGCGCCGATGCAACACTTGCGGTGGCAATCACTCAGGCACTTCCTGTTTCAGAGGTAAGAGGACCAGCGCTGGAGCTGCTCCCCAGCCAACACCAGCAGGAGGAAAAAGCACCAACGGCCGTTAAGTTGGACGCTTTAGGTGCTTGGTTGCGGATTTACCCTAATCGGGATTCTGCCCAGTATTTAATGGATGTTTTTTTACACGGTTTTTATATACCTTATTCTGGTTTGATAGTTCACCGTTTTGCACCTAATGCACGTTTGATGAGGGAGTTACCGGGGATTGTTAGAGATAAGCTGGACAAAAAACTAGTGGCAGGGAGGATATCGGGGCCCCATAAACATCTGCCAATGCCGACATTATGGTTGTCACCCCTAGGTGTTGTTCCTAAGAAGGCACCAGGTGAATATCATTTAATTCATAATCTCTCCTATCCCCAATGGGGAGTCTGTGAACGATGCTACTGACCCAGCATTAGCATCTGTAAAATATGCATCATTTGACTCAGCAGTGCAAATGGTTCAAGCCTTGGGCAAAGGAGCACTGTTGGCTAAATGTGATATAAAATCTGCCTTCAGGCTCCTTCCAGTACATCCTGACTATTTTGATTTGCTGGATTTTCAATTTGATGGAATGTACTATTTTGATAAGGCAATGCAAATGGGGTGTTCCATTTCTTGCTCTGCTTTTGAAAAATTTAGTACTTTTTTACACTGGTGTGCAGTCAAGAGGTCTGGCAATCATAGAATTATGCACTATTAGATGACTTCTTGTTTGCAGGGGCTCCCGGCATGACATGGTGCTGGGATACTTTGTTGGGTTTTCAGGTTTTGATGGCAGAGATGGGTGTTCCCTTGGCTGATGAGAAGATGGAGGGCCCTGCCATCCATCTAACCTTTCTGGGTATTGAGCTAGATACTGTTGAGTGTTTATCTCGCCTTCTGAGTGAGAAATTGGATCTAATGAGGCAACAGGTAAGGATAATGAAGGGTAGGAATAAGGCCACATTGCATGAATTCCAATCCTTAACAGGTTTGTTGAATTTTGCTTGTAAGGTTATAGTGCCAGGACAGGCCTTTTGTGCTCATCTTTACAATGCCATGAAGGCGGTTTCCACACTGCATCACCACATTTGAATTACGAGTGAGATACGGGAGGATTTGAGGACTTGGGGAGTTATTTTTGGAGGAATTTAATGGTGTTTCATTTTGGAGGACTGAAATGCTTTTAAAGGCAGACTTTCAGGTTCACTCCGATGCTTCTGGTGCCCACGGTTTTGGCCTATACTGGAAAGGGCAGTGGGTGGCTGAGAGTTGGCCTCAGACTTGGGGGAGTAAGGGTTGAACCCGGGATCTTACTTTTCTTGAACTGTTCCCTATTGTGGTGGCAGTTCACTTATGGCCAACACAATTTGCACACAAAACTGTTTGGTTTTGGTGTGACAACCAAGCAGTAGTGCATGTGGTTAATTCACAGAGCTCCAAATCCTCAAGGGTGATGGCATTGGTTAAGTCTATGGTTTTGCAATGTTTTAAATACAATGTCTTCTTTCAGGCTCACCATGTGCCTGGTTTACAAAATCCGTTGGCAGATGCCCTTTCACGTTTTCAGTTTTGCAGGTTTCGGCATCTGGCTCCGGAGGCAGCGGCACAACCATTGAAAGTGCCAACACTTTTATGGAGCCTTGGAGAGTAGAGATCAACAGGGTGATTCTTCAGTCCATCGCTCCTTCCACACGCAAGTCTTACTAGCTTGCAATGCGAGCTTTTAGACAGTTCTTGACAGATGTGGGGGAAGTAGAGATTTGGCCCCTGCGGGTGGAGATTATACTCCATTTTGCTGTTCACCTTAGACAGTCCGGGTTGTCCCCGGTTACCATTAGGGGAAGTTTGGCAGCTATGGCCTTTTACTCCCGGGTGGGGGGGTTTATGATCCTATGGTTTATTTTAGGCTTTGGAGGGCTTTGGAGGGATGGTCCAGAAAGCTTCCGGTGGCACGAGATAACCGCTTACCAGTTACAGATACAATTCTGATTCAGATTTGGCAATCTCTACAAGCAGTGTGCTCTTTTCCCGAGGAGGTTATTTTGTTCTGGGCAGCCTTTTCTTTGGCCTTTTTCGCTGCCACTAGAATTAGTGAACTTGTTCCTAGCTCCCACTCTGACACGTCAGGCAGGACGCTTTTCTTATCTGATGTTCAAATTTTGGGGCAGGGCATACATGTGTGTTTTAAACATTCAAAGACAGATCAGTTGCTAGGGGTCAAACTATAGTTTTGTCTAAGGCGCATGAAGGTCAGATTTGCTCTGTTTCAGCATTGTCTTACTACCTTAGATTGCGTCCAACTGGTCCTGGTTTTTTTATCATCCCAGAATGATATTTCCCATAATCTCTCCTCCACCATTAGATCACTCCTTTATAATCAGAGTGCCCTGTTTAATTTGTACTGCATTTGTTTTAAGTTAATTTTTTAATGTTGTTATGAATTTAATATATTTTTTGGGGGAGGGGTGAATGCTCTTTGTATTGTATGGGATTGTGCTTTTAGATTGTAAGCCGCCTTGATAGCCTCAGCTAAAGGTGGGATATAAATAAATTATTATTATTATTATTATTATTATTATTAGTTTTTTCATGTCTCAGGCCTCCCATTGACGCAGTATCAATTTTGAGCTGTGCTGCAGGAGACTTTGAAGCAGGCGGGTTTGCCAGCATCTCAATTCTCCTCTCATTCTTTTAGGATCGGAGCAGCGACCGCTGCAGCAGCTCATGGCTTAAGCCGGGGTAGGCAACCTTTCCCCTTTAAGGGCCAAGGGACTTCA
>CM034701.1:291101815-291117740 GCA_020142125.1 Phrynosoma platyrhinos
GTTTGAAATGGGTCTAGATAATCGGTTTCATCCAAGACTGCTCTTGCTGCTTTTAAGAAAGCAGTGAAGACTGATCTCTTCCGGCAGGCCTTCCCGGAATAATTCTCCGGCTTGAGGGGACAGCTCCATTGCCCCTTTCCGTGCCGCCATTATTGTGTTATTGTTTTATTATTGTATTTATTTGGTTTGTCTTTACCTCGGAGCAAATTGTTTTAATTTACAATTAGTTTAATATTGTTTTAAGGGGTGGGAGGGTTGGATGGGGAGTTGAATGTTTTAACTTGTGTATTTTAAATGTTGTAACCCGCCTCGATTGCTCCGCAGAGGGGCGGGCTATAAATAAAATTTATTATTATTATTATTATTATTATTATTATTATTATTATTATTATTATTATTTATTATTATTAAACAATAGCAATGATGAGAAAGTCTATTTTTAATAATATGTTCCTTTAAGAGGTGAAACACAGGTCAAAATAAAATGGTTTCCACCTGCTTTGAAGGCGTGGCGTTTAGATGACACATGCATCCAACTGGATTGAGGTTGTCTTCAGGGGCTAAAAACGGGAGCAAAAAGAAGCCACAATAATCCAACTCAAGGTGGAAAATGCACATCTTGGACCCTGCATATAAGTGCCCCAACACAAGAGCAGTTCTGAAGGATCCAACCTAACCCTAAAGTTGCATATAAATGCACCAGTGCAGGTGTGCATTTTAAAAGGATGGAGCTGGCATATCTAAGCAATCAAAGTAAAGCAAAGCAGCATCATTTATATACCACTTCATACCATGCTATGGGGTGTCTAAGCGGTTTACAACTATGAGCTGATTGCCCCCCAATAAGCTGGGTACTCATTTTAGCGACCTTGGAAGGATGCAGGCCTGAGTCGGGCCTCAGCCCTGGCTGGTATTGAACTCGCAACCTTGTAGTTTGATCAGGGTGACTCAGGGCCTTTGCAGACTGCCAGAAATAGTGCACATTAAATTGAGGCACTGCTCTGGCTCAGTGCTAGGGAATCATGGGAACTGTAATTTATTGTGGCACCAGAACTCTCTGACAGAGAAGGCTCAATGTCTCAGAAAAAAAATACAATTCCCAAGATTCACTAGCACCGAGCCAGGGCAGTGCCTCAATTTAATGTGAACTATTTCTGGCAGTCTGCAAAGGCTGATAGAAAAAAAAAATGAAAGTGTGACACTTCCAATGGATATAAATTCAGCATATATAAACCAGACATTCGAAGAGGGGGCATGGGATAAAGGTGGGGGGGGTGAAGGGGGCATGATTTTGCTTTGCCAGTGTTTTACTGGACATATTGGTACCAGTGGAGGATCACTGGTGCGACTGTGTGGCCAATGAAAGGTGTGATCATCCAATGGGAAGGAATGTAGGCAGAAGGCAGTCACCGTAGCATATTTGTGCAACGGTGTGCATGCATGGTGGGGAGGCGACAAAAAGCAAACAAACTCAGTGGTGTGTCTTGACATTGTGCTGTGTAGTCAGGCTGTGTGCATTTGGGCTGCCTTGGGAACAGCCAGTGCAGACATCAGGGTTTTGACCCATTTTTCCGGCCCGTCTGTTCTGGACCTAAGTTGTATGTCAATGGTGACCTCATGCATTTGATAGGGTTTTCTTAGGCAGGGAATACTCAGAGGAGATCATATCAAATATTAACATGTTGAATTCGTCAAGCTTTGTTGTTATGTGCCTTTAAGTAGTTTCCAACTTATGGCGACCCATAAGGTGACCCTGTCACAGGGTTTTCTTAGCAAGATTTTCCTTTTTAGATGTCCATGAAAACACATTTGTATTCCTGCTTCTCTCAGGAGTCAGCATAGTTTCATATTGCAACAGTTACACGAGTTCCAATATAAAATACACCATGCTTTCATGTTTATGAATGACAGTTCCTATGTAGCTCTTAGAAGTGTGTGCTTGCCATTTATGATGTTCCATACTTGATCTCAATGTACAGTAGGCCATCCATATCCACAGACTTGCCATCCATGGATTTAAGCATCCACAGATGGCAAGCCCACATTATGGAGGAGGAGGAAGAGGGAGGAGGAGAAGGAAGCCATGGAGGAAGAATAGAAACCGCAGAGGAGTAGGAAGTCGCGGTGGAAGCAGAGGTCCCTTGTCATCTGCCTCCACAGGTGAAAGCAGAGAGGGAGGGAGGATGCATGAGGTGAAGTCCCATTGTCCCCAAGCCACCATTGAGGGCAATGAGACTTGAGCATCCACAGATTTTAATATCCAAGGAAGGATCCTTCAGATACCAAGGACTCACTGTAAATGCAATCACAACATGCTGAGTAAATTATGGAAATTTCATAATATGTTTTGCTATGATAACAAAAACAATAATATGGGCAATAATTAATATTTGCAGAGGTAGTAGAATTTATATTGTATCTCTGCAGGTGTAATTTTTTTTTTTTTGCAACAAAACTGCCTTTAGTTTCCCTATTGCTGTACAATAGACCTTCCATACCCACAGACTTGCCATTCACGGATTTCAGCATCCACAGATGGCAAGCCTATGTTGGGAGGGGGGGATGGAAGAGGAGAAGGAGGAAGAGGAAGAGTAGGTGGTGGCTGGAGGGAGAGGAGGAGGAAGAGGCAGAGGTGGTGGTGGAGGTGGGAAAGAGGAGGGGGAGGAAGGAAGAGGCAGTGGGAAGAGGAAGAGGCAGAGGTGGTGGCAGCAAAGGGAGGAGGTGGAGGTGATGGGGGAGGAAGAGGAGGCAGTGAGGTGGGCTTCAGACAGATGGGGTAACAAAGTGCCATTGTATCCAACTGTGGGATAATAATGGGACTTGAGCATCCATGGATTTTGGTATCTGTGGATACTGAGGGCCGACTGTAAACACTGGGATTCATGGCTGCTGGACTCTGTATCTTCACCCAAAATTTCTGTTAGCAGGCTGTAGAATCGATAAGAAAACCAGCATGGTGTAATGCTTTAAGTGTTGGACTAGGACTCTGCAGACCAAGGTTTGAATCCCTGCTTGGCCATAAAAACCCACTAGGTGACGTTGGGTGAGTCACATACTCTGAGCTCCAGAAAACCCTGTGATAGCTTCACCTTGGGGTCACCATGAGTCAGAAAAACTTGAAGGCACAAAACAGCAACAACAAAGAATCTACTAAATAATATAGGAGGAGGTATGGGGGATGGAAGTCCAGTTCTTCCCAACCTTCTAGACCAGGATACAGCCCCCCAAGGCCTTTGGACCAGCCCCAGGCTGATCCTGCCACCGCCGCCACCGTCCGCCATGATGATATTGATTATTGCTACTATTACTTGTTCTTGGGGTTTTCTTGGCAAAATCTCCACAGGGGTTTTGCCATGGCTTTTCTGGGGCTGAGAGTGTGTGCATGCATATATTTTTATTTATTTATTTATTTATTTATTTATTTTTGTTGCTTTGGCCCCCCAATTGTCTGAGGGATAGCAACCCGGCTGCCGGCTCAAAAAGTTTGCCTACCCCTATTCTAGACTATCCTGACAATTGAGGCAGTAGAAATTTAATTTTTGATAACCTGCTGATTAAATTTTTTAAAAAATTTCACAACTGTACCTTAAAATGTGTGAAGATGTTTCCAGACCATCTGAATTTGATAGTAAACATGAATCTAAAATGCCTCACTAAGGGCGGCTGTAGTAGTAATGAAGCCGTTAATGTTATGACTTTTCAGCATAAAACAGGAGGCACCACAGAACCTCCTCCAACTTCTGGGATCTCAAATTCAAAACTTTTAGGTCTTTGTTAACACATGGTATTCTTCTCTTTAGTTAAGAAAACGGCTTGGCAATCAGGGAGAAAAGGATTGGTACTGACAAACAAACTAAAATGTAAGGAGGATATGCACTGTGTCTTGTGCTTTCATTATTCTCTCTTCTAAAAAAGACTGCCATTATATTTAAAAGATTATGTATACTTTAGTAAAGAAGCTTTTAAAAAAACATTACCTCCCAGTGAAATCTTGAACTCAGTATTTAAGAGACAAGTTAAGCTGATAAATGGAAAGCAGACTGGATTTGAAAGAAGGCTTTCCTTTTTTTGCCCTCTCCAGAGAATATTTTTAGCTCACAAAACACAAATAACTTCATCTAAGTTAAGATGCAGTGTAATTCAGTGAAAATGAAGTGTTAGACTTGGTATGAAAGGCTCTACTCATGGAACTGCATCATAAGGACTGTGAAACTTCCCAGTTTTATATTTTCTGACATTAATAGAAACGAAATTTGTTCATTTGTATGGAAAAATGGTCCAGGAATACCCATCTGTGGCTAACTGTATCAGCAGATGTCCCTCTGGATCCCAGGCACAAAGGCATTTACAGTATATTTTTTTATTACAAAAAAAAGTTTATTTGTTTCCTTATTTTTTGTGGGTTTTTTCGGGCTGTGTGGCCATGTTCTGAAAGAGTTTTTTTCTGACGTTTCACCAGCATCTGTGGCTAGCATCTTCAGAGAAAACTGAAATGGAAAAGCCTGGTTGTATTTATACTGTGAGACCCTGGGTAGGGAGGAGTGGTTCCCAGGTGAACTGTGTGTTGTTCTGTGTTGAATAGGTATTCTGTGTTAATGGCATCGCTTCAGGATATGCAATCCAGGATTCCTTATTGTTTCCTTATTGTCTTTATTAATGTTCTTCAAACTGAACACTGACAAATATTCAACTATTTTACACAGAGAAATCAGAATCTTCTGCTTTTGATAACTGACATCTACAGTGCATTTTCTACTTTATCCAATTATGCAAACCTAGGATAAATATTTATCTCATGTGACAGTTAACACAGAGAGCAGTGTTAAAGATTTTAGCACTGCTGAGGAGTATTCCCTTTTTATTTTCTAAAAAATATTCTAACCTTGTGAGAGATCTCTCTTGAATCCTAAAGCAGCTAAACTGTAAAACTGTATATGTAGTAGGCAAAAGTGAGACAAGCAAAAGCATGCAAGCATTATTCTGAAATCTAACATTTCAACAGAAATGATAGACTTCAGAATACCTACGTCCTTTCGCATTGCTCACCCTTGCCTTCTATACATATAGTTTTAGTTTCTTTTAATTTCAAAAACAGTGAGATTGGTGGTTACATTCACTCTTTCCTTCTAATTGGTTAGTTAGACTGACTATACATAATTTTAGCTTGTGAGTGGAAGAGCAGCCTATCCTCTCTAAAGTGCAACAAAAGAATTGTGCTTCTTTCTTGTCCTGAGTGACCAACATAGGAATTGTATTTTTTTCTGAGACATTGAACCTTCTCTGTCAGAGAGCTCTGGTGCCACAATTACAGTTCCCATGATTCCCTAGCACTGAGCCAGGGCAGTGCCTCAATTTAATGTGCACTATTTCTGGCAGTCTGCTTAGGCTCCAAGTGACCCATTTCATGCATTATATGACAAACCATGGTCCCAAGGGATAGGTGGCAAATTGGCAAGCAGCATGATGGTGCCTGCTGCATGCTTGCTGCTACCTGAAGCACAAATGGCTAAATTACGATGTTTAACATGAAGTATGAATCCACAACAGGAGTTTGTTTTTTATTGGTCCCCTAACAAGCCAAAGAAAGAACCCTTCGGCTGATTTTAGACTGTCTTCCTTGTTCTTAGGAGAGAAACAAGAGCAGAAGTACTGTCTGCAATCATGGGCGTTTTCAAACGCATGGGTCTAAAGCCGCCTGGAAGCAATGAAGAGCCATTCCGGCGGTGAAAACAGCAGCCGCCGGAATGGCTCCTGATTGCTTCTGGCAGCAGCAACTCTAATTCCTTTTAAGAAAAGGAATTACAAACACCAGGGATGATGCCGGCCAGCGCCGGGGATGGCGCTGGATGGGGCGGGGCGGGGGCGGGGCTTGCTGCGACATCGTGTGAACACGCACAGCAAGCCCCGGACTGACGCAGGATAGTGCCGGGGATGGCGCTGGATGGGGCGGGGCTTGCTGCGACGTCGTGTGAAAAATTTGCCAAAGGAGCCGGAGTGGGGCCGGACGGAGGTAGGATTGCGTCCTCCTAAAGCCCCGTGTGAAAACGTCCCATGTTTTGACATCACTGTACATATTGGCTGGCATTCTGTGAGGGATGTATGCAAACATAAGCTTCCCTTACACATTATCAAATTCAGTACAATACCAAGTTTAAATAAACTGGCTTCAGTAGTTAAATCTCAGAAAACCTTTCATAAGAAACTGTAGATTGTACAGTGACATTAATTGTCAGAACTAACCAATAAGCATTAAAATTGCCTAATTAAACTGCACACAAATTCAAACTCCAGGCCAGCTTAGTTCTTATTTGCTATAATTAATAAATGCATGCCCCTCTATCTTTCCCATACCATGCTTTTCACATTCTAGACCATGTTTCTAGGTCTGGAAACCATACTCTATGAGGAGTGGTTTAGGGAGCTGGGTATGTTTAGCCGGGAGAAGAGAAAGTTAAGGGGTAACATGATAGCCTTGTTTAAATATTTGAAGGAATGTCATCTTGAGGATACAGCAAGTTTGTTTTCTGCTGCTTCAAAAACTAGGACACAGAGCAATGAATTGAAGCTACAGGAAATAGATTCCACCTAAACCTCTAGAACAGGGGTCAGCAACCTACGGCTCGGGGGCCAGATGCAGCCCCCCGAGGCCTTTGGACCAGCCCCAGCCCGGTCCTGCTGCCGCTGCTGTGTGAGTCGTAGCAGCCATTTTGTTTTCCAAAATGGTGCCGCGACTCGTTTGTGCATGTGCAGAAGTACTGCGCATGCGTGGACTAGTTGTGGCCGCCATTTTGGAAAACAAAATGGCGGATGTGGCTCTTTCGTGCATGTGCAGTACTCCAGCGCATGCGCAAACAAGTCACAGCACCATTTTGGAAAACAAAATGGTAGCCGCGACTGCTTGCGAATACGCAGTATGCCAGAAGTACTGTGCATGCGCGAGCGAGCATGCACGCGCATGCACAGTACTTCAGGTGTGTTGTGCATGCGTGCGGGGCTCCATTTCTCCCCCCCTTGGCTCTCGGAAGACCTTGGGACCAGCGGACTGGCCACAGGTAGGAAAAAGTTGCCTACCCCTGCTCTAGAAGAATTTCCTGATGGCGATAGCTGTTTGACAGTGGAGCATGCTGCCTCAGAAAATGGTGGTGTCTCCAATCTCATTTTCACTATGATTTGAAGGGATTTGCTGATCACTGTATATATGCCTTGTCCCCACTGGGAACAGTTTCAGATGCGACTGCGATTGTTTTGACTAGCTTTGAAGCGAGACAAATTAAAAAAAGCCTACTTTTTGAAGAATAGTTTTTTGGTGGTTCTGAAAAGACTCAATTAGCAAATGTGTTCAGCAAGTGGGAACAACAGATCTGAATCACATCAAACTGGAGGAGAGGGGCTAATGGCAGAGGGTGTAACCCATCCCCCCAAGTTTTTGGGAAATTTGCCATTTTTTCTCCTCTCCTTTCCCAGGAACCATCCTACATTCCAAACTTCTGTCCAGGACGAATTCCAAAACATCCTCCATTCTAAGCATGACTAGGAAGCATGACTTTATATGTGTGTTTTTAGCTTGTGTGAGTGTGTTGTCCTCCATTTTTGATGGCATTTGGCTTTTAGTTATTATTTTGGTCACATCCTACTTACTCCCCTGAATGTCCTCCATTCTGAGCATCACTTAGAGAATGGAGGATATTCAAGAGAGCTTTGGGCTTTGGTTTGGAAATGTCCTCCATTATGAACAGGACTAAGAGGCATGCATTGACATTACTAGCAGTGTTTTGGGTTTTGATTTGGGGATGTCCTGCATATATAGAGGCCCTAAGCAGACGACTAAAAAAGTCGTCTTCTGGGCAGAGAAGAGGAGGGGCAGCTGCACGAGCGGCGCCCCTTCCTCTCCCCGAGGTCGCCCCCAGATGCGCCGTCCGTCCGCACGACCGGCGCATTGGGGATGACCTCACTGCGCAGCGCCCACATGCGCTGCGCCGTTTGAGCCGGGAAAAGTGCGCCCGCTGCTTTTGGGGCGCACTTTCCCTTAGATCTAAAAGGAGCGCCAATTTGGTGCTCCTTTTAGATGCGCCGACGGTGCGCCGCGGTGCGGAGGCTCCGCACCGCCGGCGCTCCGTCCGGCGGCAGCTCCAGGGCCTCCGTGTGCTGAGGCCCAGAGTTAGCATTCCCCTCTTTCCTCCACAGTGCTCAACCTCTCCCCCATCTTATTGAAAAGCCTCTGACTCCCCACCACCACCACCACATGGCAATTCCCTATGTCATGGAGATAGGGCAGGATTACAAAAACATCAGCTATATCCTCATAATCAGGTGAGAAACAATGCCATCAGTGCTGAGATCTGCTGGGGTCCTCCAGTAGTAGTCAAACTAAATTAATTTTCCAGTGTAGATGCAGTCATGATTGCCTTCCTCAGGATAAATTTCAGCTTGTCAGTATCATTTGAACTGTGGTGCTCAGAGCTGGATATAGTACTCAAGGTGGGGTCAGATGAAAGTACTGGAGAATACATTTCTCTATTTTAAATCTTCATTATTACAAGATAACATAACAACTATAAAGTGGAATTATAGAACAAAAGTAAAAGTAAAAGTGATTTATTACATAAAAATTAATGTATGCATTTTAAAAAACATATGGATAATATTGTTAGAGCAACTATATGAATCAATCATAAGAGCAGTTTTAAGAAGAAATAAATACCATCCTACCAAAATGTTGACATATTCTAGCTTTGTTTAACCACTTTGATCTATATGACCTTCAACATGTTCTAGAAAGCACATCAGAATAAGCTGCTAAAACCCATTTTTTTTAAAAAATGAATAAATGTATTGTTTGCAAACTTCTTGATTAGCATATCAACAGAAGGAAGACCTGAGTTCCTATACAGTAATCATTTATCTTCAGTGTGACAACACTCATTATCAGCTCCAACGTGCTGAATTATAATTATGAAATCAGTAATTTAATTGGCATCTACTGCAATGAAAACAAGCTAAAACTATGTTTTGACTGGAGTGGAAGTGCCTAGTGCTTTCAAAACTCAGATCTACATGCAATCAACAGATAGGCTGAGTAACAGTCATGCATATAACCCTGATCCCCTGAAAGTGAAAAAAAAATGCAAATAAAAACCATTATTATTATTATTATTTTTACTGAGAGAAGCCCTCTCTAGGAATCTCTAGGTCCTCAAACACAGCTCTGAAGTCAACATCCAGCAGCAGCTGACCATAAAATTATGTTGAATGTCCTACAAATGCATAGAGAAATATTTTCTCTAGTCATCTCTATGTCCCCCAGTATGATTTATGGCCAACTTCCAGTAGAGTCGTGCTGGAGGGCTTAGAGATCTCTAGAGATATTAATCAAATCCGCAAAAGTCTAAGCCTCAAATGTGGTTGGACAACTGTAAAAGTAATTGCTATAATACAAAAGGAGTAAAGCTATCTCCTATTAAGTTACTGCAGTTATAATGTAACTCAGTGCCGATGCAGACCAGGCAAAAGGGATGGCCTGGGGGTGGAATTGGGGCGGGGTGACCACATGCTAGCCACCCTGACTCTGCCCCAACGTCACCATCATACCGCACACTCGACCGCACGGCATGTTGCATAAGGGCAACCCGTTGGCGCAGCATGCACACATCCTGTGCTAAATGGGCACAAAATAGCTGTGGCAGTGGCTTTAAGGGTGGCTTTTTGCCACTCCAAAAAGGAGCGGCAAAAAAGAGGATCAGGTCCATGGCATGTTGTTGCCGCAGCCCCAATCCAGCGCTCCCAGGGGTGGCACAAAGCCACCCCTTACAGGCCATCTGCATCAGCTCTTAGCTATATTTTCACAATTGGAATTACAATAAAGTAGTTTCTTGGAATTTTTACATATAAAAAGCCATGATTCAGAAATCAGTTGTTCATACTGATAACAATAGAGTACTCAGAAGAAGAATATACATATAGCATAAAAACAGACTGTCACACAGAGATCTTCATCCAAATGAAGAGCATGCTATACAATAAGGATCATTCCACCCACTTACAAGTTTGTCTAAAATTACAATGTCTGTATATCAAAAACTGTGACAGATGCATTTATCTCTAATTATGAAGCTGCAACTGGCTGACAATGGTTATTGAGTATAGACTTCCTGGGCAAATTCATGTTCACCTCTAAGACATAGGTAAGCAATGTACAGGCCACATGTGTGACATGCAGAGACAACTAGTGGCTTCCTTCTCAGTGGAATGGTATCTAGTCCAATCTAGGTTTAATCCAGACTTTAGTGCCAAACCTATTTGGGGAATAGGGATTACCATTTTGGATTACAGATGCAACAAAGAGCCACCTGTTTTCCAGTCCCCAATGGAAAAAAGGCAACTTGACCATTGGGCGTCCCCACAGAAGAAATCTAGACATCTTCATCCTTCAGGACATTTTCCTACAAAAAAATCATCTGTGGTCAACCATATGGTGGGTTTTTGATCAGAAAAAAGGATTCTAAATGAAGGAAACTTGCATCCTGTGGATAAAATCCCACCTATTACAGGAAAAAGACATTTCTTGCACAATGAATCCATACATACTGTATATGCTTTTTTTTGGAGGAGAAAATTATTTTACCCCAATTTAGTTATATTTTTCATAACTTTGTTATTTTTTCTGACAATAATGAAATAAACAAAAATTTATATCCCTATTGTGCAGAGTACCTTCAAAGATCGAAGTAAACACCAGAGCAGATTGACTGTACCACTGATATGGCAGCCACCAACTGCTATTCATGGTACACAGGACCCAAGGAGACCCATACACTTTTGAGAAAGTGAGAAAACAGCAACTTTGATCAGGTTCATTAAGGAGAGAGGAAAGATTAATAAATTTATCTGTCTTCTCTCTAGTGAACAAAAGGACTCTCTCTCTTTCTCTCTCTCTTAGTGGGAGAGGGCTTGAAATCCAGTCTTCTCTGATCCCAGCATACAAGAGGAAGGACTTTAAATATTGCCATCCCTGCATGCTGAAGTCTCAGTGGCTGTAGGGCTGAGTGTTTGAAGGAATGAGTGTGCTTGTATATATAAGAGCATGTTTACATATGAGTGAGTGAATGAGTATTTAAGATAGGAAAGGATAAGAAGAGTGTGTGTGTTCGTAGGCTCACTTGTGTGTATATACTGTCTGTGTGTAGGCACACTTGTGTGTTCTAATTATTTTGAGCTTTATAATATAAAATCATTAATACAAATTTTTATGAAACAAAATCTAGCCAGTCTGGTACTGGGTGATTTGATAAAGAGTCTGAGATTCAATCTCAGATATCTCTATATGTACTTGCCACATAATTTTACAAGAATTTAAGAGAAGCAGCAGAAAAGTGCTCATGGTTGATTAATTTGGGCTAGTACACAGTGAAAATGTGCTGCTATTTGTATCCCTGCTGGAATTTAGAGCTACATGATAATCCCAAGTAAAGACACTAAGCAATCTCTTCACACAAAGGATATGTGTCATGGGACAAAGTGAAAACTGCTGAATGAACAATGATCAACTGACAGGAATGAATCCCAATTTGGAAATGAACATCAAATGTAAAAGAATGCATACAAATCTCTCTCTCTCTCACTCACACACACCCAGAGCAGCTGATGAACAACTTCGTTAACTCTCATTCCCAACACAGACATTTGTGGAAATAATTTTTTACAGTAGTTTTAGGTTTAACACAGTCTTTTAGGCTTAAAAGGTTTTAGATCAGGTTTAATACAGTCAATCAGAAAGGAATTAGCAATAAACAGAAGCACACTGAGGTTTTATATAGGTTTTTAAAAATGTTTGCCACATGTTTAGAACAAAAATTAACAGTTCTGTAGGGAAATAATAATCATGAAATTCTCAATTAATATGCCTCAGAGTATAGTCCTAAAACTTTTTCAAGAACAAACATAATCAACTGACCTATAGAGATAAGATTATTGTTAGATACAGTATACTATTTCAGATATTCATATACAGTGGGCCCTTAGTGTCCACTGGGGTTTGGTTCTAGAACCTCCCATGGATATTGAAATCCACTGATGCTCAAGTCACATTAAATACAATGGTGTAGTAAAATGGTGCCTCTTATATAAAATGGCAAAATCAAGGTTTGTTTTTTAGAATATATATATACATGTGTGTGTATGTGTGTGTGTGTAATATTTTCAAGCCGTGGGTCGTTGAATCTATGGATAAGAGGGTCAATTGTATGTTCTTTTCCATTTTTCCAGGGAGAAATTAAAACAATTCAAACATTCAGGTTATATATTTGACTTTAATTTTTTTTAAAAGAATGAAATGAAACCAGCATTCACAAAAAAGAACACAATATTACCTACTATATATAAACAGACAAAGCTGGATAGTAGGAAATGTAGCACTTCATAATTCTAACCTCTTCTCCTCTACATTTTTTTCAATATCACAGTTTGAATATACATTTGGATTCAAGTGATGTTGAAATCTAGCAACAACTTCTACATAATACATATGCTGATAACATCGGATCACAGTTTCCCCTAAGCCCAACGACAGAACAGTTTGCAAAGGTTGTATGAGCCAGACATTTTGTTATTTCGGTCAACACACTAGGTAAGCACAACCTATGACCCACTAATCTGTATTTCTCATCAGCCATTTAATGGTCTCTTAATTACAGAGCAAGCCAGCTCTTATGGAACCTAGCAGAAGGAACAGGGCTATTCAAACCAGTATGGACCACCACACATGGAAAAAGAAAGAATCTTTCATGTTTTAAATTAATAAATATAGTATCAAATGAAATCAGGATTTACATGCCTACAAAACATTGTTGTTGATAGTACCAAACCTCTTTGTGAGGTCAAGCTTTTGCCATGGAATTTCCTGGTAAAAAATTGCCTTGTAGTTGTGTTGGCAGCAAATGCATCCTAAAGCCTGAGCATGTGTGCTCGTCCTCTCTCAGTCTTTCTCTAATCCACTCAATTATATCTCAGTCTTTCTCTAATGTAAAAATAATGCTGTTATATATCGCTTTAAGTGCTATAGCTCCATCCTATGGAATCCTTATAGTTTTACAAGGTCTTTAGCCTTCTCTGCCAAAGAGTGCTGGTGCCTCACCAAACTACAAATTCCAGTAGGGAGATAAAGTGTGTCAAACTGCATTATTTCTACAGTGTAGATGCACCGTGTCATGAATTTTCAGTCCATTTAGTCATTACCAGCCTGTGCTGATCTGTCAAAAGCAGAACCTGCTTCAGATTCCTAGACCGAAATGCTATCATCATCTATTTAAATATTAACAAGTCATGCTAAAACTGAATCTCAGTTATATACCATACCTCAGAAATGATCATTATGAAAAATTAACATTTGTGTCATTAAAAGTTTAAATAACACAAAATGGAAGGCCACAAAATGCCACTAGAGCTATATTGTGCCATAACACATTGGCCTGTTCTGAAGTATAAAATGTCAGGCAGGCTATGTGCTAAATCAAGATTTCTGTGAAGTTGGAGTTATTAACATCAGCCCTCAAGTTACAATAAAAAAAAGGTTAATTTCAGAGTATGTACTAAGAAAAATAATGGACTACTCTCAACAGGAGAGTGAAATAGAGAAATGCCACCATGAGAATCCATAATAAAGAAACAGCTGGACTCAGATTCTTTTTTAAAATTATTATTAATTTTAACATAAACAATCTAATTTACAATCAAAGCAAAATACATTCTGAAAATAAAAAGACAAATAAAAAAAGAGAACAACAAAGAGGAAAAAATAATAATGGGGAGATAAATAATTAATAATTGCTCTAACTCCCTCCATTCTGACTATAATGAGAAAAAAATAAATAAAAATATTATTCTACCATTACAGATTGAACTAAATAATCCTGCTAAGATTACTAAAACCCATAATCGCATATTAATATATTGTTATATTGATGGCCATCTCTCAGGGTGCTTTGATTCTGTGTTCCTGAATTGCAGAGGATTGGACTGGATGGCCCTTGAGGTCTCTTTCAACTCTGTGATTCTACCTTAAACCAGTAACTTTTTACCTTCTTACAAGTCCACCACATATGAAAAAGATCCCTGATTAACTTGACTTCCCCAATGTTGGTTTGAAACATTCTGGGACAATTTTGTCAACTTATGAGTTAGATACCATTATACATAATCTTTTTCTTTAAATAACTGCACACAGTAAGTTTTATACCTTTAGACCACATTTTCCCCATATATCCCTATGAACATTGCCAAAATTTGCCACATTATTATGTACATTTATTTATTTATTTATTTAGAGTATTTATATTCTGCTTTTCAGCCACAAAGACTCTCAGAGCAATTTACATATTGCTAATTTGCTAATTACAAGTTTAACTTCTGTCTCTAGTTTCAGAAGCCATTTATACACTATTTAAATTACATGGTCATCATCATTACACAATTCTAACAAAGCTCATTTTCTCTAACCTTTATGACTACATTTCTCTTGTCTTGATTAAATTTGTCCTTAAGTTGCATATAATCAAACAAATTAAGATACTTGTCTTCCATAAGAATCATCTCTGTTTATTTAAATTTCCAGCGGTCTTGTTCAAAATACAAAATGTCATCATAAAGCAACTGTCTCCAATTTTTAACCATTGTTTTTCTTTTTTAAAAAAAGGCTTCCTGCAGTGAGGTAGGAAAAGACTCTGTACTTACACCAAAATTATTTGTTATTGGAAGCTGCCCTCGACTCAGTTCCAACTCATGGTGACCCTGTGGATGAAACATCTCCAGGAGTCCCTATCTTCCGCTGTCTTGCCCAGAACCTGCAAGCCTTTGCCCATAACCCCCCTGACTGAGTCTATTCATTCAGTTTGTGGTCTTCCTCTCTTTCTTCTACCCTCTACCTTTCCTAGCATTAGTGTTTTTTTCTAGTGATCTGTGCCTTCTCATGATATGGCCAAAGTATGATAGTCTCAACTTGATCATCCAACCCGAGAAGCCGAGAATTTGGGTCAAGGCTGCCCCATGCCTCAGCCCCAATCTACCCTTTCGGCAACTGGGAAAGGGTCGCACAGCTCTTCTGCATCTATTCCAGCTCAGCTCATGCAGAGGCTGGGCCAGGAGGATGTGTGCAATGGCGGGTGCTTCAATGACGTCCTTGGGAAGGGGTTGGGGCATTGTGCCATCTGCAGAGCCCTTTAGCTTCCAAGGAGAGCTCTGGTCTGTTCAAGAACCCATATGCTTGTCTTCTTGGCTATACATGGTATCCTAAGTACTTTTCTCCAGCAGCACATTTCAAATGAGTTGATTTTCTTTCTTTCTGCTTCCTTCACTGTCCAGCTCTTGCAATTGGAAATGCAATAGTCTGGACAATTCTGACTTTAGTGCTCAGTTGTATGTCTTTGCTCTTCAGTATCTTTTGCAGTTTTTTCATTGCTGCCCTTCCCATTCCTAGTCTCTTTCTTATTTCTTAACTGCAGTCTCCATTCTGGTCATTGTTTGATTCCAGATATGGGAATTCTTTAACTGTTTCAATTTCCTTGTTGTCTAGATAGAACTAGTCTATTTCCTCCATGGTCATTATCTTTGTTTTCTTTATGTTCAGCATCAGACCTGCCTTTGCACTTTTATCTTTGACCTTCCTTATTAACTGTTCGAATTCCTGAATGTCTTCTGCTAATATTATGGTGTCATCAGCATATCATAGATTGTAAATGTTGCTTCCTCCTATCTTAACACCTCCTTTTTCTGATTCTAATTCTAATTCTGATTCTGATTCTAATTCTGACCAATTAATTTGGTCTAATTATGACCAAAGTTATAGGAGAGCCTAATATAATATTTTTTAAATTCAGCATGTGCTTTAACTTTGGACGTTATCACACTTGCAGCAAGAGAGCGGCGAGAAAGCTGT
>CM034701.1:291117840-291135616 GCA_020142125.1 Phrynosoma platyrhinos
CGCTGAAATGACGCTGCTTTAGGGCCAGTGTGATAACGTCCTTTATCATACCAAAATGAAACCTTCTGATCTTACAGTCATCAGAATTGGCATCTTAACCACTAAGCCACCAAATCCCCTATCTCTTATATAAAATGGCCAAACCAAGATTTGCTTTTTGGCTTTTTTTAATATGCATATATTTTCAAGGGGGACATGGTGGCACAAGTAGTTAAGACGCTGACTCTGTTGATTGTGAGATTGGTAGGTTGGCAGTTCAAGACCCAGGTGCTGCTTGATGGGGTGAGCTCCCACCACTAGTCTACAGATTAGTAATGAAAATGAGCACCACCCCTTATGGTTGGACATGACTTGACAACTTTGTCAACAAGGAATACCTGTACTTTCACCTATATTTTCAAGCTGTGGAAGCAGAATCCATTAATATGGATGAGACCAACTGAAATAATAAATCCTGCAAAACTAGGAGAATCACAAAGTAATGGTTGGACATCCTAACCAAAGCCTGGACTCAGATTCTCAAGGACACTGATTCAGTGGTATAAAATATATAGTGCATGCAGATCCACATTCAGTCCTTAAAATATCCAATGGGGGGGATAAAGAAAAGGGTTATGGAGAAGCCCTACTGCCAATCAAGGAAGCCTGTTCTGGACAACATTTGTTAGTAGTCTGGACATCCTTGTATGAGGTGCAGGAGACATTTCCAATCAGTCCACAACAAGAACCAAGATTTCTTTCCAAGAGGAAAGTAGTGATCATACATACTGGAAAAGACATAGTAAAGAAATGACAACTGAAAACTAATCACAATATTCATAATGGCTGGCATCCTGATAGGTATTTAAGTAAACTGGCTTATGATCATGTAAAGGTGAATTCTGATGTTGTGCAATACTCATATTCTCAGGATAGGAGAGACACAGGAACATCTCCACAGTGCAAACAGAGCCAATAGCATGGTGATTACACCATGGGTCCCATTGCACCATAAGCATTAGAGTGCTATGAGACACACTGAACAATGGGCACCAGAATGCTACGGGACTCATTATCTAATGAGTACTCCTATTTGAAGAAGAAAACATTGTGCCATAGGCCCCAATATGCACCATCACAATTCACTAGAAGGGGTGCATGTCCTGTCACAAAGACAGCTATCAGGACATCATAAAATTATGAATCACAGCCTCTGGTGCATCATCTTGCATAATACTGAAATGTGAGCATGTATAGTAATAACAATCACCACATTTCATGTCTACTTGGAAACAGTGTGGTAGGATTTAGGGAGCTAGTAGTGGCCTTTTTCAATATATTTGGATCCTGAGAAAAGTTTCTGGTATTTTTGGCTTTGCAGTCAAAGCCTCAATTGATCTCTAGGTGACTGCACATAACAGAGTAAATTTTACTCTGCAGAATTTTACTGATGTGCTTTGATTTGATTAGATTTGTATATTTCACCCTTCCCCACAAAGAGCCTATAGTAACTTGTAACTTACATGAAATATGTTGTTCAAAAGAGGAAAACTGTTTTCCATTCCATAACCTACTCTTCTCTGATCCCCACCATCTTCACAGGCACAGCTGATGGGGATTCAAGATAGGGCATTTTCCCCTAGGCTCTGGCATTTCCTTTTTAGGAAGATCAGAACAGCCCTCTCCTTCATTTACAGATGAAGACTTCTTTATTCTGACAGGCTTTTGAGAACTGAAGGTTTCTAAGAAAAGGCTTTAGAGAGGATGCTGGGACATTTTAATTACTGCTTTTAAAATGGTTTTTAATCATTTTAATCATACATTTTAAATTGTTTTTAATGTCATTTTACTATAGCTTACTGTAATGTTTAAAAAGGTAAAAGGTAAATGTAAAGGTTTTCCCTTGACAAAAGTGTCTAGTCTTAACTAGACACTAGAGGGTAGAGGGTAGTGCTCATCTCCATTACTAAGCTGAAGAGCCAGCGTTGTCCAAGGACTACTCTGGTGGTCATGTGGCCAGCATCACTGCACAAAATGCTATTACCATCCCTCTCAAGTGGTACCTATTTATCTACTTGCATTTGCATGTTTTTGAGCTGCTAGGTTGGCAGAAGCTAGGGACAAGTGACAGTGTGATGTTTAAGCTTAAATCCTGGTTTTGTGGAGGAATTTGGATAAAAATAAAGATGATGATGATGATGATGATGATGATGATGACGATGACCATGTTGATGATTTTTAGTAGCATATGGAAGAATATGTTCTTTTAGATGGCCTAAAGGCAAATCACTTATGATCCAAGTTGTGTACTTGTTGCTGTTGTGTGCCATCTATAAGGGGGTTTTCTTGGTAAGATTTGTTCAGAGAGGGTGTGCTTTTGCCTTCCTCTGAGGCTGAGAAAGTATGACTTGCCCAACTTACTCAGTGAGTTTCCATAGCTAAGAGGATATTTGAACCCTGGTCTCCAGAGTTCAAGGCCAGCACTCAAATTATTGCACTACATTGGCTCTCACGTCATATACTACATATCCTACAAGTAGGCAAAATGAAACCTACCAGATGGTTTTGGACTTCATCTCTCATCAGCCTTAACCAGCATAGTAAATGGGAAGGAACAATGGGAGTTGCACGTCTACAACATCTGAAGGGTCACACTTTGCCTATCTTGTTGCATACAGTCATTCTATAAGTAATCTCTGTGAGTCTGGGCAAAATTGGCTGAGACCCTAAATCAGGGGTAGGCAGCCTTTTTGAGCTGGGGGCCAGGTTGCTGTCCCTCAGACAATTGGGGGGCCGAAGCACCAAAAATAAATAAATAAATAAATAAATAAATAAGTAAAAAGTAAAAAAGAAAAATTTAAAAAATATGCATGCACACTCTCTCAGCCCCCAAAAAGCCATGGCAAAACCCCTGTGGAGATTTTGCCAATAAAACCCCAAGAACAAGTAATAACAACAATAATCAATATCATCATGGCGGGCGGCGGCGGCAGCAGGACCGGCCTGGAGCCAGTCCAAAGGCATTAGGGGGCCGCATCCAGCCCCCAGGCCTTAGGTTGCCTTCCCCTGCCCTAAATGAACCAAGAGAGCACACAAACACACATACTTAGATGAAAGCCCAGAGTTATCTGCAGTCTGAAGGTGCTAGTCACATGACATTTTCCTAGGGGTAGGGATGTAAAAATGGAGAGTTTGCAGAGGTCAGGACATCCGCAAGCTTCATGTCTAATCAGGAGGCCTCATCATGCACTCTTGCCAAGTACAATTCTCTGCAATTACAACACTTTTTCTGTCACTTTACACTGGTGGTATAATTATTCTATACTGCATCATTTGCTCTAGGTCAGAGATAGGCAGCTTGCAGCCCTCCCAATACTTTTGGACTCCACTTTCCAGCATATTTCATCACCAGCTAGGGCTGAGGGCAATTGCAACAAACAATATCTGGAAGGTCACAGATTACCACCTCTGTTCTCTATGAAAAGGGAATTGTTAAGTCTGTCACACAGTAGTTATTCACTTGTAAAAACTTTCCCACTTCTACTGAAAGCTATCACAATTTCTCAATTTACTATTTATTTACACCTGTATACTCTGAAGGAAAATGTCTCTGCCTCCATTAATTCCTAAGAGACAAAAACATTGACAACTGAGCAGACCATTCTAAATCACTAAAATATAAAGCAGTGAAGCAGGCTGGAAATGGTTGGCAGGAAACAGTATTTTACCACCACCACCACCACCACCACTAATACTCATGTGACAGGATGGGAGGTATGAAATGCATGATCGTCAAGTGGGATGCATTTCTGGAAGGTGACAAGCAAATGTTTAAGCTTAAAAATTTACAAAGTTGAATTGGGTCAGTTCATTATTTATTGCCAATTTGAATCAAAGTTGAATCATTGCAGCAACATGAATCCAAGTTAAGTCCAAATCATTAGACCCAAGTCTACATCACTGCTAAGCGTGAACCCTTTTGAATCCATCTTAGAGATAAATTGTGTGCTTGTTGCTTTTGCTGCTTATTGAAGAACTGCTATATTCAGACTTAGATAAATATAATAGATCCACTAATGTAAAAATATATACATTAAAACACTATGCAAAAATGCATAGCTTTTACCACTCAGTTACTGGCTCCTTGGATGGTAATATTGTTGCTTTTAGTTTCAAACTGGAGTAAATCATGACTAAATCATTTGTAAATTAGAATATCAATCCAAATTCCTGACAGCTGACAATTAGACTTCCATGATCAAATGCAATAGTGGGGAAAGGAGAGGCATTTAGCTTAAGGAAGTTGGATTGTCCAGGAAAGAGTGATTTTTTAAAAAATAAAGCTGTCCAGCACTGACCTACAGATTAGATTTTCAAATTAGATTGAAAAGATTGATATCATTCTGGTCTCCATACTTAGAAGGGGGATTTATGGGACTTGCTTAGAATGGGGCATCGGAGAGAAGATTGAGAAATGAACAGAAATTCCTTCATCAGACAATACTTTTTAAAATGTAATAATAATCAAACAATACAGAACTAAGCAGGCAACCAAATATTGTTTTTGCTTTGCTAATTAAAATAAATGCTCATTGCTTTAGGCTACTGTTAATTTAATTTAACTCTCATTTGTACATACCAAATTGAATAAAATGTAAAAAAAAGTGAAAAGGATTGAGAGAGTCAATGTCTCTCAGGAATTTATCATATTATTCTACCTCTTTTCCAGTGCTACTTCTTTTGCTATAACTATAGCACAGAGCTGTCTATATTTCCAATTCCACTGTGGCTCATCTAAATGGTGTGTGAATTCTGAGAAGTGAGCAATGCTAGAGACAGTACAGTTTCTTAATGAATATCTAAGTGACAGGAGAATCAAAAGCAAGATTTTAGTTTTTTCACTTACCTCCCCCACCAGCAACTTCTATAACTGTGATTGGAATGTTAATAAAAAGAAATGAACACAAGCCTCATCTTCTGAAAGAAGTATTTTCCTGGCAGTGACAGAAGCTTCCATTGTGGCTAATACTATACTTCATAGAATTATTCTGTCAAATACTGCAAATTATTTTGTTTTTATTTCTCTGTGTTATATTGTAACCTGTCAGCAATATCAGAAAACCAGACTAATAGTCCAAGAGACAGGAGTGAGGGAGAGAATAGCTGACTTTCACTGTACCATCTGAAATTTATATACATTAAGAACAAAGTTACAAAGTGCTCTATGACTGTACCACTTGTCCCTTTCATGGAAAAAGCTTCAAAATTGTTTTGGATGTATGCAAATCAGATTGAAAAATATTCTTGTTCATACTCTTCTTTGGATTCTGGAATTGTTACTTATGATAGGGTGAGGTGTTCCCAGGTTTTTAAAGACGCAATATGGTACAGTCAAAACTTCTGACATGCAGGGTTGACAATGAGGAAGAAGCTATTAACATGTTTGTGTTCCACCTATATACAAAATAAAAGTATTGATTTCAGTTAAGTTAGCCAAATTGCTCATAAAATTAACATATTGTCTACATCGGGGTAGGCAACCTAAGGCCCGGGGGCCGGATGCGGCCCAGCAAGGCCTTTGGACCGGCCCCAAACCGGTCCTGCCGCCGCCGCCCCCCCATGATGATATTGATTATTGTTGTTATTACTTGTTCTTGGGGTTTTCTTGGCAAAATCTTCACAGGGGGTTTGCCATGGCTTTTCTGGGGCTGAGAGAGTGTGCATGCATTTTTTAATTTTTTAATTCTTTTTTAATTTTAATTTTAATTTATTTATTTATTTATTTATTTTTGGTGCTTCGGCCCATCAATTATCTGAGGGACAGCAACCCGGCCCCCGGCTCAAAAAGGTTGCCTACCCTTTTTACATGCACAAATTACAGGATGAACATGTTTCTATCTTTATGAAGGTCTAACACCCCAAAATATATGGTTTGGGATGGTGACATCTTTTTAAGCCTATACAAAAGGAAAAGTTCTCCACCCCACAGATATAGGATATCCATTATGATATGGGACACCGGACAACCCTATGATTGGGTCTTCTTCCATTCAAAACAAACTGAGCAAGTACTTTGGTCATACTGGATCAGATCACATTGAATGAGATCACATCTAGAATTTTATTCACAAAGTAGCCAAACAGTTACTGATAGAAAACTGCAACAGGCAATAAACACTACTGATCCTTCCTCCAACATTTCCTAGTGGTTTCAATGCAGAGCCATACTGTGTGTTATACTAGAGATGGTGAAATAAAGTTAATGTCTGACTTTAAAATGATTTCAGTGTAACATTAAGAAAAAGATTTTAGCAAAAAAGTATCACATTCAATAATACAGTAGATAATGGGAGGAGTGAGGACTCTGCTTATTAAAAGGCTTGTGGTGTTTTCCCCCCTCCTTCCAAAAGAAAATTACAAATAGATCAGTGTAACAAATTTACACTATGAGAATGTTAACCCTTGTGTCAAGGCAAAGCCAACTTGCAGCAGAATTCACTGCACAGGTTAAAACTTATTTCTGGCATGAAAGGTCCCCTGTAGCACTTTGTAATGATAGTTGGTTGGACTGTATGTACATAGGACTGTTTTAACAAAAAATAGAAACAATTTATTCCACTGTACTTGGTGTGGCATAATTACAAAATTTACTCTTTGTGAGATGGACAACATATTGTTTTCTCTGTTCTACCAAGAAATGGTTTAGAAAGGGGGTTGGCAAACTACGGCCAGGGGCCGAACCCGGCCCCTCGAGGCCTTTCAACCGGCCTGTGGCTGGTCCTGCCTCCGCCGCTGCCGCCGCTGTAAACGCGTGACACGGGGAGCCATTTTGTGTTTCAAAATGGCGCCTGCACTCACGTATGCATGCTCACTACTCCCAGCATTGTGCGCGTGCGGGTGCCATTTTGGAACACAAAATGGCACCCATGCTTGCACACGCATGCACACGACGCCAGGAGTAGTGCACATGCATGCGTGCGCGCACATGCACCTCCGACAGCATTTTTTCCTCAGCCCGCCAATGATCTGGGGAACAGCGGAACCGGACCCCCTCCAAAAAGGTATGCCGACCCCTGGTTTAGAATGTCCCCCTTCTCCCAATATGTTCAAGCAGTTTGTAGTTTCATTTCCCCTATTTATAGTCAGCCCTTCATATCCAAGGATTCTTTATCCATGCATTCAGCCATCCATGGCTTGAAAATATTCCAAAAAATGGAAATTCTCCAATGTAAACCTTGATTTTGCCTTTTTTTAGGTAAGGGACACCATTTTACTATACTATTGTATTTAATGGGACTTGCACTTCCATGGATTTTTCTTGAACCAAACCCCTGCACAAACCAAAGGTTCACTGTATTTGAATTTGGCTAAATCAAACACCTGAGAGCTTAGTAACGCTGTTGCTGTTGTTAATGATGTTGATGAAGTTTTAATTAAAGTGTGTCAGGAGAGCAGGAAATAAAACACTTACAGGCCACTAACCTCATAATTGTTTAGGCCTATATAACCTATGGTTTTGGTTTGTTGGTTTGTTTGTTTTTAAAGTTTTATAAACATTTCAGCAACATCATTTTTCATTCAATCAAACATGGAGCTCCCTGATTTCTATTTGACCACAGTGTGAGAGAAGGTAGATTTAAATCTTTACCCCTTTACTATGGTAAAGTTAAAAGCACACTCACCCCTGCTATTAGGTCATAGAGAAAGAGTCATCAACATAAAGGCAATACAGACACCCCTCCATTCTTGCAGACTTCAAGTCCGTGGTTTTACATATTCACTGAGGGGTGACCACTGTTTAGATCAATGGGGCACGCCCCTGTGCACAACTGTGGGGTCATTCCCCATTCAAGCCTATGGGGATTGAATATTCGCTAATCTCCATTTTTGCGGGGTGGGTGGGTCCGGAATGGATTCCCCGTGAAAACGGAGGGCCAACTGTAGTCTTTCTAAGAAGATAGTTTCCTGTTTGTTTTTTTAACTTTTCTTAACGCCTTACAGTATTTGCTTGCCTGCATTCTGCAGGGATCTCAACTATTCTCCAAAATTTTTCAGAGATCATAAACAGAGGATCTGAGATTACATCAACAAGTTCCTTTAGAACCTTTGCATGCAGTTGATCTAGACCAGGATCTAGTTTGTTGAGACATCTTTTGGGACTATGATTCTAGTGACCAGGGTTCAACTCCCTGTTCAGCCATGCAACCTACTGGGTGACTTTGGGCAAGTCACATGCACTCAGCCTGAGGAGAAGGCAATGGCAAACTTCCTCTCAATAAATCTTGCCAAGAAATCCCAGTGATAGGTTTGCCTTGCTAGTAGCTCTAGCAAGAGGGAGCTCACTTGTGGGGTCCCTTAGGGGGTTATTTTGTCCCTGATGTTGTTTAACATCTATATGAAGCTGCTGGGTGAGATCATACGGAGTTATGGTGCTGGGTGTTATCAGTACACTGATGACACCCAAATCTATTTCTCCATGTCTGGTTCATCGGCCTTGAACTCTAATGGCATCTCCTCTCTCAATGAATGTCTTTGGACAGTAATGGGCTGGTTGAGGAAAAACAGATTGAAACTGAATCCAGACAAGACGGAGGTGCTCACAGTAGCGGCCCTGAAACCAAGAATCGGGTTGCAACCTCCAGTCCTGGATGGGGTCACACTCTCCTCCAGTGACTGTGTTCACAGTCTGGGGTTGCTCCTTGACTCATCACTCCTGATGTTAAATCAGGTAAATGTGACAGTCAGGAGTGCCTGTTATCAGCTTCGGCTGATACGCCAGCTGCGCCCTTTTCTGGAAGTAAGGGATCTCGAGACTGTTGTGCATGCACTGGTAACCTCATGCCTTGATTTTTGTAATGCGCTCTACATGGGGCTACCCTTGTGCTTGGTTCGGAAATTACAGCTGGTACAAAATATGGCAGCCAGACTTGTCTCGGAAACATCCAGGAGGGACCACATTACTCCAGTTTTGAGGTCCCTCCATTGGCTGCCTATCAGCTTCCGGGCCCAGTACAAGGTGTTGGTTATTACCTTTAAAGCCCTAAATAGCTTGGGTCCAAACTATCTCAAGGACCGCCTTCTCCCATCCAATCCTCCCCGTGCTCTCCAGTCCTCTGGGAGGAATTTGCTGCAGCCTCGAAAGTCCAGGCTTTCAGCAACCTCCCAGAGGGCTTTTTCTGTTGTCGCCCCCAGACTCTGGAACAGCCTGCCGGACAAGATCCATCAATTAACATCACTAGATAGCTTTAAAAGAGCTGTCAAGATGGAGCTCTTCTGGCAGGCCTTTCCAGACTAAGTATCCCAGCCTCGGCTACTTCCTCCCTTTGAATGATCTTTCCACAGCCCCATTTACAGAGGGAATGAGCAAACATTGCCATGGCCCAATGCTGCTGTTGCAAGATGTTATATGTAATGTGTTTTTAAATTGTTTAATTTTTGTTTTAATTTGTTATTGATTTAATATTGTTTTAAGGAATGTTGTGATTTATTATGTATGATTTTATTGTTGTGACCCGCCCTGATTGGGTCTCCCAAATGGCGGGATACAAATAAATTTTGTTGTTGTTGTTGTTGTTGTTGTTGTTGCCATAAGTCAGAAATGACTTGAAGGGACAAAATAGCAAAGTGTTCTGTTCCACTGTTTTACCTATGTTGGTCTGCACTCCCTCACTGCATCATTTATTCCAGGTTGAGCACTGTGTTTTTCCCATTTTGGAGAAGACAAAAGCAAAAAGCAGTAGTGCTTTCTCTACGCCCATCACCTATTAGCAATTCTCCTTGTTATCTACTGCTTCCTTGTTCTTTCTCTTTCTCAGAAGATAGTCATACTGTACTGGATAAGAGAAGAACCTCCTTGTTCTTTCTCTTGCTCAGTAAGATAGGGCCTCTGCAGACTGGCCCAAAGGGCCGGCCTGGATGCAGAAATAGAGTGTGGCAGCCACACGCCAGTTGCCCCAACCCCAGCCCAATGATGTCCTGACACTGTGTCTTGACATGCTGTGCTGGAAGGGGTGCTAAAGAGTCGTGCGCTAGTTCTTAGGACACCCTTTTGCCGTCCCTGAAAGGAGCGGCATTTTGATGCTCTTTTCGGGGCGGCAAAAGGGAGGATTGGGGCTGTGGTGTGGGGTAGCCGCAGCCCCAATTCGCAGCTAGCAGGGGTGGCCCAGAGCCCCCTGTCTTCAGCCCCAAACTGTCATCATACTCTGGGCTTATTATAAACTTAACCCTCCTGGCCTTCTCTCTACAAATACTGTCTACGTTTGTACTTTTTTCTTGGTGATCTGTCCCATCTTCCATTTCTCTGACATTTCCCTTTTAAATGTCAGCTCATCTGACTTTGTATCCAGCTTGGCTTCAATATCTTACTTTCAAAAAAAATCCATCCATCATGAACTTGCTCTTTTAGTATTTACGAGCATGTAATATTGTCTATTATTTCCTTAAATTTATCAATATTGGCATTCTTAAAATGCAAAGCATATCTCTGGCAGCACTCAGGTTTCCCTTTCTCCTATAAAATGAATCCCTGGAGGACATACTCCCTTCCATCCAAGGTTCCTATTACTTCCTTATCACTGACCAGTTCCTCCCAGTGGGAAGAACTTCTAAAAAATTTCCAGAGATAATACTGATTAGTCAAAGATAATGGCCAACTCTTTCATTACTATAATATCTTCAAAAATTAATTTCAAACTTTTGTTCTGTCTAACTTTCTAGCTCACCTTAATTTTTAGAGTGCTGTGACAACTTTCATTTCACTTATACTGAAAAAGAACAATGACCTAATCTGTCATTCATTTTGACAGCTGTGTTAAAAAAGATTTCTGAAACTTTAATTGCAAATGAAATTCCCCATCTTAAAGAACATCTGTACATAATATGTTCTGTAATCTCAGCTTTAGCTAAAACTACAGTAAATACAGCAAGTGAAGAAAGCAAGCACCACCACTTTGAAAACAAAGAATATGGGTTTTGTAATGGTGCAAGAACAAAAATACCTCTTATTGTAAATGCTAATTTTGCCAGGGTATGAAATAGATACAGAAATACTGCATTAAAAGGGACAAATGCATAAATTGTATGTTTCTATATCCTTCTGAAAAGCTCATATTTCAGCAACCTTGCTATATTTTCCACAGCTTGTCATGACAACAAACTGTCCTTCAGCAGTCAGTCTGAAGAAGCAGACTTTTCAGTGCCTATGATAACATAAGATAAATATAGAAATCATTTGCAGATTTATTATGATTACATGAATTCAGTGCCCTGAAAGTAAAAGACCTGAACTAGCTATTTATTATATAACTCTGTTACTATTATTTAACTTAGGGGTAAGCAACCTTTTGAGCCGGGGACCGGGTTGCTGTCCCTCAGACAATTGGGGGGCCGAAGCACCAAAAATAAATAAATAAATAAATAAATAAATATTTAAAAATTACTGAAAAAATAAAAAAATAAAAAATATGCATGCACACTCTCTCAGCCTCAGAAAAGCCATGGAAAACCCCCTGTGGAGATTTTGCCAAGAAAACCCCAAGAACAAGTAATAACAACAATAATCAATATCATCATGGCGGGGGGTCAGTGGCGGCTGGGGTTAGTGGCAGCGGCAGTGGCAGAACCAGTCTAGGGCTGGTCCAAAGGCCTCGGGGGGCCGCATGCGGCCCCCGGGCCTTAGGTTGCCTACCCCTGATTTAACTGGTAAATAAGAATTGTAAAAATGTATGTAAATTACTTTTTGAAAAGCTTTCAGTCCCTGGCCTTCTCAGGAAACAACAAAATATAACTTCAATAAAATAAAATATGCTGTCAGTAAACTGCTACTTGAAATTCTTTAATACAATCTACATTTTTAAAATCCATTGTAATTAACATGCAGGCAGCAGTCTTCAAAGAAGCATTAAATACTGCATGATTTGGCTTTTAAAAGTACTTTCCTTATCAAACATTATATCCACTGTATACAACTCTGTAAGCATTAAAAGACAAATTGTTTAATCTATTGTTCTTTTCATAGGCTCAGAATAATTAGCAGCTCATTGTACTTAAAAAGGATTCACAACCTTTTCTAGACATAATTATGAAAATCATTATTGAATGAATGGAGTCTTAGTTTAATGGCCTCCAACAAATTATACTTTTCACCTCAGGAGCAGAGCAGATCAGACTGGGGTGGTCCTCTAAACAGTATACTGTATTTCAGATGGCAGAAATCTCTCTCTTTCTCCACATCCTTCCACCTATATGCAGTGCACATTGGCAGGGATATATATATATATAAAATCATGAAACAAAGTGAACCATTTTCAGAAATTCAGAAGAATTAAGGCTTCAGTTTCTAAAGTGAATTTTATGCCAGGCACAGCTACATTAGAAGCATATTTCTTTTTCTGTATAGGTACACGAGAAATGTTATGGTCCATAGATAAATTTCTGAGAAGTTTTTAAACCATAATATTTCATTACCCTAGCTCTTTGCTTACAGAATTGCTTTTTTATACCCTTTCCAATTATTTGTTTGTCAACTTTTGTGCAAGAAATCTTTGTGTATTTTTTTAAAAAATCTGGGAATATGTGAATGCTCCATTTACATGGTGGAGAGATGGCCACCTTTGTCTGCCTCTAGTGTCATCAAGCTAGAATTGATGAAGTTCTTTAGATATACCCAAGATCCTCATTGTAATTATCCCTCAGCAAAACCTGACTTTACTTTTCACTGAAGAATCCAGAATTTCCCTGGTACATGGCTTGAAAACCACTTCCTTATTCAGTTTTCTCAGACATTTTATTAACCATTAAAAGACCAAAAGGATTTTTATTTCTGAAAATATGTAAAGAAGGGTTCCTTATGGAGAAAAATTGCTGATGTCACCAATTCTAAATAATAATGTCGCAGTATTTTTAACACCTATTACAGGATTAATGACTTTATATTTGAACAGTAGATTTAAAGATAAATAAAAATAATGAGCCCCAGGCCAGAAACTTAACATATAAGGTTTTGCATACATTTCTAAATGAAAACATTTGTTTGCTTTATAAACTTCTCAATGCCTTCATAATAGAGCATACCATATTATTACATTTATGTAAAAATGTGTCCTAAAGAATCAGAAGAGGAAAATGTATTATGTTTACATGTTTCTAACGTATTTGAAAGTAGCCCAGGACAGAGATAATAGGCCTGAGGGCAGAACCACATGTCAAATGTAACACTGAGCATAAATAAATAAATAAATAAATAAATAAATAAATAAATAGATTTCCTCTCTATCTTGCTCTTTTTTTTTTCACTCTCATAATGTAATGATCAGACTAGTCTATGGCCCAATTTTGTTTCACATGTGCTCATTCACAAGTGTATTCTGTCACATTTCCATATGCATCTGTACCTAAAAGAAAAGAAAAACCTTTTGTTTTGAATGCACTTTATGGTAAAGAAAAGGGGATAGCAGATAGGTTTATCTGACTCACCAGCTCCTCCCAGCATATTAAAAAAGCACAGATCTGTAAATCTGGTCACCCCAATGGAAATCATAAGAAAAGTGGAGATTGGCGAAAGGGAGAAAAAATCAACCTTGGATTAATTTTGAAGAAACCTTCAAGGCTGCAGAAAGCTCAATTTTGGCAGGCTTAACTGTCAAATGAAACTGGTTGTTTCATTTCCCATGTGTATATTGTCAATTTTGAATAAAATTTTTGCTGAAACATGTTGAACTGCTCTTCTTTCCATACTATTTTTGCCTTTGGTACCAAATTTTCTTTTAAAGAAATAATGCACAGCAACACATCTACTTTGCTAAATGAGATATAACTGCACGATACTGCACTGCATTGTTTGTTAGGCTATCTTTGAAAACAATCCGAATGATTCAGTTAGTTTAACAAAAAATTACAAGACAGACACAACAAGCACTTGAATTGCGCCTCAAAACAGATTGGTATCTAGAAAACTGCTGTAATATAGGAGTTGCACATTCCCTTCAACTAGCTCTGATCTATCTGGACCCTTCTGAACCAAGTTCAGTTTCCAGATATTCTTCAGAGAGGACTGCATACAGTGAGTATTGTAGTAATCCAAACAAGATGTAACCAAGTTCTGTCTCACCATGTATGCATTTGGCACATAAAGAAACAGGCACTATTTGCAGACAACTTATTATGGAAAGGCAATCACGATCAACACTAATACATTGGACATGCAAGTGTGAAAAGGTTCCAGGAACATACATTCATTCTTTCTTGTGCTAGAGCAGAAATGACAGTTACTTTTTGTGAATGTTCCTCCACTAAGAAGTAAACTTCTCTTTTTAGTAATATCTGGTTGGGTGGCTAAAAACTTGAAATGCCAATTTCATTCCTGACTGTTCTCACTCTGTACATTCCCATCTTCTCATAGTACCTGTAGCAATGGAGGTTTACTACACACTTTCCCTATAAACCCATTCAGAAAGTAATGTAGTTCACATCCTGTAGTAACTAATAGAAAGGGAAATATGATACAGGAAGCATTGTCCTTGTTTCAAATTTGTTTGGTATGCCTTTTGCTGGCATTGTCATGCAGCCAAGTTGGATCAGCTACATCTCACCATGAAATTATTACATTCATATGCAATGCCTGATTGGCTAGAATCATATATATATTGAGGAAAATAAAACCTTCAAAAATAATACCAAATAGCAGCAAAATGACTAGGAATGTTAATAAATAGAAGCAAAAAGAGGAAGAAAAGGGGGATGTGTTTAGAGATGACTCAGGACAGTTAAAAAGTTGTTTTGTTTCTTGGAAATCTCAGAATCATATTTAAGTTGAATATTTGCCATAAAATTAATTGGACAGAAAAAAAAAGATACTCATTGCCAAAATCAGCAACAAAAAGCAAAAATGCTGCATCACAAGCAACTAAAGTAAATAGTTTTTACAACAATGTATTCCAAAGGCTTGGTCAAATGTGAGTAGATTCTTAAAATATCTACAGGATGAAAAACTATGGAAACAATAATTTATTTTTCCACTAATCTATGTATTATAAGCAGTAAAATGTATTCTACCTAAAATTGAATTGGTAGCATTATCAATCGCAGAAAGTGAACTGCTGAGACAAATAGAGAATAAAAGTAGAGAGCTCCGTATTGAATTCTTTGTACCAATCAAGAGAGCGTTGAACTTAGGATAGGTTTAAGACAGAGTATTGAAGTTTGAAGTACACTTCTCCTTTCTCATTTACTACATATTGTAACATGAAAAACACCCAGTTTGAACATGTCAACCCCCACTTTCTATCAAAACCACTGAAAAATACTCCCATGGTTCCATTTTAAATCCATTTGTCACATAGATGGGGGTGGTAAAGATTGTTGAGGAGTAGTCTCGATGTAGTCTTTAGTACGGGACAGGGATATCTGTGGGCAGAGATAATAAAAACCTCCACATTGTCATGGATTAATCACTTCCTGATCAAGGCTGAACTAAGAACCACTATCTGCCCCACCGGGGGTGGGTGGACCCATTAGAATGGTCCGCCTTCGAAGACAATAGAACCAATTGGATTCCAGAAAGCCTTAGAGGGTTTAATGGTTGGCAACGCTGGTGATTCTGCTGAAGCTTTGGTGAATACCTGGAACACCGATCTCGCCAAGGCTATCGACACAATCGCTCCCACTTCTAACTGGAAGGCTTGGTATACGGAAGTGCTTAGGAAGTTGAAGCTCGCTGGACAATGACTGGAGTGCATCTGGCGGAGAACTCGACTCTTATCTGACAAGACTCATAATAGGAACTTTCTTTGTTCCTATCGAGAGGCAATATGTGTAGCGCAGAGATCCTTCTTCTCTGCACATATTGCATCTGCAGAGTCTCATCCAGCAGAACTGTTTAGGGTGGTAAGGGAGCTGACACGGGTTCCACCAGCACAGAACCCACTAGTTAACCTGACAATGGCCTGCTGTGATGCATTTAACAACTTCTTTGCAGATAAAATTTCTCAGACAAGAGCTGACTTAGATGCCAGTGTTGTAACAGAATGATGAGCTGATGAGGTGTCCAGCAACTCCGTTAATGAAATTATACTGGCTCGGTCTCAATCTGTGAGTACCAATGACATGGACAAGTTCCCTGGTAGAGTGAGGAGGACAACTTGCCCTCTCGATCCTTGCCCGTCATGACTGGCCATCCGGGGGGGGGGATGCATTGAAGATGTTCCTTAGGGACATCATCGATACATCCCTCAGGGAGGGTCACATTCCACCTTGTTTGCAGGAAGCGGCGGTTAGGCTGCTTCTGAAAAAACCTTCCCTAGTTCCCCTGGATATGGACAGCTGTAGGCCGGTCTCCTTATTACCCTTTTTAAGCAAACTGATTGAGAGGGCGGTTGCTCTTCAACTCCAAGCTCTCTTGGATGAAACCGGTTATCTAGATCAGGGTTAGGCAACCTTTCCCCTTTAAAGGCCAAGGGACTTCAGCTCCCAGAAGCCTCAGCCTTGTTGGCCAATAGTCCCATGTTGGCCAATAGCTCTTGGGATTCTGGGAGCTGAAGTCCCTCGGCCCTGAAAGGGGAAAGGTTGCCTACCCCTGTTCTAGATCCATTTCAAACTGGCTTTAGGACAGGATTTGGAGTTGAGACTGCCATGGTTGCCTTATCTGATGACCTTCATCTGAGCATCGACAGGAGTAGTGTGACCCTGTTGGTGCTCGGAAGGTTGGAAATTGGAGGCACTGCACTGCAGTGGTTCTGCTCCTTCCTCTAGGGCAGATTCCAGAGGGTGTTGCTCAGGGACAGTTGCTCTACTAGGAAAGAACTTAATTGTGGCATCCCTCAAGGTGCTATCCTGTCCCTGATGCTGTTCAATAGATATATGAAGCTGCTGGGAGAGATTATTCGAAGTTATGGGGCGGGGTGTTATAAGTATGCTGATGACACCCAGATATATTTCTCCATGTCTCGGTCATCAGCTTTGACTCCAGATGGCGTCTCTCCCCTCAATGACTGTCTTAAAGTGGTAATGGACTGGATGAGGAAAAACAGATTGAGAATGAATCCAGATAAAATGGAGGTACTTGCAGTAACTGCCCCGAAACTAGGCATTGAGATACAACCTCCAGTCCTGGACGGGGTCACACTCTCCGCTAAGGACTGTGTACGCAGTCTGGGGGTGCTCCTGGATGTCACTCCAGATGATTAATCAGATAAATGTGATGGTCAGGAGCACCTGTTATCAGCTTCAGCTGATACGTCAGCTGCACCCTTTCCTGGCAGTAAGGGACCTTGAAACTGTGGTGCATGCACTGGTAGCCTCTCATCTTGATTTCTGCTCTACTTGGGGCTACCCTCGTGGTTGGTCCGGAAACTTCAACTAGTACAGAACATGGCAGCCAGACTGGTCTTAAGTACCCGCATTTTCCGGCGTATAAGACGACCCCCAACTTTTCCAGTTAAGATATAGAGTTTGGGATATACTTGCCGTATAAAACGACCCCTCTTCCAACGGGGGAAAATGAGAAAGTGTTGGGGGGAAGGACTGCCAATATACTAGGTGATGCATTCTGGGGTATGTACAATTTACGGCCAAGTAAGTGACCCTGGGCATGTCACACACTCTCACCCTCAGGGGATGGTAATGGCAACCCCCATTTGAAGAAACATGCCAAGAAAACCCCATGATAAGATTGCCTTAGGGTTGCCATAAGTCAGAAAGGACTTGAAGACACATGAGAACAACAAAAAAGTCTGCAGTTGTTTCATAGGTAGTCCATGGGATTAGGAGCCAGCATGGTGTAGTGGTTTGAGTGTTGGACTAC
>CM034701.1:291146928-291162322 GCA_020142125.1 Phrynosoma platyrhinos
TGAGCAGCTCCAAAAAAGCTGTTAAGATGGATCTCTTCTGGCAGGCCTAAGATTTCCCAGCCTAAGAGTTAGTCTTCCTCTCCTTCCCTACTCTTGGCTGTAATGAGGGTTGGTCCCTTTTAATGTATGTATTTTAAATGTGTTTTTAAATTTGTGATATTGTTTAATATTTTTTAGGGGGGGTTCTGGGGATGGACGGGGTAAAATTATTATTATTATTATTACCTAACAATTAGTACAAAAATGAAAATACAGAGTGTGAAACCATTTTATTTTTTTAAAATCTTGAAAAACTAAAATAAAAATTGTTTGTGTTTAATATGCTATGTCACAGTGAATAGCACATGTTATGAATTAATCTGATCCATGGTGTTAAGGAACTATAAAGTAACACGAGGTGTAACAGTTCAAGGTTTGTTAAAATAAAGTTAGATGTGGTAATAAAAGATAAAAAGTGCATCTCAGTCTATGCCTATCAGATGAGCCTAATTTTGCATACTGACTTTCCTTGACTTTATCTCAAAGAATTACTTTATGGGTGATCAACATCTTGGAGGTGTGATGCTATAATTTCCAGATACTCCTTCAGAGACTGCAATAATGTAATTTTTTAACTGTTGGTAGAATTCTATGTTAAAGTTGGCATGTTCTAGCAAGAAAATGCTTCACAAACACTGAGCATATATACCTTATTTTCTGGCATATAAGACTACTTTTTAACCTGCAAAATCTGGGGTTAAAGTGGGGGGGTCGTCTTATACGCCGGGTATAAGGAGGTTCATGATAGATTTGCCTTAGTGTCTTCATCAGTTGGAAATGACTTGAAGGTGCACAGCAACAACAACAACAGTTTTGGAAGTCATACTCTTCCCAAACTCTATATTTTAACTGGAAAGTGGGGGGTTGTCTTATACGCCCTGTCGTCTTATACGCCGGAAAATACGGTACTTAAGATCAAAGTACATGTAACAGAGGCACCCATATAAAACAAGGGTCACAAGAAAAAATGATTTTCACACAACCACAGGAAGAAGATGAGTAGAATGAAATTGTTCTCCACTTAATAACCTTCACTATGGCACTGCTGGGATTTTCTGTCAACTTGGCTCTAATGAGAAATGAGCAGGACAGGGAAGAAAAGTGCTTGGGATGGCAGACAACTGGGAGTTAAGATGAAGAAGCAGAGGCAGTTACACCTGCATTTTATATGGGAATGGGGCAGAAATTATAGAAACAAGCATTCTGTGTCTATGCCATCATATCTATTATAGTTATTAGACACTATGAGATTACCAAATGGGAGTGACAAAAAAATCAATGAACTTTATAAAAGATTTTCTTATTGGGACAACATGATCATGATCAGCTTAAGATTCACTGACTTCAAAGGGACTTAGTGTGATAAACTCTTGATTGTATCCATGCTATATCACTTCAGTGAACATTTCCCATTCATGGGGGTTCAGTTCCAGGGCCCCACATGGACAGCCAAAAAGTTCTAGATAGTCCCATCCCATAGTTATAAATGGTGGTGCCATACACATAGATGTGCCAGCATGCATCATCATTGGATAATATGGGATGTGACAATGAGTGGGCAGTCAAATCCAAGGATCACCAATATGAAGGGTTCACTGTACCTGTTTTATTGATATATGAAACTATGAGAATCATAGGTTTTTGCAACAATTTGAGAAAAAAATCAGTCATAAAGTAATGATCAGCAACATAAAATTATTTGGCAAGGTGCCTAATCACCCCTGGGTTTTTGACTACTGAATTTTCTAATAAAGATTCTACTACTGGAATTTTCTAATAAAGATTCAGATTGTTCATCATTACAGAAATGATACACCCCATGTTAGAGACAGAAGACAAGTGTAGATTTTCTGCAAAGCTTGAAGGACTTCTATGTATATTAAAACATTAAAATGTCAACCTAGAAACTAACACTGACTAAAGCTCCTGGATATATGTATTCAGACCTGCAAATGCTCTTGAAATATGCATCTTTGCCATCTGGGGAAATGCTAGGACTATGTTTTTCATTATAATGTCTGAACTGACCCTAACAAACTATTGTTACTTTTGAGTAGTTCTATCAGCAATGAAGTTTTCATAATGGTAAACTTTGCTGAACAGGAGAGAGAGAGAGAGAGAGAATTAGAGCTCGGAAAAGTTTTGGACTTCAGCTCCCACAATCCCCCACACAACTCTGAACGAGCAATGTTTCCAAGCTCTGACAGAAACGGATCAATACAGCTTCATGAGTATTTGCAGTCTCTTGAGGGAGCTAGCACTGACGATTGTGTGTGTGTGGGTGTGTGTGTGTTTCCTGAGCTACACAGAATGCTTCTTCAACTGATCATTTTGGTTGGATTGTAACATGTAAGGAGCTGAGTACCTTCTCCTTTTCCTATGTAATATTTTCTGTTTTAAAATTTACAAATTTGAATCCAGTTGTTTGCAAAAAAGCAACACACAATTTCAACATTTCATTGTCAATATACTAAAAAAAACCTTCCTATCTTGCTACATCTTTCCAACCTGAAGATGCAGATTCATTTGCACCCTGCTGTTTAATTGCACTGAAGCAATAAATCAATAAAAATCCAGAACATCAAATTTCAAATGGATGGCCACCCAGTTACTTCATTTGCCAATGAACAATCTGGAAATAATCACACCTGGCCAATCAGATGACAAATTTCTCAGCTTATAAATAAAAATTTAAAGGGGTGGAGAAAAAGAAATGCCCATATTTAGCAAACCATAACAATGATCACCTCATCCCTACTGTAGGATCACCTAGAGTAGAATCTTATACTTTCCCAGGCCAAGATTTATTTCATTGTTTACTGTAGACATGCTGCTGCAACCCAACACTGAAAGTCTGTCTCCACCCTCACCTCCATCTTCCTAAAGCAATGCTGAAAAAAACACACCTCAGTCTAGGAAAGAGAAAAACGGGAGGGCTGGGGTGGACTTCTGTAAAAATAATTTGTAAAAAGGATCTTCTTTGTCTGAAACTTTATTAATGGAGGTGTGTTGCATTGTGTACAACAGATGTTCTTACTTGTTTATTTAATATGGTATATAGTCTTTTAAGGGGGGGTACTGTATTGTTGTTATAATTGGAATTTATGGTTTTAATCTGTATCGTCTATTTGTAAACCGCCTTGATTGCTTAGGTAAAAGGCAGGATATAAGAAATAAATTATTATTATTATTATGGCTTGTCCTTAACTCATGCTGGAAAACAGTGCTGAGAGTCCATATTATTCTCCTGTTTTACATTCTTAATAGTGTACCTAGAAAACACTATTAATAGATATACTGTATATTCTTCTATGGAAAAGAAAGTGGAAAAAGCAGCAGACCATAAAAAAGGACACTGGAGTTCTAGTCACACTAACACAAATGTTGTTTTTGTTTTCATAATCAAATCATCTGTACCCACAGTTACTCATTATATACAAATGTAAATTAGTGGTGGTGTTCTCAGGAGCACTGAAGTATTATTTCTAGGTATCTACTATTTAAAGGTATTGCACAACAGGTTTTTAAAATCAGCAATGAATAATACCTGTAAACTTTTAAGAGACAGTAGTAGAATGCAAGTAGAGTCCTAATGACTTGGGTGCCACTTTGGGAGAAAGGTGGCATATAAATAAATAAATAAATTCCCCAATCCTCTTTTGAAGATTTCCAAGTTGGCATCCACCATTGCACTGCCTGGTGGAAAATTCCAGTTTTACTAGTTGTGGAATATCTCCTTTTATTTGTTCTGTATCACCTATGATTTACCACAAATAGAGATGGCTCCAGGGATGATCACAGGTTCTAGTTTTGTAAGAACATAAGATCATCTGATTTTCCACTCCCTGAACATGATACATAATTTTATATTCTTTGATTCTGTCTCTCAATTATTTGTTTATTTTCTAAATTAAAATGCCCCCAAAGTTTCAACTTTCCATCACATAGAGAGCCACTGGATAGATACACTTTGCTGTTCCTTTTGCAACTCTACAATATTCTTTTTTAAGCTATAATGATGAAAATAGAAGATAGTATTTATTTATTTATTTATTTACTTACTTACTTACTTACTTACTTACTTACTTACTTACTATTAACGATATATATCTCACCTTCTATTTCACAAGATCCCAGGATAGCATACCAAATACAGCCTGCCTGTCCCATCCATGGTTTTGAGCATCCATGGATGGCAAGTCCCATTACCCCAATGGCTGCATGTGCACACAGCTGTGACAAAGCAGCTGCACACATGCATGCAGCCATTGAAAACCACAGGATTTGAGGTCCCACTTTTTTTTTTTTTTTTTTTTTTTTTTTTTTTGCATCTGCAGGGGTAGGTGAATTTGGAATGGGGCCCCTGCAGATACTAAGAACTGACTGTACAACCCCACAAGCACTTTCCTGTGTGCCCAAATAAATCCTGTATTTCCTCAACCAAGACAAAGAGGCACCTATTCACATATGTTTTATGGCTGCAAGTATCAGCCACACCAGCTCAAAGATAATCAGTTCTCCATTATAGTTATGCAGCAAGAGACTGGTGAGTCCTGAGGCCCATTTGTGCAAAAACTTGACATAGCTGTTTTAGGATACCTCTATATCAGGGGTAGGCAACCTTTCCCCTTTAAGGGCCGAAGGACTTCAGCTCCCAGAATCCGAGGAGCTATTGGCCAACATGGGACTACTGGCCAACATGGCTGAGGCTTCTGGGAGCTGAAGTCCCTCGGCCCTTAAAGGGGAAAGGTTGCCTATCCCTGCTCTATATAATGGCAGTTCATAATCTACCTCAGGGGTAGGCAACCTTTCCCCTTTAAGGGCCGAGGGACTTCAGCTCCCAGAAGCCTCAGCCATGTTGGCCAATAGATCCTGGGATTCTGGGAACTGAAGTCCCTCGGCCCTTAAAGGGGAAAGGTTTCCTACCCCTGATCTACCTCATTCCATAGACTAGAAGTGAACAGCCTGTGGCCTTCCAGATGCTGGACCTTAGCTTCTTCAGGCCAATGGTCTGTGATTACAGAAGTTGTTATCCAACAGTGTCTGAATAGCAACATGTTTCACACCCTTGATCTAAATTTTAAAGGAAAAGGTAATTCTCTCCCTCCCCATCTTTCAAATAATACTTTCTTCTTATGTAAACTGGCGATAGCGACAATAGGGAATGGGGTAGAACATTCTTAAAATGTGCTCCAGGGTAGTAACGTGATTGTTCTCCAGTGTAGTCCCCACTTAAATCATAATTATTTTCTGGGTGCCAAACTTATTTTTATCCTTTTAAAAACATCTATTAGTTTCTTGTGAATTTGCTGGCTATTTTAAGTCTTGACATTATGCAGTTACACCAAATTAATTGACATTAATCGGGAATAAAGCACAGCCTCCATTGATGCCTGTCAAACACTGTACAAACAGGAAAGGTCATTATAAATATCTAATGTTTAAGTGTGCATTCTGTCAAATGAAATACCCAGGAAAGCAACAACAGCATGTGATTTGCAGCAAATTAATCAATTGGATTTATAGGTGTTATTTCATAGCCCCATGTATTAAAAAGTCATAAGTTTATATTTTTCTGTTTATTTCAACAAGTAGTGACTCTGACACCAGGTTGCACTCATACTCTGAAGGCAGTGATCTTCAATTCAAAGTTCAGATTTGAAGTTTAATGGATAATCCTTTTTATGAGAACTTTATGCTCCTGATTGTGTCTAATTCACTGCATAAATCACCTTGAAGAAAGATGTTCCGCTCTCACTTTCCAATCTTGTTTGGAGCTGTTGCTAAAAGCTTTTAATTTGGGAAGTCTGTCTCCGAGTTGACTGCGCCTCACTGGTTTCAGCTCAATTGTTTCCCTAGCCAGCAGAGCATTTCATTTTTTCCTGAAGGTCACTGCAGACTGCCAAGGCTTTGAAAGCACACCAATGTTTTCAGTGATGCTGCAATATAACATTGCAGTACCATTAGCATAAATTGAAATGGGCATGTATGTGTGTGACTTTTCCTGTCAACAATTATAATATTTATTATAATACAAAGGAAACAAGGTCATCAACAAAGGAAAAAAATAGGTAATAGCCTATCGTCTTGAGTTTGTCTTTATTTCACTTGCCTTGGAGTCATTAGAATATCTTCAGTATTATTTTACTTGGTGGGGAGTACAGTGAAAAGACATACACATTGACTTGTAATGTCATCAGCTTAGGTAAATGGCTGCTCCTACAATAGTATTACAAAGTTGCAACAAACAAGAGAGGCAAATAGCAACATGCAGAATAAATACTGTAGAAACTCCTATCAAAAGAGTAACACAGTGGCTATCTGTAGGCGAAGGGCTGCCATTAGCTATAATAGACAGTTAAATTGATCCAGCATTGTTTATTCTCATTCTCTCTCCCTCTCACTTTTTCACATGCACACACAGAGAGATGAAATAAATTAAGTGGAATAAACTAAGTAAAATAATATTTTCAAGCCGTGGATACTTCAATCCATGGATAAAAAATCAGTGGATACAGAGGGCTGACCGTACAGTACTTTTTCACAACACAGGCATACCTCTGTTAATAAAATCTCTGACAAATAAGATCCTTTTCAGAAAATCTTTTTATACTTGCCCATTCCCCCATTTCCTCCTCATCCTCTGCATAGCTAGA
Organism: Phrynosoma platyrhinos; assembly: GCA_020142125.1. NCBI lineage: Eukaryota > Metazoa > Chordata > Lepidosauria > Squamata > Phrynosomatidae > Phrynosoma > Phrynosoma platyrhinos. The sequence continues at coordinate 291,153,624 of CM034701.1, forward strand.
ATTGTACTGTAGCTGTTTGTGCCACTCTGCAATAGTCAAGGTAAATTAGCTGCCTTCAGAATCCCTTTGTATTTGTGAACAGCATAACAAAGAGAAAAGGGAGAGCGGATATGTCTGCCTCACCAGTTACATCTAGCATGTTAAAGAAAGAGAAAATAATACAGTAGCCCCTCCCACTTTCAGGGGATCCATTCTGGACCCCCGCCCACGAAAATGGAAGCTTGCAAATATTCAAACCCATTGAAAATAATGGTGTGTGCACCAGTGGCATGCGTAGGGTGTGTACACAGGCACACATGCAAGTGCACACCACCATTACATCCCTCCCTACCTGTCCCTTCCACAAAGAGTGGGACCGCAGACTTTAAGTCCACAAACAGGGAGGGACAACTGTATATCTAAAAGTTTGCCCAAAGTGGAAATAATAAAGAACTGAGAGACTGGTGAAAGAAAAAAAAATCATTCTTAGATGCATTTTGGAAAAACTTTTCAACATATTCATTTACTTTTGCAAGGTGTATCTGATCTTTCATGCATGTATATTGTTAGTTTTGAATTTTATTTTATTTTATTTTATTTTTATCCCACCTTTCTCCCCACCGGGGACCTAAGACAAATAAAAATTCTACAAACATATTACAATAAAACAATTAAAATCTTATCTAAACTAATATAAAATTACAAACATTAAAACCACACTAAAACCATGATACCCACTCTATATAACAAAAAGCCATGCCACGCCATGATTATACATTAAAAGCCTGCTTGAATGAATCCAGTTTTGCTTGCCAACGAAAGGCAAGCAAGGAGGGGGCCAGCCTTGCTTCTTGTGGAAGGGCATTCCAGAGAAGCCACTGAGAAGGCTCTCTCTCATGTCCTCACCAGGTGAGCCTGATATGTTGGTGGAACGGAGAAAAAGCCTTCTCCTGAAGATCCTAGGGCTCTAGCTGGCTCATATGGGGAGATACAGTCTCTTAAATAATCTGGGCCTAAGCCGTGCAGGGCTTTATAAGTCATAACCAGCACTTTGAATTGTGCCCAGAAATGAACTGGTAGCCAGTGAAGCTGTTTTAACAAGGGAGTTATGTGGTCCCTATAACTGGCCCCAGGTAGCATTCTGGCTGTAGCATTTTGCACATGCTGAAGTTTCCAAACAGTTTGCAAAGGCAGCCCCATATAGAGTGTGTTGCAGGAGTCCAACCGGGATGTAATCAAGGCATATGTCACTGTAGCCAGATCTGAGTTTCAAGGAATGTGTGCAGCTGGCGCACAAGTTTTAACTGTGCAAATGCATTCCTGGCCACTGCTGAAACCTGGGCATCCAGGCTCAGAGTTGAGTCCAGTACCACACCCAAGCTGCAAGCCTGAGATCTTAGGGGGAGTGTAACCCCATCCAGCACAGGGAATGTCCCTATTCCCTGATCTGCCTTACGATTGACCAGGAGCATCTCTGTCTTCTCTGGATTAAGTTTCAATTTGTTTGCCCTCATCCAGTCCATTACTTACTGCAGACACTGGTTCAGTACTGAGACAGATTTCTTGGAGTCAAATGGAAAGAAGAGATAGAGTTGGGTGTCATCTGCATATTGGTGACACCTCACCCCAAAACTCTAGATGACCTCTCCCAGTGGTTTCATGTAGATGTTAAATAACACGGGGGACAAAACAGAACCCTGTGGGACTCCACAGGTCAGCAACTAAGGAGTCAAACAGGATTCCCCCAACACCACCTTCTGAGTTCACCCCTCCAAGAAAGAAAGACTAGAACCACTGCGTAACAGTGCCCCCAAGCCCCATCCCAGAAAGGGGGCCCAGGAGGATACCATGGTCAATGGTGTTGAAAGCCGCTGAGAAATCAAGCAGGACCAATGGGGAAACACTTTCTCTGTCCAGTTTCCTGTGTAGGTCATCCACCAAGGCAACCAAAGCTGTCTCTGTCCCATAGCCATTTCATCCAGAAGCCCTGGTCCTAGGGTTAAGGTGTTTGCTTAAACATCTTGAACTGCTCTGTTTTTGTTTTGTATTCCAGGAACCTATCCCTGTTCTTTCCATGTTATTTCTGCCTCTGGCACCCATGTTTCTGTTAAAGAAGTAAAGCCCAGGAATGTATCTTTTGTCAACTGTAGTATACCTGTATTATGTACCATTTAATAACAGATCTTGCCCTCACAGATCCAAATGGGCAAATAACCCCTTATTCTCTTGTGCCCATGCCACAGTTACAGTTAAGGATCTTTTATTGTGACTATTTGTCCAGATCCTAAGGACCAATGGCTTTTATTGAAGGATGACCACAACTGTGTTTTAGGCAGTGATGTACACTTGTGTCAAATAACTTGGACTCAAGTTGCTTCAATGATTTGTCTTGGACTAAGGGCCTTTGCAGACTGCCAGAAATAGTGCACATTAAATTGAGGCACTGCCCTGGTTCAGTGCTAGGGAGTCATGGGAACTGTATTTTTTCCTGAGACATTGAGCCTTCTCTGTCAGAGAGCTCTGGTGCCACAATAAATTACAGTTCCCATGATTCCCTAGCACTGAGCCAGGGCAGTGATTCAATTTAATGTGCACTATTTCTGGCAGTCTGCTTAGGCCCTAAGCTAGGTAATACATGATGTACTGACGATTCAACTTGAGACATGCACATTTTTAGCAACCAACTTGCTGCCCTAAGTTCATCCAGAAACAGCAAGTGTAAATCAAGGAACTTGAGGTGAGCTGAGGACTTCTCAGCAGCCTGTCCCCTCTGCACATTGGAGAAGCCTTCTAAAGCTTTTGATCCTTATGCCTCAAGTCTGTTGCCTTATATGTTTGCTGTTCCCCTCCAATAATTTTTTTTACCTAATTTTGTGCACATTTTGATTTTATAGCTATTGAAACTCCAACCCCCCCCCCCCCAGTCTCCTCTTTTCTCTTAAAGCTGGCTCCCAGACTTGAGCATTGACTTGAAAGTATCTTGCAAGGATTTAAGATTCAACTTGAGATTTGGAATAAAAGGTTTGAATACATCACTGGTTTTAGGACTGTTTAAACTGTGCATGTGTTTGTTTTTAACCTGTTTTTTTTTTTTTAAACCAGTGGATAGTGTCTTTTGTTCACAGAAGAGACTCTGGGGGTGTGCAGACGGGAAGCTCTGGGCCACCCAGGCAGTGGCGGATGGGGGCCATGGCTACCCCACACTGCAGCCCCGATCCTCCCTTTTGCCGCCCCCCAAAAGAGGGGCAAAATGCCACTCCTTTTAGGGGTGGCAAAAGGCTGCCCTAAGAGCAGGTGCATGGTTCTTCCTCGTCTTTTCTGGCGCAGCGCTTCAAAACACTGTGCCGGAAGGGCGTCAGGACGGTGTCGGCATGGGGTTGGGGCAGCCAGTGTGCGGCTGTCCCACCCAAACAGTGCCTCCAGGCCAGCCCTTTGGGCTGGTCTGCAGAGGCCCTTTGTTCCAGTAGTGGTCATATTGCCTCTTGCTGTTATTTGGCACTTCCCCAAAGCCCCCAACACCTTCTTCCAGATTGTTCCAGAGGATCCCTCAACACTGTAAATTACATTTCCATGCAGCCTAGAAGATGTGTATCAAAAATTATTTCTCCCACCCCTTGTGTAATAAAGTGCATCCCATGAGTGGATCTCCATTCATGGGATGTTCCTGCTATAAGCAATCCCATGTATCCAAGTAGATTAGCAGCAACTGAATGTTAAGCCACTTTCATTTAACTTTGGTTCTCCTGGAGGAGCACAGTAATGAACACTAAAATATATGCAAATAAAATATTTATTTGGGATGGTTTATAAATTACCAAAAAGCCATAATACAATGTTGTTGCTATGTACCATCAAGTCATCTTAAATTTATGACAACCCTGTGAAAAAGATGCATCCAAGAACCCAGGTCATCAATTGCACTGTTAGGTATAGCTATTTATATATAAATAAAACTCCTACTCATTTTATTAGCAATGAACAAGTTGAAAGGAAATGTTAAGACAAGTAGAATTATCTTTCATCCTATAACAACGTTAAGGTTCTAAATGTAATCTCATAATAACCAGCTGGATCTAGAATTTGGAAATTCACCAGTTAAAAGTACTTCATTTAATTCTAACCTGTTTCATATGGTAGGACTTTGCAGAGAGCAAAATACTAAGGAACATCATTGTAGTTGATAATTGCAACACAACTACACTAACACTAAAAACAAATATACCAATTCCAAAGTTAATTCTCAGTCAGCCAGTGATGATGATGATGATGATGATGATGATTTCTATCCTGCCCCTCTGCAGAAGCAATCGGGGAGGCTTACATCAATAAAATACGACAATGTACAATCTCAAACCCGCCCACCCCTTAAAATAGTATTAAACGTGATAAAGATTAAAACAATAAATGTAAATAACAATAACAATAAATGGAAGGTCAACATAGCAGAATGCCAGCAATAAATGTGGCAGCAGGTGGGGAAAAAATAAACTCGCTCCTTGGCCAGGAAGCTAGTCAGGAAAGGCCTGCCAGAAGAGATCCGTCTTCACAGCTTTTTTAAAAGCTGTCTAAGCTGGTAATCTGATGGATCTCGTCTGGCAGGCTGTTCCATAATCTGGAAGTGGTTACTGAAAAGGCCCTTTGGGAGGTTGTAGACAGCCTCGTTTTGATAGGCTGTAACAAATTCCTCCCAGAAGACCGGAGTGCGTGGAGTGGATTATATGGGAGGAGGCGGTCCCGAAGATAGGTTGGACCCAAGCCATTTAGGGCTTTAAAGGTGATAACCAACACCTTATACTGAGCCCAGAAACTAATCGGCAGCCAGTGAAGTCTTTTCAGAACAGGTGAAATATGGTCTCTTCTAGATGTACCAGAGACTAACCTGGCTGCCATATTCTGAACTAACTGAAGTTTCCTGACCAAGTACAAGGGTAGCCCCATGTAGAGCGCATTACAGAAATCCAAGAGAAAGGTCACCAGCATGTGTACTACAATTTCAAGAGCCCTTACTTCCAGGAAAGGGCACAGCTGGCGAATCAACTGAAGCTGATAACAGGCACTCCTGACCGCCACATTTACCTGATTAGTCACCTGGAGCAATAGGTCCAGGAGCACCCCCAGACTGTGAACACAGTCCTTCACAGAGAGTGTGACCCTGTCCAGGACTGGAGGTTGTATCCCAATACCTGGTTTCAGGGCCGCTACTGTTAGTACCTCCATTTTATCTGGATTCACTCTCAATCTGTTTTTCCTCATCCAGCCCATTACTGCCCTAAGACAGTCATTAAGAGGAGAGACATCATCTAAAGTCATAGCTGACAACCGAGGCATGGAGAAATATATCTGGGTGTGATCAGCATATTGATAACACTCCGCCCCATGCCTCCGGATGATATCTCCCAGCGGCTTCATATAAATATTGAACAACATCAGGGACTGGATGGCACCTTGAGGGATGCCACAATTAAGCTCCTTTTTAGTGGAGCCCCTGTCCCTGAGCAACACCCTCTGGAATCTGCATGAGAGGAAGTAATGGAACCACTGCAAAGCAGTACCTCCAATTTGTAACCCTCTCAGACAATCCAAGAGGATGTTGTGATCTATTGTGTCAAAGGCCACTGAGAGGTCTAAGAAGACCAGCAGGGTCACACTATCCCTGTCGATGCTCAGTCGAAAGTCATCAGCCAAGGCAGCCATGGCAGTCTCAACACTAAATCATATCCAGGGGGTCCAGGGAAGGCTTTTTCAGAAGTGGCCTAACTACTGCATCTTTCAAGCAAGATGGAATGTGGCCTTCCCTGAGGGATGCATTAATGATATCCCTAAGGAGTAGCCTTAAACATTCCATTTTCCCAATGTCAGAGGTTTCCATTTCAAACACTTTGGAATGTCAGCTACTAATCACAGAGGAGAGACCATTTAATGCAGAATAAATAAAAAATGGAAGAAGTCAAGGAATATGTTTTCCTGAACCCCTCCCCCCGCCCCATGCAGTGACTGGATTCTCAATTAATATTAAAGTTCCAGCCTCTGCAAAATAAGTATGTCCCGCACTGTGGATTTACCTCTATGTGACCTTCCACCCTATCCCAAGATTGCCATTCTCCATTATTTCTGTTTTAAGCTTCCTTGAATGCCATGGAATTGATTTTTGCAAGTAAATTCCTTTATTAACCTCATCAAACAACATGGGGAGACATTTTACTCCCATTACATAATAATAATAATAATTTTTATTTATATTTTCCTGCCTCTCCCTGTGGATCAAGGTGAGATTACAACAAAATTATAAAACAATGTACAAAAATACAATATATAAAAACCATAACAATAATAAAAACCAACAATCCAATAATAATAGTTTTCATATTTCATTGAGAGCCAGTGTAATATAGTGGTTTTAATGTTGGACTGTAACTGTGGAGAATAGGGTCTGAATCCCTGTCAGGGATTGTTGGAAACCCACTGGAAACCCTCTGGGTGACCCTGGGCAAGTGATGATCTCTCAACCTCAGAGAAAGGGAAAAGCAAAGCCCATTTGTACAAATCTTGCCAAGAAAACCCTGCAATAAATTCACCTTAGTTGGAAACTATCTGAAGGTGCACACACACCAACACTGTCCATTGGAGAATTTTTACAGAATTAAACCTACAATGTTGTTCCCTCTTAAGAGACTGTCACTTAGGTGGCATTAAGTAACAGCCCTACATTTCAACCACTTATTATTTAGTTTCGCTCTGAATTATTTGTTTTTCCCCAACCAATGTAACCTGATAGAATACACAATTTCCTTTTTGAAAACCAAAATGAGTGTGAAATTTAAGAAAAAAAATCTTCACAGAAATCTATTAGTTTTTCTGATTCACAATCAATGTTAGCATATTGAGGGTTTTTTCCATTTAAAAAAAGTCCAAATGACTTTTTAAAGAATGACCCCATTATACAAGTGATGCACCTCTTTAGCAGCCACACATATGGCTTTGTTTAGGATACATTTTGCTGTCAAAGATACATCGGTATGTGATTGGGAGTTGTAAAATACTCCCCAAATTAGATGTCATTGGTCAAGACAAAAAATTATATCTTCCCATAAAAGTTAACTTTCCTCCTGACAGTACACTGAGGTGGTGAAGAAAACTAACATTTTGGCTCCTGCTCAAATGGTATACTTTCACTAAATGAATACATGTCATTACATGACCACCCAGGACTGGGCAAAAAAAAAAAAAAAAAAGGCATAGCTGTGTGTGTTTTTATACTGTAGGTCAAATAAAATTGTGATGAATACATCAAGTGGCCTATTTAAAGACAGTATGACTCAGGGAAAGGATTACTAAAGGGCTGGCAATTGGAAACTGATTTTCCAAAGTGTAGCCATTCTGCACTACATATTATTAAACTGATTGCTAGTCATTCTTGAAATCATTCTTTTTTCAAAGAAACCTTCATCTCAGAGCATTGAGTTTCCACTACTTTTTAATAGTAGTTAAAGGCACAGTGGAAGTGGGGTGGGGTGGAAGAACAGTAGTCCTGCTCCACAGATTTAATGTGCATTGCACACAAGCCGTATAATGGCAGCTGGGTGGCTTCTAGGAGTAGCTTCATTTCATAAAAGTTGTTAACTTTTATCTTTGCAGTTATCATTCAGATTTACATATTTTTTTCCCAGCATTTCTTGACCCTCTGAATACCTGATATTATAAAAGTCTGCAGATTGTGCCTTATGAGGATTTTACACTTTAGTCACTTCTGGCACAAACTGTCACAAAAATAACGGACACAATGAACTGATTTTCTCAACATCATGCACTTAGAGACCAATGATGACACGGACAAAATTTCATCAATATACCATAATAACTTCTGGGTGATAATTATTACTTTATGATATGCCCTTGGAAGGCACAATCTGCAGATTTCTACAATATCAGGTATTTGGAGGGTCAAGAAATCCTGGGAAAAATGTGTAAATCTGGATGGTGACCATGTAGATAAAATTAAATCAAAACAAGCTTTCTGGCAATTTTTTTAAAGGTGATAATTAAAACTTTACAATACCCCCTTGTATGTGTGTAATGTGTATCCATCTGCCACTGCATAACTGGGGGAGAAACAAGAACCACCCCCTCTGAGATAAGGACACACAATGCTTCTACTTCCATGGAAATGCACCAGTAGCCAGATAGCATCTGGAAGCAATCTTACCGCAAGCAGCCCCAAACCCACACTGATGCCGTCCTGATGCCATGCGCCATTACGCATGGTGTGCGGCGTCAGGACACTCTCCCTTGTCATGCGACATCAGGACGGCATTGGCATGGGATTGGGGCAGCTGGTGTGTGGCTGCCCCACCCCAACTCTAATTCCCAGGTCAGCCCTTTGGACCAGTGTGCAGAGGTCCTAAGATGCAATTTACAGATTTCATTTTGTAGGCACACACATGATTTGTAAAGCAAAGTTATATATATATATATATATATATATATATATATATATATATATATATATATATATATATATATATATATATATAAAGTGATTAGTGCATAATAATAAGCATCTGTTATGGTAGTATATTCACTCTGAAGACTTCATTTTAATTTTTTTTTGCATCTCTCAATCAGTGACTAATGTTGTGACATGGTCATTATTTCAATAATGTTTAGTTTCTCTAAAGCAGGGGTAGGCAACCCAAGGCCCGGGGGCCGGATGCGCCCCCCCC
>CM034701.1:291162638-291187436 GCA_020142125.1 Phrynosoma platyrhinos
CCCCAATTATCTGAGGGACAGCAACCCGGCCCCTGGCTCAAAAAGGTTTCTTACCCCTGCTCTAAAGGGTGCTCACAAGGAAAGGGCGAGGAAGAGCCATGGCGCCGGCTCTTAGGGCAGCCTTTTGCCTCCCCTAAAAGGAGTGGCATTTTGATGCTCTTTTCAGGATGGCAAAAGGGAGGATCGGGGCCATAGCGTGGGGTTGCCGTGGCCCCAATCTCCTGCTTCCCAGGGTGCCTCTGTGCCACCCGTCTGCAGAGGCCCTTAGTCCCCTAAACCAAGTATGCCTCAGCTTGTGTATGAGCTGATCTAGCCTTCAACATTAAACACACTTTTATAAAAACTGTATTAAAATCAATAGGATTTATTTGCAAGCAAGTATGTTTAAGATTTAGGGGCTGACTTCAGTATGACAAATCTCTTTGCATACAATTCAAACATGCAAACACAGGCTTATCTTTAAAAGGTACCTCTACTTTGAGAAAACAGACAAAATAATCTTGGCATAATTTCAGTGCCTATTCCAAACAACAGCATTTCATGGACTTAGCTCTGTTCACCCTCAAAAACTGTAACATATTTTAGAACCCATGGAAAGTATAAATTTAATCTCTCACACCTAAACATGGCCTTCTGTGGAGCACCTTGCAAAATCACACAGCATAAAATGAGTATTGCCCTGCTAAAATGTTTAAGAGAACAGCAGCAAAGCATAAATATTCAAATGAAACGGAGACAAAACACTAGTGTTAAGATCCCTACTTTTGCAAAATATGCCACACATATTTAAACGGAGCACAGATCATGCAGGCTGTGAAAACTAAGTTCTTACCATGTGCAGACACTACAACTAGGGATGTAAAATGGCTGCATGCACATTGCAGAAATAATCCTATTTGACATCACTTTAACTGCCATGGCTCAATGCTATGGAATTTTGGGAACTGCATTGAGCCATGGTAGTTAAAACTGTATTATTTCTACTGTGTGAATGCAGCCTTAGTCATTTTTGACTACTGTCTCAAAAGAAAAAGAAAGTGAAAGCAGGTATACTCCCAAGAGCTGTTGTGGCAGCAGAAGAGAATAAGTAGAAGATATGTGGACAAAAGACACATAAAATTAATCAACAGGAAAGAAGGGAATTATAGCTCAGTTGTAGCATATGTACCTTACATACTTAAGATTCTTGCATACAGTTTTAATGGGCCCTCCCTCCATCCACCATTAGTGAGGGAGAGAAGGCAGGCCACTCCATAGGGCCTAGCCTGAACAAGAAGAAGGGCCCTCCCTCCATCCACCATCATCTAGAGGGAGAGAAGGCAGGCCAGCTCCATCGGGCCTAGCCTGAGGAAGAAGAAGGGCCCTCCCTCCATCCACTATCATCTGGAGGTAGAGAAGGCAGGCCAGCTCCATCAGGCCTAGCCTAAACAAGAAGAAGGGCCCTCCCTCCACCCACCATCATTGAGGTACAGAAGGCAGGCCAGCTCCATCGGGCCTAGTCTGAAGAAGAAGAAGAAGAAGGCCCTCCCTCCTTCCACTATCATCTGGAGGGAGAGAAGGCAGGCCAGTTCCTTCAGGCCTAGCCACAGTAAGAAGGAGGGCCCTCCCTCCAGTTCATCTGCATTGGTCCAGGCTTTAGAGGGAGAGATGATCTGTTGCCCTTATTCCCCTTCCCCACTGCCAATCCCTTATTCTTTTGTGTCTTGTCTTTTTAGATTGTAAGCCTGAGGGCAGGGAAATGTCTAATTAACCATTTGTAAACTGCTCTGATAGCCTTTTGGCTGAAGAGCGGGGTATAAATACTTCATAATAGTAATAATAATATCTACAAATAAAAGACCTCTGCATGAGAACATGGACAGCTAGCTGCTAGCAGTTAGAGGAGACTGTACTGTACTGTGCTACTTGGACCAACACCAAAGGCTGGAATAGTTACTTCTTTTTTAATTTATTTAAATTTATTTTAAAGATACAGTACAATAAAACTTACAGACATTAAAAAGAAAAGCAATACAAAACAGAAAAAAGAAGTGAAAGATAAGAAAAGAGAAAGTGACAAAGAAAAAAAAATGATGCTTTGTTCTTCCTTATAGTGATTATAATTATTCATAGATTCTCTATCTACTACTATAACAGTTCACTTTTTCCAATAACCTGTTCCCATTAATTTTCAAAATTACAAAATGCCAATTTTCCCCTACAATCATTAAGGGGTTTCAGATCTTTTCATCTGAGAGCCAAAACAGACTGGCTTGAAGGGGCAGCATCAAGTTGCCCCAGCCAATGCAGGATTGGGGCTGCAGCAACCATGCAATATGGCCCCACTCTGCTGTTTTGCCAGCACAAAAAGAAGAGCAGAAAACCGTTCCTTTTTGCACCAGCAAAACACCAACTTTTCCACCACCACGGCTTTTCGGTGCTCCTGCAGTGTGTAGCGTCTAAATGCCACACCGCCAGAGCACCAAAAAGCTGCCCCCAGTGTGGGTGGGCAGGCAAGCAGCTTCCCAGTGCCTTGGGATTGTGTGTCATCTAAACAACATGCCTCCAAACTGATGGGAAGCCACAGCAAAGGGACAGTTTATTTCGCCCCTTAGTTAGTATTAAAATCTTCTATAAGTTTTTTCATTGAACAATCTATGTATTTTAATCCTTGTATCTGTCACATTTAATAAAACATCCATACAACCATTTCCCATAAACTTGTACGTTCCCATTATGATTTCTAAGGTCTTACAACAATACATTATTTTAATTATAACCCAAAACTCAATCTCTTTTAACATCTATTTTTTCATTATATGGGCCTCGGCAGACGACTAATAGAGTCATCTTCGAGGCCCTGAAGAGGAGGTCGCCCTCGGAGTCGCCGGCCCTCCGCACGGCCGGCGCTCCGGGGATGACCTCACGCCGCAGCGACCACATGCGCTGCGGCGGAAGAGTCAGGGAAAGTGTGCCCACCGCTTTTAGGGCTCACTTTGCCTGACATCTAAAAGGAGCGCCAATTTGGAGCTCCTTTTAGAGACGCCGCAGGAGCGCCGCGATGCGGAGGCTGCGGTCCCGCGGCGCTCCGTCTGGCGGCATCTCCAGGGCCTCCGTCTGCTGAGGCCCATATGTTAGAGATAGAACATTCCAAAGCATACATTATTTTATTAAAAAATAACATTTGATGATCATTTTCTCTTTGCACACATATTTCCGCATTAATCTACATATATTCCCATTATCCATCCACATATTATAGTTAGAACATTCTGCAACTGATCATCATTTTATAATCTTTGGTATGAAATGGAAGGCCCAAATAAAGTGGTTTCAAACTGCTTTGAAGATGGGGTGTTTAGATAAATACATGCCTTCAAAGCAGGCAGAAACTGAAATGAAGCTGTATTCTGGGGCTAAAAACTGGAGCAAAAACAACCTAGGATATTTCAACTTAGCCCGGGAAATGCACACCCTCGATCCTGCATATAAATGCTCCAATGTGAAAGCAGTTTTGTCAGTGTCACCAGGAAAGATAAATTTTTGTGCAGCAAGGTTTGTGACACCAATAGGAAGAACTAGAAAATATATATTATGGACATTGGTAGTAACATGTTTGTGAGAACACAAACCCGGAAAATGTGGTGAAGATCAGAGCTATCTACTGAATAAAGTATTAGGGACAACAACAAGACTGACAAACAAAAGACTGTGACCAGTAATATATGCATGGTATACTCTGATGGGCTGAGAACTATCAGGAGGAAGCATGAATGTATCCAGTAATTCTATCAAACATATAACAACAATGTTTCTGTTGTACTGAAGAAAGTGTAGGAAAAGACATTTCTTTATGCCAGCCCATGATTCAAATTTGTTCAGGGATTATGGGAGCCAATTAACAATGCTTTCAAGGCAGTCCTGATCAAACTGATACATTTCTGTACATGTTGAACCACAGGCAGTGATTTAAACCTTTTGTTGCTGTTGTTTTAAATTGAGAAGTCTGGCAGTGACAGCATATTGATTTAATTATATTTCATAGATTGGTGATGATTTTAAAAAACTTGATTTTAATGTATGAGATATTAATGCAACACCTGATTAAAAATACTATTAATCTGTACCATAGGGAAAAATATAACAGCTGTGAGAGAGACAGAAATCTTACAACATATTAATTGAAGAGTGTACAATTAAGTAATACCACTAGCATGTAATTTGACAATAGCAAGTTCACACCTAAGCGAGACCAGCAAAACATCAAAAGGAACAGCATCTTGTATACCATAAGAAAAATGTTTCCTGAATGTTTTATGCAAAGCACAATAGTTCTATCTGTACTGCTCAATGGCTACACAGAGACACTTGCACCTCATTTCCCTTTTACAGGAGCACTTTGAGTTCATCTGGACTTCTAAGTAAAATGTCCATGGGATTGCAGCCCTCAAGTTATCTATTCTACAATTTGACAGAGTACCAGTGGCCAGCCATACATTTCAATAAAATCATACAGTGATGGTCTGTGACCTTTTGAGACACTGCTGTTCCAACTGATGATTAGCCTATTTATTATCTATCCATTCTTCCCTAACCTCCTACTGATGTTTATAAACTATAAGCAGTGTAAACACACAGATTTGTTGTTTTCCATTAGCATGTTGTTGTTGTTACTTTTTCCATTAGTGTGTAAATGAATGCTAAAGGCCCTGAATGCCCTGAATTTGGTGCTGCTTGGTCGCTCAGGAAACTCAGGCTGCATCTGTGCTGCAGATCTGACATCACTTTAACCACCATTACTCAGTGCTAGGGAATGGTCTCAAACTGGATGATTTTTGCAGTGCAAATACAGCATAAGCGGTTCCTGGACAAACAATATTGAGTTTGTATCAGCTGAGATTGTATCGGTTGCAGTTTACTTGGGTTTGATAAGGAAAGAGAGGTGTCATATCCATGGGACATTGCTGTTACAAAGGAAACACTGTACTATCAGATATATTTTATTGTTGTATTTTAACATGTATTACCCTTATAATTATGTACTTTAGATTATATGCCTCAGGCAAGTCTCTATTTTTAACTTAATTGATCATGTACAGTGATGTGTAAATTTATGGTGCTTTATAAATAAACTGTAATACTACTAATAATAATAATAATAATAAGATGATGATGATGATGATAAACAGGGATATGAACAATTCTCACCTTTCTTATCATTGCATTTCCAAGAATTTCACTGGCATTCTATCCCATTCTTTCTAACAGTTTGTTTTTCCCCTCCCTGAAAACGTCCACAAACCTATCTGCCACTTTCCCCTTCTCAAAGTCTTTGAAAAGAGAATGATGTTTTTTTTCCCAGAGAGTCAGAAGTTCATTATACACCTTCACAATTTCTGTCCAGTTAGCTAATAGTACTTGTGACACACATGGCTTTGTAAATTCATTCTGTTTATCAAACAGTTGACATGTTATGGGGAGCAGATGTGGAGGTTTGACAGCCTTGCCATCTTCGCTCTGTTCTGAATTTTCCCAAATATTTTGTTTGCCTATTTAACTGTTTACTTCACCAGCTGTGGCTCCCCTTATGGCTCATAGTAATGAGTTCCTTGGCTTGTTTCCCCAAAAATCTATAAGAAAGTCTCATTTTGGGGGGGAAAATGGAGTATGGCTCAACTGTAAGTTGATCTGCCATAAGTCAATGATGCCATGTTGCCATGTTGACTTGATGGCAGTTAACAACAACAAATTGATCAACTATTAGGCTACAGCAAACTCCAGTGCATGGAAAGCATCTGAAAAATGTTTTTTTTTTAAAAAAAAATCAATGGGATTGGAATACTAGATACTAAAGGGAGGATATTGGCAATTCAAACCTCGTAATGTGGGCAGCTCAAATGCAAAGATCTGACTTACTACAGACCAGCCTCAATATACACTTTTCTAAATGTACACACAGTTGTTGTTTTTTAATTTTTATTAACAAAATTCGTCTACATACAATACATACAACACTCATACATAAACAAAAAAGTTACACAATCAGCAATACAACAACAAAAAACAAACAAACAACTATATATATAATTTTCTAGTAAGATTCTTTCCTTCCAAATGAATGAGTATTTGCATTTTATAACGTAGCTTCTCTGTACCCCTAATCAAAGTAATTTATAACCTTTCAAATTATCTACCTTTACCTAAACATTTTTTTCCTTTCCCATATCCTTTATACATAGCCTCTATTTCATATCTATTATAACTCTCTATCACAATATTCTTTAAATCTTCCCCAATCTATAATGACTTCCTCTTCTGTTTTGTCATTTAATAGACCTGTTAAAATGTCCGATTCCATAGCTTCTCATAGTTTGTTTATCCATTCTTTTTTCAATGGTGTTATAGATTGTTTCCATTTTTTTGGCATAGAGAATTCTGGCTGTGGTCACCATATATAGTAACACACATTTATTTTTCTTTTCAAAGTCTTTCTCTAATACCTCAGTCATATTTAATAAAAAGAGAGTTGGCTCTAAAGGTACTTCGACCTCAAATATATTCTTCATTAATTCTTTTATCCTCATCCAATATTTCTTTGCTTCCATACCAGTCTACCATAAATGGTAAAAAGTAGCTCCCGCTTTTCCGCATTTCCAACAGTAGTCTTTACCTGTCTTATATAATTTGTTTAATTTTACCAGTGATAAATACCATCTATATACCATCTTGATATGGTTTTCTTTGTAGTCTTGACAATGGGTAAATTGATTTGTATCCCTCCACATTTTTTCCCAATATACACCTGCCTCAATATATACTTTTCTAAATGTACACACTAGTTTTAAAAACCAAAATCTTAAAAATTAACTGAGGTCCATACCCGAATTTTAGCTTATATGTTGCATTTAAAACATAAATTGAGTCTACTCTATGTTTGAACTAAAAAGCCAAGCTTATTTTTCTTCTCCCAAAAGATAGATCTGCACTATGGCCTTTGTCAGTGCAGAACTATATGCTAGTAATTCACATCCTGCCAAAATAAGGCTTAATCAAGATTTCTAAGGTTTGCTTTAGCCACTTGAGGCTTGCCTTAATGGAGCAGAGTTTCAAGAATTGTAAATTTATCATAATTATTTCACCTAGGATTTAGCATCTGAGCTGTAAATTTCTACAGGACTGCTTCTCTGAACTCCCTGAGAATTTAGCTGTATCCTCAGCTGTATGTTGTATTTATGAATTCAAGTAGAAATGAATAGGCTGTCTTAAGCCCAAACTAGCACCAATGGGAGATTCCTCTGAAATATAAATAGCAGCTTCAGAGAAGAACTTTATTGATCCTGATGTCAAAAACAGAAAGTGTTAAACTGTCCCTCTCCACTACACACAGTCTCAAGGCACCTCAGGTTTGGCTGCTACTTCTATAAGGAAAGTGTGCATGTTAACTGAAGTCATGGCATTAATGTCATGCCTACTTTTCTCTTTAGGATGACCACTTGAAGTCATTCTGAAGAAATCAGTAAGGGAGACACGTTAATGTCTAGTGAACCAAATGAAAGTATCTGCATACTCCTTTCAAGAAAGGGATCCTTTTACCAGGAAAATTATGCAGAATTTACTTTAGCACCTGCCAACATTCCTAAGCTTTGTGTATCCCCACTTCACCTTTTGCATAATGCCTGCTGGCGCAGCTGTTTTACTTACATATTTTGTTGTTATGGCTGCTGCTTCTCCTGCTGCTTTATCTTGTAACTGATACAGTTTTTCGTTGTGCTTCCACAGCTCCTTATGCTCTATTGCTCCTTTTTTGTGACTTCCACACCCGTTTCCCCAAATTCAGTCTGATGCTGACTGTTTCAACTTGTCAGTCTTCTCTCTTCAGCCTCTGTGTCATTCTGTATATCGACCTTGCCTTCACCTGCAGATCTCTTTTTCTATGCCACATACTGTGTTGGGCATCCAGCCACAACACTGGGACTATGCACAGAAAATATCCTACTGTTTTTGGGCATGGACTGAAACCCATTCGCCATCTGTTCCTTCTGATCATTGTAAATAAACCCTACTATGGGCTTGTCTACACAAGAACTCTTAACATCTCTAATTGTTGTTTTGCAACCTCTCCTCTGTGTAACTTTTTGTTTTGATTAGAGGCAGTGCCACTTTGATAATTTTAGTATAATCTAAATCATTTTGTAAAGTAATGATAAATATCACTTTGCCTTCTCAATGTTTTCTTTTAGATTGGCTGCATTCCTTCCTTCTGCCACACTCCCACCGTTATCAAGTCAACCAAAGGCTTTCCTTCCAGGTACTATGAAGGGGTCATCCTAATGACACAAACAAACATCTTCCAAAGATACATCAAAAGTGGAACAGAACTGCCTTCTTTCACTTAAAGTGCACAGAATAAAGTGGCACTGATGCCTTTTTCTCCACCTTCACTGAAGGATGGCAAAAAATTGTCACATTTAGCACCACCGGAAGTACATGAAAATAGAGTACCTTGCAATCACTTAGAAAGATTTGGGAGTAAAAGTGTTTTCTTCCTTCTTATTGCTTAAACACAGAAAGAAGCTTCTCTTCAGAGAGTTCTATGAACCACTAGGACCTTATCCCACAGGGCCAAAAGCAGCAAGAATCCACTAAGAATCAGGCGCTATAGCGCTATAGTTTTCCGTGTTATTACACGACGTCGCTCAGAATCCGCTAAGAATCAGGCGCTATAGCGCTATAGTTTTCCATGTGATTACACGATGTCGCTCAGAATCCAGCAAGAAACCGCTCGGAATGCAACATCAATCGCATTCTTTTGAATGTCGGTTTCGGCGGGCATTGCAATAGCGCGAGCTTATCCATAGCGCTATTATAGCGCTAGCGCCATATTTATACTAGCGCTATAGTACTGCAATGATGCTTATATCGCTTTCTTGCCACTTTTGAGAGCAGCGTGGGATAAGGTCCCTAGAGAAATTAATTTAAAAATTCATACATTCAGAGACCTCTTATTTGAATCCAGTCACAGAAACAAATTAACAGAAATGAGAGAGCAGCAAAAAAGCTCCAAGGTGAACTCCCCCCACCCCTTTACAGAGTCCCAGAATTATGCACCTAGTGAGTGTGTCTTCTGGCCTATAGTAAGCCATGCTGTGTCTAGAGTTGCACATTTATACTGCCAACTTTGGAAATCTGTTTGTGATGCCTGATTCTCCTGTAGACAGATCATTATTTCTATTCATGCAAGGCAGACTTTCAACAAGACTGTTTCATGTGGTGTGAGTGTCAAACTTTCACTCAACCACAACACTTGCTTGGCTGACCTTGAGCCAGTCACTTCCTTTCAGCCCACCCTGCCACACATACTTACTGTGAAGATAAAAAAAGGTGGATTAGTGAGGAGGAATAATGTATGCTTCCCTGAACTTGTCGGAGAAAAAAAATATATAGGAAGTAAATAAACAAGAAATCACCTGACCTCTGCCTAGAGGTACCTGAACTTACCAAAGTGATATACAAAGGAAAAAGAAAATGCAGTGAGAACAGAAATATATTGATATATCTGTTCTGCACTTACAACTAATAAAATCAGACCACATGTGTACAGATATATTAGTTGTAAGTACTCCAGACCGGTGTTTCCCACAATCTAATAATGTGCACAAAAAAGACAGAGAACAAGCACCAGCAAGTTCTTTTCCCTCCCTGTCACAACTTCACAAATAGGTCTCTGTATAAAGAACAGAAACCTCCTGTCAGAACTATACTGGCTGATTAGTTAACCATCAGTTCAACCAGGGATGCACCCTTGGTTCAGTGGGGATCAAAGTGACATTTGGATGGAAGCTCTTTTTTTCCTGCAGAGCTGAGCAAACTGCATTCCCTTTGTGTTGTTAAACTATAATTGCTGAGTAAATTTAAGATCAATGTTAATAGAAAGCTCTCTTCAGGACTGTATTCATTCAACTCTTTGTTCAGTTTCTCTCTTCCTCCTTAATTGTCAATACATTTCCTAGAAAAGGATGTTTTGCTAGCATCAATGAAACTTGCTTCCATGTAAGGTGCTTAAGATCACAACCTCAAGAAAACATAATAGTAGTAACATTATGCTTATCTTTTTCTTTCAATTTAAAAGGGGAAAAAACCAATAGTAATATGAATGGGAAGAGGGAAATCAATTACAGTTATACTGATTGATTAACATATTTTTTTCTTTTCTAAAACTAAATCAATTTACCGCATTATTTTTATAGATAATACAGATGTGTAGCAACATGTAAACAGGCACATAAGATAAATACTGTTATCCTAGATTAATAAATTACACAAAATCATAGTTTCTTTGTAATGATGATCTTTGGCATCTTCTTTTGCCTACAAAATAATTATTCTACACTGAATCCCAATTATCTGGGTTGCTCCCTCTAAGTAATTATCCTAATGACAACTTTGATTATCTGGACAGTTATACTGATCATTTAACAAAGTTATGAATTAACTTGATGTATAACTGAATCTAAAACATCCAAATACTAATGGGCTTACACAATTGTTAAATTTAATAAATATCAGCAGTCATGTTGATTATGTAAATGTTGTTTTTGCATCTGTTTAATTAACTGCCATAGCTAACACTAAGTATTCAAAACCTCAGTACCAGTTATGATACAACCCAGTTTTAGTTACCTCATAACACATGTACAATAAAGTAATAATGCCATATTGTACAGCAGTGTTACTTAGCCTGTTATCTGTCAGAACCTTAGCTACTTTTATAAGAATGAATTTATTTAAAAAAATCAGACATTTTTATTTTAAAAATCTATTTTAAAATTTCAAACTTGTAATCTATTTATTTCTGTAAATTATCCAAAGGGAATATGCAAGGATCTGAAAAACAAAAAAAGGCTCAAAAAACATTTTCATCAAAACAGTCATTTTTGTAGTTTCAAGATTGTATTTCTAACTCAAGAGTACTTTTGTTGTGAATTCACTGGGTGAGTCACACAGTAACATTTCATGGTGACAGATTATTCAAATTTGCAATACATACAATATGATAGCACTGATTTGAATACAATGCTACTTTCACCAGGCTTTTGCTGATACTAAAGAAAAAAAAACATCATTTTTTTTTTTGCTTATTCCACATTCCCATGATCACTGAAAAACTGCTCTAGAAGATTGTGCTATCCACGTGAACTGTTTGGGAAGTGGAAATAACCATCTTTCTTATATCCAGCAGGCAATCTCCACTAGCTACCCCTTCTCTCCATGAATGGAAAGAATAGCAAAGCTGGATCCAATCCAATGTGAAGATAAAGTTCTACTCTTTATGTTTTTTGAAAATTGCTTAATAATTTTGTTCTCCCTTTACTGAAGAAGTAAGCAAATGAGATAACTATCCTGCCAGGAAGTCCACACTGCTGGGAAAGCTATGCTTCTGAAATGGCTGGATGCAACAAAAATTTTCAGATGCTGCCATTTGAGGATGCTCTAGGTACCTTTTGGACACGGTCACATAAAAGTGATTCAGGCAGCCTGAAGCAACAATGCTCAATGGATCAGGAAAATGGTAGCCTAGGCCTTCCCCACATTTGCAGGATAGGACAGGATTGGCAAAAACAATTTAGGAAGGTCCCAAACAAAGGAAGAGAATGTTAGGGCCTCAGCACACGGAGGCCCTGGAGCCGCCGCTGGACGGAGCGCCGCGGGGATGCAGCCTCCGCACCCCGGCACTCCTGCGGCGGCTCTGGAAGGAGCGCTAAATCAGCGCTCCTTCCTCAAGACAGGGAAAGTGCGCCCTAAAAGCGGCAGGCGCACTTTCCCTGACTCAAACGCCGCGGCGCGTCCGGTTGCCGCGGCGTGAGGTCATCCCCGGAGCACCGGCCGTGCGAACGGCCGGTGACTCCGAGGGTGACCTCAGGAGGAGGAAGGGGCGCCACTCGTGCAGCTGCCCCTCCTCTTCAGGGCCCGGAAGACGGCTCAATTAGCTGTCTGCCGAGGCCCATAATCAGCAATGGTAACTTGCCAGTGATGTTCTTTTGGTGACCTCAATTACTTTTCTCCTCTTTCTTTTCTTCCAGGTGCCCCGATTTGGAGGAAAAGCTTCAGACTCCCATTGATCTTCCATTATCATTTCATTTTCTTAACCAGAAAGGGACTTACTTTTTAGCCTCTAATACAGAACTCATGGCAATTTCAATTACGGTATTTAAGGGATTCCCAAATTACCCCAGTTGATGCTAATGTTCTGATTCTAATTGGCTTCATCAAGCCAGAGCAGGACCAAATATGCAGAGCAACCCCCTAAGCAGATGGCTTAAAGGACCGTCTTGGGGGCAGGGAAGGGGAGGGGCAGCCACACGCTCAGCGCCCCAACCCCCTCCCGAGATCGTCCTCGGAGCAGCCGGCCCTCCGCATGGGCGCTGCGCTGCGGCGGAAAAGTTGATGAAAGTGTGCCGCAGCCTTTTGCGGTGCACTTTCACTGACTCAGTCCTGCGCCACAGCTTCCCAGGGTGTTCTCTCTTCTCTCCAAATTAAATTCAGAATAGAGGAATGTTCATGCATGTCTATTGTACATGCTCAAAATATTCCACCATTTATCAGTTGGAGGGGAGGTGAAATAGTTAAAAGTGGGGGCTAAAGTTTCATATCCTCATTTTTGCCTTAGGAAAAAAAACCCCACAATGGCCCAAAACAGACAGGCCCAAAAAACTGTAGCTGGGCCGAGCCAGCGCGATTCATGTTGGGGCTGCAGCAACCGCATGGGTCCAACTATGATCCAGGCCACCACCAAGTTTTGAACCAGACCGGCAAAAGGAGCAGTATTTTACTACTCCTTTTTGCCCTGGTTGTTTTCAGATGATGCAGGTCTGACATGGTTTCCCACTGCATTCAGGGCATGCATTAGCTATATGCCTTGAATACGACAGGAAACCGCATCATTTGGCCTGTCTGTTTTGATCCTAACACACCTCATGATGATTTCTGTTGAGTTTCTGCTGCAGGTACCACTCCTATCAGGATCAAAACTGTTTATAAGACTATCACAGCATTTCCATATGGCCCTATGTCTATATAATCTGCTTCATCTGAGTTCTGCCAGGTCTGAAAGTGAACTTATTTAGGCATGCTGTTAAATAGTTTTTGTTTAGACAAGCATTTCATCTTCAATATGAAGCAAGTTTACCTGTTTTATGTTTTATCTTTTGTACTGATGGAGCAAACTGCTGATTCAGTCCTACAAACAGTCTCCAAATCTTAAACAATTACTCACTTATAGCAGGATATATAATATGGATGGTCATACAGGGACAAGACTCTGTCATAAACCCAGGTGCCAACTGTGACCAAGGCAGTACTCCCGTCAATGCTTCAAGGCTACCTTTTTACCTCATAAACATCCAAACACCCGTTGGTCCTTGACATTTGCCTCACTTCTACCCTTAATACACTTTGCTTTAAATGAATTAAGGTTGGGGTCCCCAGTGTCCTTTTCTGATATTTGCTTTATTTTTGGTAACTTGTGAAGCTAGTGTTATAAATTCACCCAGGTCAATATTCTTCTGGTAAAAAATAAACATTAACTTTATTTACAAGCATATGTTAAGACTGTATCTTCTTCAAGATTGTTTCACAGATCATATGGTTACAGTTGTTACAGTACTTTAATAGTTACAAGTTATTTCCTATTCAGTTCCCTCACTGAACTCTTTCAAGCCTAAACTGTTTCTGCAGATGGGCAAGAAAAGGTGACCTGAAGCTGCCTTTTCTGTAAGCTGCAGCAACCACACCACCTGCCTCGAGGATGCCCTAAATGGGGAATGAAGCAACCGCACTGGGGGGAGTCAATGCAGCTTTTCCAAGGCTGTATTGAAGCTCCAGCAACTGCACTGCCAGCCCCAAGGACACCACAAAGGGAGACGGAGCAATCGCATGGGCAGGCAGCAGCTGCTTTAATTTTTTTTGTTCTCTCAGATACATGCACACGTGCACAGGAACATATCTTTGCACACCTGCGCCCTATGCAGGACCTGTCATAGACTAGTATACAGTCTGTCATTCTCTGTGTACAAAGGTGACTGAAGTTCGGCATCCCTGCACACCTGCATAGGTCCTGTCACAGGCTGGTATACAGTCTGTATACGCACGTGTGCAAGATCTGTCATACACACACAAATCATGCAAGGATTCACTGACCTCAGCTTCCCTCAAGTAGTGGGTGCCATAGACAGGTGTCACCATTTGATTATGCCACCCTTGGGCGGAGGAATGAGTTTTTCAACTGAAAAGACACCTATTCCATCATCCTCCAAAAAATATGTCCCACACATATCAGGGAGGAGGGGAGAGGTACATGCAAGGGAGGTTTGCGTGGAAGGAGTGGATACATGTAGCTGGTAGTCATGCAAGGACATAGGGCCTAAGCAGACGGGGGGCCGTGGGCCTCCCCGGGAAGCTGCAGATTGGGGTCGAGATAGCCGCACTCCTCGGCTCCAACCCGCAGCTTCTTAGGTCCTGGAAGGAGTGCTTAAATAGCGCTCCTTCCGCAAGATGCCGAAGGTGTGCCACAAGAGGTGCGTGGACGCTGTGGCGGAAGTACATCGGCGGAGCCCCGGTCATGCGGAGCAACGGGCACTCCGATGACGTCTTCAGGAAGGGGTTGGGGCACCCAGCATGAGGTTGCCCCTCCTCTTCCTTGCCTTGAAGACGGTGCAAAGCGCCGTCTGCTTAGGCCCATGGTCAACAGGATACACGGACAAACATTAGGGTTAGGGTTAGGGTTAAGGTTCTAATATTCAAGCGCAGTGATGCAGCCACACCTGGAACCATAGGGCACTTTAAATTAAAGCCTGCATCGTAGGGTGCATGCTCTTGTTTGCAGACTCAATTTCCGCCACACATGCAGCACTGCATTTATGCAGCCATTTTAAATCTCTGGCACCCTTTTTCTGACACACCAGTGTCGCTGCATATATATGCACATGCGAAGGTGCACATCTTTCTGGAAGATCACTTTCATTCAATAGCATCACTGGGGGGGGGGGTGCAGGGGGTTCAGCCCACACTGGGTAACACCCCAGAAGGGGGTGACACCCAGCTGGTCCCCGTCCCTGCGGGGCTTCCCTGCGGCTGCAGGGCTGGTTTATGGGACCCCCACATGGGCATGGTGAATGGGGTTCCCTGCAGCAGTAGGCCTGCTCCCTGGGGTACAGGGGCAATTCCAGCCCTACCTGGGGCCTGGCAGCTTCTCCCTGGGGTGTGTGGGTCCTGGGCATGGTGGCTACTCCCTGGGGCGGAAGTGCACTGGAAGTTGCGCACTGGAAATCCCACTCCTCCGTGAGTGACAGCACTGGGTGACACCAACCCTAAGGACACCACTGCTTTCATTCTAGCTGGGATGGGGGAAGAGTGTGCTTTGCCACATGTGTAGACCAGATATTAACTGAGGCAGGGCCATGGCTGGTATGAAAGCCATGAGGTCCTGGGCTCCACACCACCTCCAAAATCACCTGTATTGGTTCAGGCAAGTAAGCACTTTTGGTGCAGGATAGACAGTATACCAACAGAATCCCAGTCCTGTCTCATTGCCCTATCACCAGGTATACACACTCAAATCTTAGGAAACAGACAAAATAGCTTAGTAGAAGGATGGACTCATGATAGAAGATTTGGGACTTCCACTGTGACTCTGCCTCCACATCAGCTGCTGCATTCAGTCACACGTTGGGCATAGCTGGATCAAGCAAAGAACCCCCTCCATCACTCAACCAGCTTTCAGTTATACAATTGTCCCTCCACATTCATGGGGGTTAGGGGCACAAGACCCCCATGAATGTGGAAAAACCACAAATAACTTCCCTCCAGGAAGCTAGTTAAAGGGACGGGAGGGTGGGGGAAGAGGAGCAGGAGTGTGTGCACTCCTTCCCCTGCCCTCCTGTCCCTTTAACTGGCTCTCTGCCCTTTCCCAGGTGGGTAGCTGCCTTTCCCCAGGCAGCTCTCCCTCCTGGAAAGGGGTGGGGTTGGTGTGCTCCCAGCTGCTCCCTCCTTCCTGGGCCTTTTTCCTCTGAAGGAGAAAAGCCTGGGAGGGAAGAAGAGGAGGAGGAGTGCACATGCATGTAGCAGCCTTGACTTCACGAATTATCAAAAACAGATGACTATACATCCAAAATCTGTTTGTTTGTCCAGGTTCAAATTTTGCATCAAACCACTCTTCCAAAGTCACTGATCTGTTGTTAAGCAACAGCTCTTTTTGATCCAATGCATTACTGAAGCCCAGAATCTGCTAGCTGGATAGTAAATCAACTGTTGACCTGAAACCCCCACCATCCTTCACCACTGGTTATTCTGGATACTGCTGATGAGGTCTTCAGTCAAACATTTTCTCAAGGATCTGAAATTGCCCACTTCTGACTTTCACCTATAGCTGATTAAATGTCTACTTCAGTTCTTCTTCTCTGACTCTTGATCTCTTTATTTAATCAATAAAGCATGCCTGCAAACTGCCAAGAGGTGGCACATTCTATAAAGATAAGTTGACAAGAGTTTATCTGTTGCATATCAGTAACTAGTGTACATAATCAAATTGTACATTAAATTATACTAGATTACCATGCTTGTTTTAAATTAATGGTGCTTAATTTGATAGCTTATTTAATCATTTTCAATCTTTTTATCAAGTTTTTAGCTCTGTTTTGTCTTAACCTTGTAGTAAGCTACTATGGGTGCCATGTCAGGAGAAAGGTAGGATGTCAATTAAGTAAATAAATAAATCATTCAGAAATTATTACTGAATTCCACCAGAGTTAGGATGAAAGAAAAAAGTCTTTGGTGAGGAAGGTCTCTCATTATAGACAGGCATGGAAAAATAGGACAACATGTTCACTATCACTGGACATGTCAAGGAAACTTTCTAAGCAATCATTTTGCTTCTATCCACTATGCAACTCAGGGTCCCTGGACCAATCTGCAAAGCTAAATGCAGAGTTACATTGATACAAAATAGATTTCAGGAGATGAAAGTGACAGTGATCTAACTAGATATATTACATAACAATATTTCTTTCCAAAATCCTATATTTGCCCCAGATTCTACAGCTGAGCTAGTGTGTGATAGTTAAAAAAAGGCATGTACTTTGAATCAAAAGACATCAAGAGAGCTGCATTCATCAAGATTTTGCTTGAGTATTTAACTACCTGCACAAGTAAGTCATTACTTGGCCTTCTCTTGGATAAACCCAATAAATTATGCTGCATCATCTCTCTCACATAAAAACAACACAACTGGACCAGCTGAATAATTTTAGCTTCCTCCGTACTTTTTACCAGTTTGAGGCTATCAAGAGACAAGATTAAGATCATTTTCAACTGGTACATGATTTCTTCTCTACCAATTAATGCAAATCTAATTATGAGGAAGAATGGCCTAATGGCTACACTATCTGGCTATGTTCCAGAAGGTTGTGGGATTTGAATATTGCTCACAGTTGGTAGTTTCATCCAACCAACACAACTGAAAACAGATATCAGTCCTATACTGTGTATCTTCTACAGCAGGGGACTGCAAATGAGTGCCCATCTACTGCAATTCCCTTCATCTAATCATTGGCTATTCAGAATAGAGAGTATGAAGGCTGAAGTCCAAGAGCATAAGGAGAGGGTAATGTTCACTACCTCTTTTCTGTAGGATCTGGGGGAGTGGGGAAACCGTTCAACACAGTATTGTTCCATTACTTTGTGTGATTGGTAGGAAAACCAGTTTCCTTATTACGCCTGTCTGTCTCTAACACTTTTTTTGCTTAACATTTCAATGCAAATTCTGCTTAATATGAACTTAACAATAGGAACCTTCTTGTAGAGTTAAGTTCCTTTACAATGGGAACTTAACTCCATAAAAATGTAATTATGTGTGCTATATTTCTGCATAAAATTAGGCCTGCCGAGGTCTTGAAATACATCTGCATGACAATGCAATTTATCTCTCTATGAAAATGAAGAGTTGCCTAACAGCTGCTTGATTTGAGTTTTCTGCATTCCAGTCCATTCTGAATCTAATGAAAATTTAGGTAAAAGTTGTAATTAGAAAGCAGACCTCAACAGCAAATTCTTTTTGTTTTAATTATACTAACAAATTCTAATGAAGTTTATCTCAAACAGAAAGGTATTTTCAATGGATAAGGATTTCAATTGGACAGTGAAGAAAGCAGCTGGGACAAAATTAAAAATAGAATGCTGCAGGTATGAAAATCCTACACATCACATGGATTGTTAAAACACTAATGGACCTTAAAGCAAATCAGGCCTGAACTCTCACTAGAAGCCAACATGATTAAATTGAGGCTGTCGTACTTTGGACATATAGGTTGAGACTCCCTTATCTGAAATTTGGAAAGCTAATATATTCAAAAACAAAAAACACCCCAAAACTTTTTCATGGGTGGATGAAATGTGAGACATTTGCTTCCTGATTATTCAATTTACTCAAATTTTGTTTCATGCACAAAATTATTAAACATACTGTATAGTATGATGTTCATACTATGTATATAAGCTGTATATGAAGCATAAGTGAATTTTGTGTTTAGACTTGGATCCTATTTCCAAGATATCTCATTATGCAAATACAGGTATTCCAAAATAAAATAAAAGTCCAATATCCAAAGCACAACTAGTTCCAAACATTTCAGATAAGGGAGACTTAACCTGTGTGAGGAGATGATGTGATTCACTGGGGAAAAAAAAGGTAATGACAATAAACTTGAAAGCGGGGGGGGGGGGGGGGGGGGGGGGGGGGGGGAGGAGAGACCATATTACAGATGGAGTGGTTGGCTGGGGCTCCTGGAAGTTTCTCCTTCATAGGTTACCAGAAGATGAAGTTGACTTGATGGCAAAGAACAGCAACAACAAATGAAATGGAAAGTAAAAGAAAAGCAACCCAATCATCAAGAAGCACATCTAGTATTTTTTTTTGAAGAGAGGTGAGCATGAAATAGCTAACCATGGCTGAACTTTGCAGGTTCATTCCATGCCAGTTCAGAACCAGCCCTCACTCCAGAAAATGTGACAACTGTATGATAAGAACAAAGTATTCTGAATTTAAGGGCCCCACACAGTTACAACAGAGTTACCTTCTTCATTCATCTATGGCATTTCTAGTTAAGGACAACAAGCGTTACACTCACAAGTGTTGGAAGTCACTACAGTATCCGGACATGCATGAACAATAATTACTGATATACTACCAATTCACAATATCTGATGTACTCATAATGCTTTCCACTGAATGCTGTTTTGAAATAACAGGTAGGATGTTAACAACTGACAAATGCTCTAAATAAATAAAGTGTGGCAAGGTAAAGAGCACAAATCTCCCCACAGAATCATAAATCGCTGGTTAACACTGAACACATACAGCACATCCTACTCTGGGCCACCTTTGTTCATATCTATTCAAGTTCCAACTGTATTAATCACATTTCTGTGTGCATTTCTTTCAAAAGCAAAACACACGTCAGATATTTGTGCTATACAAAAATTAATTCTTAAAGACCTTGGTTTGGACAAAAAAAATATTTTGTCTTTAAAGATCTTTTACAGATTTGTCGTAGAATAATTTCCAGTTATCTATCTTTCTGAAGTCTCTAGTACAATGCAGTGGAACCACTGTATTTATGACTGTCATTTGAGACTACAACAAATACACATGATTATTCAAAACTAGCCTGCCCAGTTACAAGAGTTTATTACTGCAATTTGAATGGATAGTATTTTTTCTCTAAAGAGAAAAATGAAAGCTGCATTCTCCCCCGGCCTTCAGAATGACAGAAGAGCTGCTTCTCTAATTTCTTTGAGATAAATAAATCCCCCCTCATGATGTATTTTACTGCACATCATGTTTTTAGTGCCTCAAATCCAGTTGTTTCCCCACTCCAACCAACACATAATTTGGGGTATGTGATATTAGCTCACACATATGAGATGCACCAATGGCTGTTAAACAGCCTCAATATCTTTACAGACTGCCAGAAATAATGCAGCTTGAGGCCACTTTAATGCCCTGGCTCAGTGCTAAGGAATCATGGGAACTGTAGTTTATTGTGGCACCAGAGCTCTCTGATAGAGAAGGCTCTATGTCCCAGAAAAAAATACAGTTCCCATGATTCCCTAGCACTGAGCAAGACAGTTAAAGTGGCCTCAAGCTGCATTATTTCTGGCAGTCTGTAAAGGCCCTGAGTCTACTTTCCTTCAAATAACCTACTTTTAAAAATACATCCTAAAATTATCAGGGCCATTACAATCTACATGACATTATATTGGTGCATGTTTATTGTGGAGAATTTCCAAGGGGACCCAATGTTTCTGAATGAGTTGCATAAACAATTCTGCAGCCAGGAGGCTTTTCCTATAATACTCTTTCCTTCCATCCTTTGAGATGACTGTCATCTCAAGAAGAATGTGCATGGCAAGCGTTGCATCAGAACAAAAGTTCCACATCGACTTGTTTGAAAGGCCCTTGGATATTAGATTATTGCTCATGTGAGTTTTGTGTTCTGACACATTTAATCCACCAAATAATTTGCTGAAAGTAAAACACAGCAAGGTAGCAAAATAAACAACTTGGAATAGTACCCCCTGATCCTCAATAATCCAGCTTCCTGGACACTGTGTGTGTATCCAGTTTTGGTTCTTGCCTATTGATATATCAAGTTTTCACCTTTCTTTCACCCAAAAAGATATTCAAAAATTATTATTGATTTGAATTTATCTCATAGAGACAACAAGTTAACATGTTTTATTTATTTATTTAATAGTCAATTTTTCTCCTTGCACAGGAGCCAAGGTGGATTATAGCCAATTATCAGTACCACAGCATCAGTGTTTGACTGTAAAATGAAAAAAAGCAGACATAAAAGGCAACAAACTAGCAAAATATAAAAGTGTGCCAATGACAGATTTAATATGCAAATTAGGAAGTGACAGTCTAAGCTATCTCAGATAGTATTTTATACATATGCATGGAGAGAGAATGAAAACTGTGCAAGGGTATGTACATGCATAACACCATCCAACCTCCAGCAATAATCTGTAGAAGAAAGGGAAGCACATGTTCTCAGTAATTTTCCATTTTCCAATCTCCATGTGTGTTTATTTATTATATAGCCATTCAAACAGAGTGCCCATAATTTTATAATTCCTCCTTTAAATGTCATATGCTACACATAAAAACGTAAGATGTGAACAGTATGATGTTCTGCCTCAGTGCTATACAGTGCTTTTGTCTTGACATCACTACTTCCAATGATTTCAAAATCCAAGATCTTCTAAAAGAACAATCATGCATCTGTACACAGGGGATATTGCTGGATTTGGTAGGGGTTTTTTTCAACCACAGTTCCTCATATTCTATTTAAGGTTGCTTTGAAATGTCACCTGAGTTTGGCAGTGGCTTTTCTTTTGGTACTGACTGTGGGGTAGTGAAATTGTGGTGCTGTGAGGTGGTGACAATAGTCAAGAGTGAGTTTACTGGAACACCCACTGTTTACTGGAAAACTCACTGCCCTATGAAATCATGTCAAGGTGTTTAACTCATAAGGCTCTAATGTGTCTACACAAAGATTATACTGTATTTTAAAACACTAGCCTAATAGATAACAAAGTGCAACAAGTCTTCTTAAGGATCCAATGAATAACTACATAATCCTGATCTAAACATGTTTACTTAAAGACGGATGTTCCATTTTATTTGAACAGACCTTATTGAGATGATGTGTCCTTTCTTAAAATCCACAAAGTTAGATTCAGAAACATGTTATTAGAAAGACAGCATAAGAACATCCAGATACTACCAACACTATATATTAATTCTTTTGCAAACATGCACTCAAGAAAGGTATATCTTGCATCCTTGAGCAATCTATGAATGTTATTATGCAAATTCTATTTAAAAGATTTCAATGCAATAATTGGATTTATAAAATGGTACTAGATTCATTCGTGGAGAGTGGAAATACATTTAGAGAAGTGGCTTATAACTAGCATTTTGAAGAAAAATATAGAGCCATAAGATCAGGCATGGATATTTCAGCATGAAATTTGGAAAATTATTCCCTCCATACATAATCTCATATAGGAAGGGGAGCTAAACATCCATCTTTATTAGCATTCACCTTCTGATAGAACTGTATTTCTTCGTGTAGTCATAGACTGACATTTTTAAAGGGAAATCAGATATTATTGTCCCAAAGTAGATGTCTACTCTCAAAAAGAAAATAAAAAATTGATACTGGATTACATACTTTGAAACACACACATAGATCACAGCATGCTTATTCAAAACAAAATCTTAACTTTTGTAATAGTTTCACATAGATGACTATTACAAATATATCCTCATAGTTCTCTACAAGCATTGGCCATGTAGACGTAATAATATTAAAATGGAGAGATATATGCCCTTGTGCAATACAGGTGATACCAATTATTTTTTCTAAATAAATATTTGCTGCTAATTTGCTGACTGAGGTAATCAACAGGACTGTTTCACCCCCCCTCTCAATAAATTACCCAAGCCCCTAGTTATGAATACTTTAAGGTGCCCAAAGCTTTACTGGAGCATGTTTGCCTATGTGATGGGGAAGGGACCCTAACCATAAGTCACTGCAGTTTTTCCTTCTTTCATAAATAAGAAAAGAAATCTACAGGTCAAATACTACATTGTCTCCCATCCACAGATTGATTTGTCCTGAGCAGTCTCACTGAGGTCAGTATGATTGCTTGTAAGAAAGTGGTTTCTATATTGTGGCCACCACCACCTCTTTAATTTTACTAAGAATCACCCTAATTTTGAGACTTGCACTAATTACTTGCCATCAAGACTTCCCAGTTTACCTTCTCCCTTTCTCCTAGGAAAGTATTTCCACATGGCTCTGTTGCTTTTACCCCCTGAAATCCATATACCTTTATACTGCTCAGTTTCCTAAAAGGAAGCTCAGAAAGTCTAGGCTTCTGGAGAGAAACTCCAAAGGACATTATTGTCAAAGCACTTGCCTATAAAATTAAGAAGAAATATTGAAATCGTTTAGCAAAATCCATTAAAAAGTCTCCAGCAATTACCGGCTTTATATGTTTCACACAAATCATGCCAAGCAGTGTAAAAGAAAAAAAAAGGGAAAAAAAGGGAGGGGGTCCTCAAAGTCTCTCCCCCCCCCAACTCAACCAAATGCCTCTCACATTTGTCAACTAGAACTATAATAAATCTGAAAGAAGTCCCAACACAGAAGAATGATTTTTTTTTTAAAAAAATATCCTTGTTTAAATGAAGCCAGGCACTAATTTGATATAAAACATTTTGCAAATATTAAGCCTTCCCTTAAGGAGATCCATATTTCACATTTACAACCTGCTATTAAACAAATGAGAAACAGGGGGTTGGGGAGGGGGGGAAAGAACTGATGAGTTTTCATCCACAATACCTCTTTGGTCCAAGTGTAGAAGAAATGCCCAATACGGAGAGGATGCACTAAGGGCAGAAGGTGATCCGAGAAGGGATGCTCCGATGGTAAGAGGTGGCACTGCATCTCCCAAGGTGGGAGCTGAGGCGCTTGTGCCTGGCAAACCTCTCCCACCCCAGGTACCAAAAGTTGACCCTTTCTCGTCGCCCCAGCCCTGCAAGGCAGCAGCAGCAGCAGCATCTCTGCTTTTCCATTATGGCCAAGATGCCAGGGCATGGCAGGGCACACACCACACCCTAGGCTGGCAAACCCAAGCCATCTGCCAAACCCTAAATCCGGACTCAGCTCACCCCCTCCGTGCCCGGGAGAGTCTGCCAAGCAGCCAACACACCCCTGGGGCTCGCTCTGCCAGTTGCTGGAGGGGTTGATGCAAACCGGAGGAGACCCTGCCTGCAATGGGGAGAGTCCAGGGAAAAGTGTGCTTGGGGTTGGCGGCAGCCTTTGCCTCTCTTTGCCTTCCCTTCAGCAAGCAAGCTCTCGAACAATGCACCGCAGGAGAAGAGCGCCTTCACAAAACTGCACTGGAGAGAGACACTCAAAACACACACACACACACACACACACACAGACACCCCACCTTCCCCAAATGGGTCCGTAGCACGTGAAAGCCTTCGAGTGAGGGAAATAGAGGCAAGCCCCAAACTATATTGGGATGCCAGCAGGCGGCACAAACCAAACCCCCCTCCCCACAGCTTCCCACGGACTGGACACTCACGCGTTGTCGTGGGGCTGGTTTTGGAGGCAGCTCCAGCCGCTGGAAGGAGAAGGAGAGAGAGAAAGTCCTGCTGAAGGAGGGAGGGAAGGAAGGAAGGAAGGAGGCTGGTGGCTGGGTCCAGGTAGCCAGAGATACAGATAGAGAGAGGGGTGCCAGCGCTGCCTTTGCCTCCTTTCCTTCTTCCTTGTTCCTTGTTCCAGAGGAGAGTGTTATTTTATCTCTGGGAGGATGGCACCGCTTGGCGTTCCCTGGGCATCCTCGGCCAGGAAGAGGGCTCCTTCTTCAGCGCAGAGGAAGGAGAAAGAGAAGGAGGAGGAGAAGGGGAAAGAGAGAGACCCTCTCAGCCGCTCCAATGCGCGGAGTTCAAAGCGAGGAGGCATCTGCGCCGCATCCAGAGAGGGAAGGGAGGCTGGCGGGCGAGAAGGAGGCGCAAGCCCAGCAAGAGCAGCCAAAGCCGGAGTCAGAGTCAGAGGAGCAGCCGGTCGTCTCCCTTCACATCCAGTCCGATTGGGAGGCAGCGAGCGAGGCGGGAGGCGGAGGCCAGGCGCTTGCTTGCTTGCTTGCTTGCTTGCTTGCCTGCCTGCCTGCCTGCCTGCC
>CM034701.1:291191817-291202809 GCA_020142125.1 Phrynosoma platyrhinos
GCCAGGTTGATCACCGGAACATCAAGGAGTGATCACATCACACCTATTTTAGAATCTCTTCACTGGCTGCCTATTGATTTCCGAGCACAGTATAAGGTGTTGGTAATGACCTTTAAAACTTTACGTGGCCTGGGTCCAACCTATCTGGGGGATCGCCTTCTTATGTATAATCCATCCCATGCCCTTAGGTCCTCTGGGAGGAAGCTGCTTCAGCCAATGAGAACTAAGTTGATGACGACCTCCCAGAGGACATTCTCTGCCATAGCTCCCAGACCTGGAATGCCTTCCCAGAAGAGATCCATCAGATAACCAACTTGGATGGCTTTAAAAAAAGCCATCAAGACAAATCTGTTCCAGCAGGCTTATCTGGAATAAATCATTTACCCATTTTTGAGCTCCACCTGTCAGACATTGTTATGTCAGACATTGTTATCTTGACCTTGCCCCAGAATACCTATTGTTTTTAACTCTGTTTGTTGTTAAAATTTTAATTCTGAGATGAATTTAATGTATTTTTAATGGGAGGTAAATTGTGTTTTTGATTGTTGCAAAGGTTTCTATGTATCTGATTTTATTATGTTAGCTGCCTTGAAGGCCAAGGCTAAAGGCAGGATATAAATAAATTATTATTATTATTATCATTACCCCATATCCTACTTCTCCAAGGCACTTTCCCACATCCTCAGTGAACAAATTGATACCCATTCAACAAAACTAAAGTGGCTGATTCGGGGGGGGGTGGTGTGGCAGACTGTCAGAAATAGTGCAAATTGAGTCCACTTTTAGGGTTAGGGTTAGGGTAGGGAATCATGGGAACTGTATTTTATTGTGGCATCAGAGCTCTCTGACAGAGAAGGCTCAATGTCTCAGAAAAAAAAACACAATTCCCATGATTCCCTAGCACTAACCCTAACCCTTAAAGTGGACTCAATTTGCACTATTTCTGGCAGTCTGCAACCCCCTTCAGTTACCTCATCAGGATCTAATCTAAATGTGAAATCCATGCAGGAATAGATTCCAATCATCTTATGTACCAAATATGTTAGAAATCCATGGAAGGTTTCTCAGGAGTGTGGCACAGAATAGCCACTTAACAACTATCTATTGTTCTAGGTATTGGGGGGGGGGAATTGTTGGTGCAATTGAAGCATTGAAGAAAGTAGATTTTAAAATAGGCTGAAATGTTTGTTTAATTGGATTTGTCCCAAATATTTGTCCTTTCTCTTGTCATTGGTACAATAATCATTTAATTGACTTGGACATCTCAGAATACTAAGGAGTCTGCAGTATTCACTTAATGAGAGGATGCTTAGGAGTGATTATGTTAATCCTTCAGGTTCTCTCACCATTCCACAGATGAAATAGGGCTCTAGCTGCAGGAAAATCCCCTAGCTCATCTGGGAATCCTTCTAGCCCTATTAATCTATGAGGACTAATGATTTTAAAAGATCTCACCACTCTTGTAAAAGTCTCCCACCCAATCCAAGCACTGTTAAGTATGATCTATCCATAAAAATAGAGGGAGAAATCAGATTGAGAATGTCTTTATCACCATGCGTAGGGCCAAATATTGATTGACATAGGCTTGTAGAAGCCATGAAATCCCAAGCTACTCTTAGTGAGGGAGCCCAGTATATATGTCAAGATCCTTCAACACAATTTTCAGGGACAGGATAGCAACACTACCTTCAAGATTACTTTCAACTTCTTGAGCAAGGAGACACTTGGTTAACAGTATGGGTGGTACACCAACAGGACCCTGTCTTGTTACCTTATGTTTCTGTATTGTTACCTTATGCACTAAGATCTTAAGAAATTACTAGACAAGGTACTTCAGCAGCAAGAAAGCCTCACAAGTAGATAGTGGTAGATAGCCCTATCTTTCTGTCCAATGACCCAGGGCATCTTGTGGGGTATGTGGGCAGTAGCAGCTGACACCCTAAGCGGGGGAACACCACTGCTCCCAAAATCCGCTTTTTGGCAGAAACAGACTGTGGTGTTCACCTGCATCCATTCAAAAGAGATAATGTGAGTGGCGGCACAGCTCAGTGGAAGGAGAAAGGAGAGGCCCTAAAGTTTTTTTTAAAATAAAATTTAATTTATTTTTTTTTTAATATTCTCCTTTTAAAATCTTCTTTAAAAACATCACATCTTACAAAAATTTTAACTTTAACCACATAACACTATATATTTGTAAATACATTTAGGCTATGCATATGATACTGTAATTTAAAGGTATAATTCTGATTTTCTAGTTGTTTTTGTCAGAACTATTGCCATTACATTCAGTGATATACAGGAATTGCAATTTCTGAGAAACAGTTATACAAAAACCATCACTAAGGATTCTGTATGGTGGAGTATGGGCAGACATCAATGGGGGCGGGGGTGGTGACACCATGAGCTACCACACCAGGTGACACCAACCCTAGTGATGCCATTCCCAATTACTCTTGCCTATTGTTGCTGCACATGAAAACTTGGTCGGCTTGGTTGGGTCAAGTTGGGGGGGGGGAGCTTTTCCCAACCAAGTTTCTTCTTGTCCATCTAAGCCTTGCTAGGCTAGACCACATAGTTCTTCCCACTCACCAACTTGACATTAAATAGCAATAATTTTTGCATCAGTAGGATTCCACCCGATCATCTTGGCTTTTTGACATGCCATTGAAAGACATCTACACTACCTTTCCCTCCATTGGGCTGTTTCATTTCCACCAACATACCTCCCACAACTTGTTACACATGAAATAGCAGATTTCCTTCCTCCCATACCCACCCTTTATAACTTTATTGCTTCTATTTGGTGCATTATTTTCATATAAATCTCTTTCCTGATCCTCATTCCAAAATGTTAGCATTTCCCTTCTCATAATCCACTATACCAATTTTGGATACAAATTGTATCCAATTCAGATGTAGACAAAGTTACAAACATGTTTAGATTTCCAGTTACAGTCAATAGGAAGTATTAAAAAATTGGCTTTGAATCTTGACAATATTGGGATCTTTATCAAAATGAATTGAATAGGTCCAGGCCATTTTCTAAAGCACCAAATAAAAAGTGAAATTGGATCTGATCATTAGTGCACATCCCTAATAGCTACTGAAGTGAGACAGAGCAGCAAGTGCCAACCAGAACAGTCTCAATCAAGTTGACTACCTCACTCTCTAATTTGCCTTCATGTTAGTTTTACTACTTTTTTCCCTACACAGCAGCCCTAAATCAGATCAAATGTGGAAAAGCTTATATCTAGATTCAGCCAAGAAATCACATCTGGTGTTGTATTATGACATTCCAGGAATTCCTAGTTTCCTTGAGTTATTCATACTGTCATTACTAATTTCCCATCATGTGGACCTAATGGGATGGACAGCATAAGGGCTGGAACAGTCTCCACTGAATCAGTGCTCTTGGCCAGAGAAGTGTCCTTAAGTCAATTTCTGTAAATGAAAAGTGGCACAAAGGAAGCCAAATACAAGAATTACTTAGAGGATTCATGCAGGGGAGCTAATCATCACTACTGAATCCAATTAGTGTAGGTTTCTACCCTTTCTCTGTGTTGGAACATTTGTTGGGAGCCAAAACCTGCAGTTAATTGGATACAACAATCACCTTTCAACTTGTGGAAATGGGGATTAAAAGTGTATTTGAGAGAGTGGTTGGAATATTCTGTTGAATAATTCAGTGAATAAAGTCTACTTTAGGAGATCAACAAAACTTGATTTGTAGAAGACAGGACAGAATTGCGGGATCAAAAATTACAGAAATGGCTTTGAAGAAAAGTCAGACGTAAATACCGAAAGATATTGTCTGGTTAGTAGAAATGGGATAATGACTCCCTGGTACTTTCTTTTTGCAATTTCTTTTTCTTCTGGTTAATGCCATTTATTCCTTTATTCCTTCTCTCTCTTTCCAGTTTTTTTTAAACACTCCTCTGGTTACTTTTGCTTGTCTTGTTCATGCCTTCAGCATTTTTAACTACATTGAACAGCATGGATGAGGCTGATTTCACAGTATCTAATAAATCATTTAACACCAAAATAGTATCATGTGACATGTAATCCATGAGTTACAGGGACCCATGAGTTATAGAGACCTTTGATACAACAGGTCCACTGGCTGCAGTCTGTTTCTGACCACAATTCAAAGTGCTGGTTATGACCTCTAAAGTCCTATACCTTTTAGAACCAGACTATTTGTTTGGAATCCTCTTGGTAGTCCCAGCTAGATTAGAACCTGTGAATCCTTTGTTGTGTGGTGAGTAAACAGGCAAGTAATTCCCATTAATTCAATAAGTATACTCTACATAGGACTAACAATAGGATGTAGACCATATCTCCTCATATGAGCCTTTTTAGTTGTTGAGTTCCTCAAGAGAGGCCCTTATCTCAGTCCCACACATTCCCAGGTGTGGCACAAAAAAGTGCCTTCTTAATGGTTGCAGCTAGGAATTCCTCCCCTGGAAGGTTAGAATGGCACCCTCTCTGTTGTACTTCTAGGTGGCAAAGACATTTTTTAAAAAATCCAACAGGCTTTTGGAAATTCAAAGTTTTTTAAAAAATGGCTTTTAAGAAGGTGCAATGTTTTGCTTATACTTTGTTTTGTTTCTAAACTGCTTATATCATGTTATTAATACAGTATGTTTTACATTGTTTTAACATCATTAGTAGTTTAATTCTATTCTAAGATTGATATTTTGCATGACTATTGTATTGTATTTATTTTAATTTTTAATGTGCCTTGAGTTCTTGCTTCGGAACCAAAAAGCAGGACATAATAAAGTTAAGAGGAGGTAGATCGAGGAGTAGGAGCAGAGGCAGCAACAATGGCCAATGATGCTTCTAGCTTTGGTGATTAGTTTGGATTTGTTGTGCATTTGCCACAAAGGCAATAGTGGCAAAATACAGCAAATGTTTGAGTCACAGTGTGTCCATAGACTAAAGGGTGAATAAATTAATTCAGCAGCTTTCTCCTAAATTGTAGTTGCTGTGGAACACATTTCTCTCTTTCTCCCTTTACCTTTATTAGGTTTTTAACAATTCACTAAAACTACAGAGGAAGAAAAGCAAAAGAAAGAAAAAGAAAAACATGACTTCTGATCTACTTTTGAAGGTTGTACCTACAGATTTTTTTTATTCATCTCTTTTTAACAAACAGCAAATACCCTTCTTTCAATAACTTACTCTTTCTAATAAACAAAACCCTTTTCTTTTTTATTCCAAAAAGTCAATAAGGGTCCAGTCTTTAGTAAATATTCTAAAAATCTCTAGTTAAATCAAACATTTTATCAATTTCCAGTAAATTTATCAACTTCAGCCCTTTCTTGACATAAGTAATGTTGAATTCTACCTTCTATTTTGTTCAACAATACCATATTCTTATACATTCTATCAATTTTTCTTACCTCCCTCACCACTAATACATCATTTTAGTAACATAATATCAATTACAGTTCTCCTTAACCCCATTGTCGTTTAATCCATCTACTTGTTGTAACCAAAGTTTTTAACCTATCTTTAATATCAAATATACATGTTTTTTCTCTAACACCATACATCAATAATACTTTGTTTTGAAGAGGTTCTCTTTAAGATTTTACCATATTATAACTTTCCCATCCTTTAACCATATTTTCCATTAAACCATCTGCATATTAAAGCCACAGTTCTTGAATCCCTTTTTCCTACCTTCCTCAACTTTTTTGTCACTTTAACATTGTTTGTATCTTACATTTTTTATCAAGGCCAAACTTATTGAAACAAACAGAACATATTACAGTAATCCTTCCACATTAATTGGGGTTAGGAGCACAAGACCCCAGTGAATGTGGAAAAACCACAAATAACAAAACACTATGTTTTTACCTAAGAGAATACCTCTCTAGGAATCGGTAGGTCCTCCAGAGCAACTCTGTGGTCAAGATCTGCTACAAATGTCTAGTAGAGTGTTCTCTCTAGGAATTTCTAGGTCCTTCAGTATGACGTCTGGTTAAAATTGACCACAGAATTGTTCTGGAGGACCTATACATTCCTAGAGAGAACATATTAATAAAATTAGTGAATAATCAAATCTGCAAAAGTCAAAGCTGCAAATGTGGAGGAATGAGTATACACAAAAGCTCATATTTGCCACAAAGGTATTCATCAACAGAAACTATTTTAGTCTCTCTACTCTCAGCATCGTTATGGGAGAACAAAGCATTCATCTTCCCTCCAAAAGCTCCCAAACACCTCAGTTTTAGAATCCATTTTCTCATTGGCTCCACTTGATTATGTATAATCATATATTTTTGTCATAATGCAGTTTATGCCAAGACATAAAACTTTTGTCAATGCCAAATTATCCATTTTTTTCTCATCTCTTGATCAGCCCCTGCAGTTTCTATTATGTCAACAAATTGTTTCACATCTCCTGTCACTTC
Source organism: Phrynosoma platyrhinos (assembly GCA_020142125.1). Taxonomy (NCBI): domain Eukaryota; kingdom Metazoa; phylum Chordata; class Lepidosauria; order Squamata; family Phrynosomatidae; genus Phrynosoma; species Phrynosoma platyrhinos. The sequence goes on from CM034701.1 coordinate 291,198,240, forward strand.
TTTATCCAGCTCCTCCTCCTTTTTCTAAAAGCTCTCTCTTCACAGCCTTCATTCCCTTTCTCAAAAATCTAATCTCCTCCAATAGTTCATGTATAAGTGCTTGTTTTTCTTCTGCAAAATTTACCGTTTTTCTAATAGTTACTTTATTCTAGCAATCCAGTAAACCACAACTACAGGGTTAAAAGCAAAGATAGTCCATACTTTCAGCAATGCCATATCTCCTTATTTTTTTAAAGAAAACTTTAGACTTTTCCATGGGGTCAATCTCTTTAACTCTTTGTACACTTCCAAGTTCCCAAAATATGTTTTTAAAAATCCTTAATTTCCTTTATAACATTATGTTCCCTTTATCTGTTGAAACTTTTGCTAAATTGTTCCCTTTATTATTATTATTATTTTGCCCTTAAATCAATCTGTTGTTAATGGGCTTTATTTCTTCATCCTTAAAGAAGGCAAAACTCACCAAGGCATTCAGTATCCCCCTTGAAATGGAAGATCTCTCTTAAAATGTAAATTACGGTAAGTCCTTAGATAATTGGGCTTAAGAAGTGAAATTTGTAGAGTGATCTTTTTAAAGGTGCACTTTGATGGCTGAACTTGATGTTTTTCCTTGCGCTTGCTTCAGACTATGATTCCTACAGTCTCCTCATAAGGAGCACTCACTGGAGACTTTGTGGACAATCTCCCATTTATCTCCTGACCTGGAGAGAATTTTATGCCAGCTAGAGCTCCCTCTTAACTGGCAATTTCCTCGCCTGAGCTAAAGCTCTGCTGAAAGACTTCAATCCATCATGGTTCTCTCACTGGATATCAGAATGCTACAATTTTTAGTGAAGTACAAGTACTGAAATGGGACTGCTTAACTCCTCATTCTCAGACTTTTTAACTTACGAAAATTCTCTATTTTGAAGGCTCATTTTCATTCTTGTGGGGAAAAATATAGGAACAAGTATCTTTCCTCTACATTCAAGAAGAAAAACATATTGGATGGACATTTTGAATGGAAAAGCTGTTTCTCTTTTTTCCCCCCTTTGTAATGTTTATTTTCAATTATTTCCACAACCAATCAATCAAAACCGGGGTAGGCAACCTAAGGCCTGGGGGCCGGATGTGCCCCCCCCGAGGCCTTTGGACCACCGCCCACCATGATGATATTGATTATTGTTGTTATTACTTGTTCTTGGGGTTTTCTTGGCAAAATCTCTACAGGGCTTTTGTCATGGCTTTTCTGGGACTGAGAGAGTGTGCATGCATATATTTTTTTAATTTTTTAATTTTTATTTATTTATTTATTTATTTTTGGTTCTTCAGCCCCCCAATTGTCTGAGGGACAGCAACATGGCCCCTGGCTTAAAAAAGTTGCCCACCCCTGAATCAAAACATTCAAATTATTCCAAGCAACCAATCAAAAAGAAAACATTCTTATATTCTTCATCTATTTTACAGTCAAACCTCCTTTCTTTCCTTATCCTGTCTCTTACCCTCTCCTCCTCCTACATTCTCTCCTCTCTTCCCTTCTTCTCCTCCAACCCCTTTCCTTCTCCTCCTCTATCTTTCTTCCCCCTCAATCCTTTCCCTTTCATTTCCTCTTCTTCCCTTCTGAAAAAAACTGTTTCTCAAGTTCTCATAGTAGACTCACTTTGTTATGTGATGAAGAAAGGAAGACGTCATAAGCAATGTATATTTGTTCAGAAGAAAACTACTATTCTGATTCAAACAAATGCTCCTAATTTTGGTCCAATTAAAAAAAAACAACAACACCTATTTATGGCATTAAAGTCAGCCATAACTTTAATAACAGCCATGTTAGTCAGCCAACAAATCTAACTAAGGTGAACAAGATGGAAGAAAATTTGAATACAAGGAGAAAATTAGCAATGAATGGCTACATTGCTTTTGCAGCTTCTGTACATTTTAATAATCAGGCATAGCTGTTCTTCATCACTTAGAACTCATAATGTAAAAAAAAATGCATTCTATTTGAAAAGTGGGGAGGGGTGACCTTAAAGCCAACACATATGTTTGCAACAAAGCAAATCTAAAAACAGCAACACATAACCAAAAGCTGCTTCTGAGGCTCTGTCCTAAATCAGAGAATTGATTTCAAGATTATCTAGATGGATAATGAATTATAGCATACATTCATTGAAGGGGAATTGATTTGGGGGTGATTTGGATGCACAGTAAATGGCAGGGGGGTACATTGGAGTATAATTGATTTGAAGGATTGTAATTGAATGGTAAATTAACTGGAAGAGAATGGCTTGATTGGGGAGAGTGAACTGGTGGGAATTCATGGTTTGGCATTTGAGAAATGGGTTACACTAATAAATGTGAGGTCAATAGAGTGTTTGTGGTTTATTTGGACTCAAATGAGAACTGTCTCCTGGTGAGGTGTTTAAGGAATAGGTGAATGTGTCATGGTCAGTTTCAGTCACATCCTTATTATTACACTGATAACTTTGTGTAATCTCATTTCTGCATCAGATTGCAGAAATACATAAAATAAAAAAATCAAGGTCCAGATGAATTTTTTTTTTGCATATTTTCAAGTCTGTTTTCAAGAATTTGCTCTTCTAATGTACACATTTTCAAGTGCTTATTTTCACTGAATAAAGTATTTTTGTGCCAATTTACCCAGTGTACACTTTTTACACACATTGTTTCAAATGTCCATATTGTAGTGCATTTTTTCTAATAGGCACAGATCTTGTATTTAATACAATTTGTGGCATTTGGTTTTATATGTATATATTTATATAGATATATGGTATGATCATATTTCATATGGTCTGTTCACTTATTCATTAAATTTTCATTGTATCATTACCACATAATTAAAAAAGAGGAGAGAGATGTGGATTTTGAGGGATTTTTTTTTAATGCACTTTGGGTCATACTGAAGTATAGGAAGTGCACATTTATTCAGTTCACATTTCAGTTGATTTTTGATTGTGTCATAGCAGCAGTCTGGATTATGTTAACAGATTTGCAATAGTCTGGTGTCATGTGTAATGGTGTAACTCAGTGGCAAAGGATTTTAAGCTGCATGACTTACATGAACAGGATGACTGGGGAAAGTACTACTTCCTGGCCTCTTTATCCACCAGACAGACTATGTCCAGCTTTGTCCCTTGATCTTATACCCATCAGGTTCCACATCAATCTGTGCTGATAGAAAAATCTTGAAGGTAGAATTAGGGGTTACTTATAGAATCCCCACCTATTAGAGGCATAAATCAGTGTGAAAGAATCCTTATTAGAATTTGACTGTGGAAATATATTAATGTTGGGGGACTTCAATGGGGTGGTAGACCCTGACTTAGATCGGAAAACAATAAAACCTATTAAAAAGAATATTGCTAACTCTATAGAATCTATGGAGGAACTTATGACGACTCTATACCAATATGGTAAGATATCAGTTTACAGGATTAATAAAAATAAATCAGTTATGATGTTGATAAATGTCTCAAAGAAAGAGGCTGAGAAATTAAGGGATATATCCGAATTTAAGACTGAAAATAAAGTTAAATATTTAGGAATCCAGCTTACTACAAAAAAATTCAGACTTATATAGAAATAACTATTATAAAATTTGGCAAGAAATCAAAGAAAATTTGAAAAAATGGGATCAATTAAATTTATCTTGGCAGGGAAGAATAGGGTTATTTAAAATGTTAATCCTACCTAAATTAATGTATCTTTTTCAAAACATCCCCATAATTGAAAACGAGAATATTTTTAGAATTTGGAAAACTGATATATCAAATTTTATTTGGAAAAATAAAAAGCATAGGGTAAAAATGACAGATATGTTAGACACAGTGGAAAGAGGTGGCTTAGCAGTTCCAAATATTCAATGGTACTATGAGGCATGTGTGCTAGAGTGGTTGCAGGGCTGGTTTCATCTGAATGATCAAAGAATATTGGACCTTGAAGGTGCTGATTTACAATACGGCTTTCACTCATATTTATTTTATGATAAATTTAAAGGGGATTCTGGGTTTAAAGATGATCATATCCATAAAGTTTGTTTGAAAATTTGGTTAAAGTATAAAAAAAAAAGTGGTGTATTAATATACCGGAGTGGGATTCACCAGCAGAAGCAGTTTGGATGAAATCAATTTATAGAGATGGAATATGGCTCAAATATAAAGACCTGCTTGGATCAGACAGTCTTAATATAAAGTTTAAAATGTATGAAGAATTAAAAGAAGAAGGATGGAATATAAATTGGTTTACTTATTGGCAATTAAGTGAGCAATTTAAATTGGATAATAAATTAGGCAGATTAGGTCCCGTCGAAAAAAGATTTGAAAATTTAGTTAAAGGTGATTCAAGGAAATTAATATCCAAATATTATAGACTGATTAGAAACTGGGAAATGGAAAAAAATACGGTGAAGAAATATATGATTGATTGGGCGAGGGATTTAAAACAAAATATTAATTTGGAAGACTGGTCCAAAAGCTGGAAAAAAGTTAAGCGTTATGCTTTAAATATGGACATAAGGGAGAACGCTTATAAGGTGATGTACAGATGGTACCTTACCCCATTTAGACTGTCC
>CM034701.1:291221827-291233334 GCA_020142125.1 Phrynosoma platyrhinos
GCTTGCCTAAAACACCTTTCCAGGCTTTGGAGTTCTTTCCTACTCTGGTATTGAAGTCAATATAGACAACACTATACTACTAGCAGAAAACATCACAGACCTAGAGGCACTACTAAGGAAAGTCAAGGAAGAAAATGAAATGGTAGGCTTACTACTGAATATGAAGAAAATAAAAAAAAAATGATCACAGAGGGTCTACATAAATTCAGTCTAGACAATAAGGAAATAGAAATAGTAAGAGTTCCCATACCTTGATCAGAAGACTAGGAATGGAGAGGGCAGCTATGAAAGAACTTGAATAGATCCTAAAGAACAAAGATGTACAACTAAGCACAAAAGTTAGAATCATACAAGCCATTGTATTACCTATTACCCTATATGGATATGAGAACTGGATAATTAAGAGAGCAGGTAAGAAAAAAAAAATCAATTCATTTACGATGTGGTGCTGAAGAAGAGAACTGGCTGTGGTCAGCCCAAAAGACAAATAAGTGGATCCTAGAACAGATCAAACCTGAATTCTCCTTGGAAGCCAAGATGATTAAATTGAGGTGGCCATACTTTGGCCACGTCATGAGAATGCATGATTCATTAGAAAAGATAATAATGCTGGGAAAGGTGAAGGGAAGAAGAAAGAGAGGAAGACTTCATGCTAGATGGATGGATTCTATTAAGAAAGTCATGAGTAAGAATTTACAGGAATTAAGCAGAATAGTGGAGGACAGGGAGTCTTGGAAATGTCTCATCCACAGGGTTTTCATGGGTAGAGTTTGACTTGAAGGACATTAACAACAACAAAATATGGTACCATCTGCTCATCTTACATTGTTGATATTCCTTCCTTGAATTTTCAGGCTCGCTTCTCCTCAGTCTAATCCTGCCTCCAGTATCATGTACTTTGCATATAAATTAAACAGATATGTTGATAAAATGTAGCCTACTCTGCCACCCACCCACCCTGCCAACTGGAAACCACTTTGTTACTCCATTATTTTGTGTCCTGATAGAGGCTTCTTGCATTACCCTTTCTTTTAGAGTAAACCAGTAGTTTTTCACTACTTCAGCAATATCCGAGTAAGTAACTGAGAAACTTTACAAACCCAACTATACTGGAGCTGACAGTTACACACTTCTAACTCTGCCTGCTGTTAAAACATCATATATATAGTATGAAGTCTTGTATTTAGTGGCATACTGAAAAAGGTTCTTTTTTTTTTTTAATAAACAGGGAATAGACTTTTTTTTGGGGGGGGGGACCCTGCTATTCATATTGACCTCTCTCTCCTCCCTCACCCTCTTAAACTGCAAATCAATGAAGAGGTGGATGGAAATGTGAAGGCTTTCTAAAATATTGTACAAGGATTGTTCTGTGCATTATATACATGTTATCAAAATGTTCTCAGATAAAGCTGAAATTAATGAGAAAGTGACATTTAGAAGGTGAATGTCCTCTACATAAATCCTACATTTATTTTCCATGTTAAGACAAGATTAACATTATAGCTGCCTTTCTCAGGCAAAAATCTATTCTATGCTTGGGACTCTTTAGATGCACCTTTTAATGTGCTTTTAATTATTAAACTAATATTTTAAAGTGGTTTATGATGATTTCTTTTTCAATTTCTGTATTTCAGAATGTTTTTAGCTGTATTCTTTTAATGTAGGCTGTGAGCTGCTTTGGGTCCCTTATGGGAGAAAAGGGAATATTTAATTAATTAAACAGAGAAGAGAAGGAAAAGGAAAGAAAGGAGACTGGTATTTTTTAGAATTGCAAATTATTTTTTACAAGCAGCAAGAATGCCAAGACAAGCTCAGCATATTAGAATCTCACTAATGCCTTATAACAAACTTCCAGAAGTTGGTGACCCCTTGATATTTTTGATTGTAGCTCAGATACAGTTCTCACCTGGAGGGAATCAAGTTGAAGAAAACTCCACCTTAATATCCACTAGATTGAATAATGACAAAGAGATTATAATTATTATTAGTTTAAAATCACAATACACCCATATTACAACAATGAACAAATGTGCAATGAAGTCTGTAGGTTAAAACAAAACATATTTAATGCTTTGGGCTTTGTGTGCCAGCTTCAGCCAACACATCCTATGGTGTTTTTAAATTAACTTTCCTGTTACATTTATTGGTAACTAGTATGGTGGTTATCATACTGAGTGGTTATTTAAAAGAATTGAGAGATATACAGTTTTCAACCAACACTGTTAATCTACAGTGTGATGTAGTGGCATAGTCTGAGCATTGGACTATGACTCTGGAGTTCAGGGTTCAAATCCCTGCTCAGCCATGGAAACCCACTGAGTGAACTAGGGCAAGTCACACTCTCTCCCTCTCAGAGGAAGGCAAAGGCAAACCCCCTTCTGGACCAATCTTGTCAAGTAAACCCCATGGTAAGTTTGCCTAAAGGTTGCCATATGTTAGAAATGAGTTGAAAACATACAACAAGGCTAAACCAGAGAGCTTATGCTGTCATGGTTGCTGTCTGTGCAATCTGTAATCCTGAAAAAAACAAACCAATTTTTAAAATTGTGTGCTGTCCTCATGAGGCTGTCATTTTTCATGCAAAGAGAGTGACAGCAGAGGGTGTGTGCCTAGCTTGCTCGCTCTCAATGCATGTTCAGATTAAACATACTTTCATAACTCAATAGGGTTTTTAAGGCCTTGTTTTGGCTTTGATCACCCTAACATAGCTACCTGTGCTCCATGTCTCATGTTTCCTCAGGGAGGCTAGCTGAGAGATAGCATAGTGTGCTTTCCTGCTTCACACAAACAAGTGTTTAGAATGAGGCATTTCACCAAAATTGATGGTGCATTTTATGGTTCTGATTACAAAAGCTTGAAGCATTTTCCACATACAGAACTCATTTGATATTGATGTAATTTGCCACATCAAGGCTCAATCCCTCGACAGGGCTGACCTTACAAATATCTGTATTTTGCTGAACATTAAATTTTAATAAAATGATTTGATCCATACAGATTACATACATCATTACATGTATGTACACTATCTTAATTACAAGAAAACAACCTGATTATGTTTTCACTGTGGAGGTGGTAGGATATATAAACAGTGTTGAAAAAAAAAATCTGGTATTTGAGGCTAACAGACTTTCAAAGCAATTGGAAAGCAATTAAGCATCATATGTTTTTTTTTTAAGAAAGTAAGGTGGCAAGCTGTTTTGTATCCCACTTTAATTAGTTGTTTACCAGTTCCCTGATACATTACCATCCTCACATACACAGATGACTTAGGCCTGTCTGCAACTCAGTCCATTCTCTGTGGTCTGGAATGTGCTGCCAAAAAAGAGTGAGTATCTAATATGAAAAATGGATGCCTTCCACAAATTTTACCAGACGTGTCATGTTGCGTTAGACAGTGTGATAGAACATTAACCATCTAATGAGACATGACTTCTAGAATGTAAAGGAGGACACATTTTCAGATTATATACAAGTTATCAATTTACAAATGGGAGGAGGGTCTTGCTTTTTTGAGATGCCAGCAGATTCTGCACAAAGCAGCTGTGTGTGAAAAATATGGAGAGAGGAAGGGCATGCTTGACTGACTCTTTTCATTAGGTCTAAGAAAAAGAAAAGATATACTTTCTAAGCATGTATATTTGATCACAGAGTTACATAAGTATCTGATCAACAACAACAAAAGAAGTTTATGTAATTAGAATCACTAAAAGACCAGCTCAGTCATCATATTTGCTCCTGCCTAGTTGTCTGCAGCACCACTAATTTCTCAGGAACTAGATTTTTGGGTTTCTACTGAAAGACAAGAATTGCCAATTATTTAGTTTATTAAGGCCATAAAAACCCTGTGGCAGGCTGTGGGACTGAACAGACCATCCCTTTGGAGAGGCATCCCACCACCCCTTTCATCGCTGGATCGGGGCTGTGGCAACTACACACTGCAGCCCAATCTGGTGCTTTGCCAGCCCAAACAGGGCCAGCAAAATGCCACTTCTTTTTTAAGTAGCAAAAAACCAACATAGCTACTGCAGCAGCAGCTTTTCTGGGTTTCTTTGGTGCAGTACATCTAAACGCAGTGCCAAAGAAAGGGTGTGACACTGCCCACATTGCAGTAGGTTGGACGGCATGATGCCAGCATCAGGATGGCATTGGGGCATGCAGTACGTGGTCACTGCACTTAACACCGGTTTGTTTAGGATCTGTATCTCCCTGTATTAGCCAGTCTGGAGTCTGAGATTCTTAAGAGAGGCCCTTCTCTCAGTTCCACCACTATCACAAGCATGGTTGGTTGGGATGGGGGAGAGGACCTTCTCAGTGATTGCCCCTAGACTCTGGAATGGCCCCCTCCTTGTTGGCCTTCCCTTGGCAGGCTAAGACATTTTTCTTCAGACAGGCTTTTAAAACAGAAAGTCTTTAAAGAAAGGGCTAGGGGTGCTGTATGATTTTAACTGGACTGTTTTTAAGAGTTATCAATTAATGTTTAGTCTTATTTAAAGTGGCTTCTCTTCAATGGGAAGGTTAACTTTTTATATATGTTTGTACATACCCAATCAGGATTATAGCCTGAAGGCCTTGCTTTATGTTGCCATTTTCATCTCATCCATACTATCTTTTATTTCCACTATCTAGAATTGCATCCAGCCTCTTTCTACAAGGATTTGATCTTCTAAGTTGTTGAAATTGTTTCATTAATATAGCTGAATATATCATTGATTCCTAATTCCTAATTCCAAGGAAACTGTTTCTGTCCTAAACTGTTGTCTGGCCACTGTAATGGGCTGGTTGAGGTCAAACAAATTGAAGCTTAACCCAGATAAGACAGAAGTGCTCCTGGTCAGTCAAAAGACTGATACAGGAATAGGGATTCAGCCTGAAAACTCCCCCTGAAAACTCAGGTTCATAGTTTGGGGGTACTTCTGGATTCAGTGCTGATCCTGGAAGCCCATATATCAGCAGTGACCAGGAGTGCTTTTGCACAGCTAAAACTCATGCTCCAACTGTGCCCATTCCTTGAGAAATCAGATCTGGCCACTGTGGTACATACCTTGGTTACATCCCATCTGAATTACTGTAACACACTCTTTGAAAAGTGCTCAGAAACTTCAGCTAACCCAAAGAGCTGCAGCCAGGCTGTTACCTGAAGCTGGCTACAGGGAACATACAACTCCCTTGTCACAACAGCTCCATTGGCTGCCAGTCTGTTTCTAGGCACAATTCAAAGTGCTGGTTTTGACCTAAAAAGCCCTATACAGCATGGGTCCAAGCTATTTGAAGGACTGTGTTACTCTGTATGAGCCCCCCAGAATATTGGGTTCATCTGAAGAGGACTTTCTCTCTGTCCCACCATCCTTTCAGGTGCGTTTGGTGGGAACAAGAGAGAGGACCTTCTCAGTGGTTGCTCCCAAGCTTTGGAACTCCCTCCCTAAGGAGACTAGAATGGCTCCATTCCTGCTATCCTTCCAGCAGCTTGTAAAGACATTCTTCTATGGGCAGGCCTTTGCAAATCAATAAGGTCTGGCAATGTTGTGCTATTTAAATTTTAAGGTCTGTCTTTTAGCATTCAGTTTTAACTCAGAACTGTTTTAACTTTTAAATAGTTTAATTTTTTTTAAAATTTAAATTTATACATTTTAATGTTGTACTGTTTTAAATTGTATTGTTTTAAAATAGCCGTTCACTGCCTTGAGTCTCTATATGGGGAGAAAGGCGGGATATAAGAAAATAATAATAATAACAATAATAATAATTTGACATGATTAGAGAATAGAACATACAACCCAGTATGTTTTGAGATCAGAGGAAGCTCTTTTTAAATACTGTGGCTGCCATCTTGTTGGTTAGTCCCTAATAGAGTAGACTTTGATCAAATGTTGAAAGTAAAATCATCACATAGGTAGACTGAATGTGTCTACTTTAGTCAGGACTAGCACCAAGATTTATGTCTGTTTTCACACTAAGAATATATTCCAGGAGATCCTTTTTGTTGCTACACTACAACTCTACACCACTTATATAAGGGGTAGGCATGTACAAGAGATTACAGAACCATTTTCAGTTTCTCTGGATCCTTGGCAGGCTATATCAGCATGATCAGAAGTGATCAGAAGAGATATTTTGGGTGACAAGATGCCACTTCTGGTCACTTTTTAGTGGGTTTTCTTGCTATTTTACAGTAGGGGCAATAATAGCATTTACCAGCCATAACTGAACTGGAATCTTTTCCTTCAACATTTTGTAACACTGTGGGATTGGAGCAATACCCCCCAGGGCTACATACAGGCCATATGCCACGTGATGCCCACTTTAGCATATGGATTTTAAAATGGCTAATATTGTGCAGATCAGCTTGGTGAGGAAGGGAGAATGAGAAAGAGACTGCCTCTCCCCAAAGCAGATGTCCTCCCAAACAGAACTCCCCAACAACATTTACTTGTTCAGCAGTATTTAAACCATTTTTATGCACAACCAACATTCAGAGAGGTAAAGGGAACTGCAGAGAAAGAATTCAGCTGGAGATAGACACATGGAAACTAGCCTTCTTGGTGCATAGTGCCTGTATGGACTATGACATTCATGTTTATTTTCTAATAATGCAGAGTTTGTTTGTTTTTTTAAAAAAAGAAGCATAGGTTTTCAAAGATTCAATTGAAGTTCTGCTTTATTATCGATTCTGGTAGCCTCGGGCTTTAGAATCTATTCAACTGCAATGAATCATTAAGATTTCACTGAGAGTAGGGTGTGGGGGAAGAGAGTAGACACCTCTTCATACTTTGTTGTTTGGGAGATTTTAACTAAATAACATCTGTTAGCTTAGATTGCAGATGATTTAATTTTTAAACACGTGCTCCCAACCTTTAATTTTCTGCAAAGCAATGGCATACATTATTAATTCATCTATTTTTCCTCAAGGCGAGTTAGACTTAAGGTCCTTCATAAATATTTAACAATGCTGCTGCAAAATAAACAACAAAAAACTTCCATATAACTTTTAATTGCAAATCCTAGCATCCAACAATGCCAAGAAAGACCCGAAGAGCGAAAAGAGTTAAGTGTTTTTGCTGCAAAATTGAAATGATATGTAAGAGGTCTTCATTTAATTGAACTATTTGCACTATCAAGAAAATGTTGCTGCAGTGATCTCTATCTTTAAGAGGACTGCTGTGTTCAGGAGTAGCTAATGTCTAAACCTCTAGGGTACCATGTGATGTAATATGCTGAAGCAGGAGCAGTGGGGACCTTGGGGAGGTAGGCAATAGAGTTTCCCTGACTGACAGCCAGATCCAGTCTTCAGACAAACTGTACATGTGTAGCTGTGTAGATATGACCAGAAACTTATATATTTATGTTATATTTATATCCCACCTTTTCTCCAGTGAGAACAAAACAGTCTATATGTTCTCCAGTTTCATTCTCACATCAACCCTGTGAGGTATGTTAGGCTGAGAAACTGGCCCAAAGTCTCCCAGTGAGTTGATCTTCCAAGTCCTAGTCCAAGACACAATACTGGATGCCATACAATACTGGATGCCATACACCTGTCATACACTTAAGCTGTACATTCAAAAGATCTGTATGATGAACTGAACTCTTACCAACTCCATTGGGCTAGGGACTAAAATAAAGTTATGGTTGCACATATGATGGCAAGAACTCTATTGGTGCTCTGTACTTGTATATTTGCTTTGTTGAGCATTTCAGGACATGTGGGAAAGCTAACATGTCAGGTGGCTTCTGATGCCCATTACCTGTTGATTGTCACCAGGTAGATCTACCACTGAAGATGATAATACTGATCCCATGGTTATCTTGATGGGGATTATGAGATGAGGAGACAGCCTTAATCTATGTGTTCTCTGGTGTTATGGTGTAAGCAACGGGCAGAGTAGTGCAGTGTTGACAGCAGACAAGCAACTGGAAAAGGAAGAAATAGGAATTAGATGAGGCCTATGCCAATTCCTTCCTGTGCACAGCATAGCTGTCTCATGTGAAATGGAATGCAATGAATGTTGCATTCTGTAGAATCATGGGTTCACACAGACAGATAATATATATCTCAGTTTTAATTTGTTTTACCAATTATAGGAGGGTTGCAGACTGCCAGAAATAGTGCAAATTGAGTCCACTTTTAGGGTTAGGGTTAGTGCTAGGGAATCATGGGAATTGGTTTTTTTCTGAGACATTGAGCCTTCTCTGTCAGAGAGCTCTGGTGCCACAATAAAATACAGTTCCCATGATTCCCTAACCCTAACCCTAACCCTAAAAGTGGACTCAATTTGCACTATTTCTGGCAGTCTGCAACCCCCCATAGTCAGCCCTCTGTACCATGAATTCAACCATCCATGGCTTGAAAATATTCAAAAATAAATATAAACTTCAAAACAGTAAACCTTGCTTTTGCTATTTTATATAAGTGATACCATTCTATTATGCCAGTGTATGTAATGGAACTTGAGCATCCATGGATTTTGATATCCACAGTGAGTCCTGGAGCCAGACCCCATCAGATACCAAGGGCCCACTGTAATTTCTGCAACCAAAATAACATTGTTGTTTTGCTTTCTCCACTGTTTTATTTCAAACATGTTTCCACATTTGTGTCTGAATATGTTAAATACTCTTTTAAAACAATGTTCAAAATAGTAATTTTAATAATGTAAAATGTTGTGATTATTATTTAAAATATTTTCATGTAATAATCACCAAATATTTTTGTCCTCATGAAAATGGACCATGGATTGGAATCTCCAAGTTCATTGTGGAATGATGATAAATTTTAATTATTAAATATATTATATACAGATAGAATTCTAAATAATGTTATTTTTGTTAGAAAACCTAGTATGTAATATTTAAGACTTAATACTGAATTTATTCATATGATTTAATGTTGTTCCTGTACATCAAGAAAGAGCTCCAACTGATTATATCTCATATCTGATTGACTACCATATATACTCGACTATAAGTCAACCTCATGTAGAAGTCAAGGGCAGGTTTTAGGGTGATATGACTCGTGGATAAATCAAGGTTAAAAGGAGAATGTAATGTAGGATCTAAAGGATGAAGTAAAGGAAAATGATGCCAAAGAACTTGCAGAATTCCAGGAGGCATAACTGTTTGTGCTCATCCTAAAGGCTGGATGGATGAGAAAAGAGAGGGAGGTCAGTGCTTCCAGGACAGATTACACTCTTGCTTTTCACCAGGTGATGTAAGTACAGTACTTACATTGACCCATAAGTTGACTCAGGTTTTTGAGGTCAATTTTTGACTAAAATATCTTGACTTATACATGAGAATATATAGCAATTTCCCAGAATCTTTTGTAATTAGTATTTTTTTAACCACCACCAAGGTCAGGCCAAGGCAGTAATCCATAGTAGGAAAACTTGTTCTCCCTCACCCATTTTTTCCAGTTTCTGTACAGTGGTGGAGTGGATAAATGCCTGTACTGCAACCATTCACTCATAGACCACAAGATGGCGAGTTCATTACTAGCCAGGGCTCAGGCTAGACTCAGGCCTGCATCCTTCTGAGGTTGCTAAAACGAGTACCCAACTGTTGGGGGGCAATGAGCTTACAGTTGTAAACCACTTAGACATCCCATAGCATGATATGAAGCAGTATATAAATGAAGCTGCTTTGCTTTGCTTTGCTTTAATCACTAAAATGTGAGTCAAAAATAATTTTGGATCATGTTTTGAAGGTCCCCTGTAATGTCTTTAATTGCTATGCCAATAAATTATCATAACCATATTATATATATACTGAACTACCTACATCTACATTCATAAACTCGATGCTTTGCTCCTTATATCAGGCTAAATCCATCACTGTTTTGGTAGTCACATCCAGCCTTTCTTTCCCTCACCTCCCACTACAGCCCTCTGCATTGCCTAAAAATTGACCCCAGGGGATTTCTCAGTAATGTAGAACTTTAAGTGGTGCCCAGGAGGCTGAAGTTGGGAGGTGGTGTGGAAAATCAGCTCTGGATCCACTAGATTACATCATTCCACTAATGAAGGCTGACTATTGGCTCTTGACAATCTCCAATAGGGATGTAATTCCTTAACTGTTAACTATGCATGCAATGATTAATAATGAAATTAGTTTTCTCCCTGCAAAGGGAGAATTCTGTCCCTCCCTCCAAACATTCTATTCAAATATCCTGAATTATTGTACAGGAATTATTATATGAAGAAAAGCATGTGTTTTTGCACAGAAAACAGGGTTTCTCCATAGGAAATAATGTTTTCTTGAAGAGGAAACTCATTTTCTGCACAGAGAATACTGTGGCTTTTGGACAACCCCCCCCCCATATTTTCTCCTCAATATAATTCCTGAACCTATTTGGACATATCACAAAAAGCCAACATTCATTAGAAAATACAATAAAGCTTGGTAAGGTAGAAAGCAGTAGGAAAAGAGGAAGAGCACATTACAGGTGGATTTATTAAATAAAGGAATCCACTTTCTTGAGTTTGCAAGACCTGAGCAGAATTGTTCATGACACAGTGACATGGTGTTCTCTCATTCATAAGGTCACCATGAATCAAAGTCAATCTGACAGCAGTTGACAACAACAAATAAGTTCTGTGCACTTAAATAACAAGTGAAAATTGCACAAAATTCTTGCTTGTCTATTATTTTTTCTGATAGTGGGTCTGTAACTGTCATGAAACCTATTTTTTGACTTGGGAACAAATAATTGCAAATATTCCTTCCATCTCTAATTTATAGCACCTTGAATTAGAAAATCTTTATATTTCTTTGCCTTTTTTCATACATATAGTATATTGTATTCATTTTTATATAAAAAAAAATCATTATATCTGACAAATGTTTAATTGCATCCACTTGAAGATAACTTCAAACTGAATTGTTCCTCTCATTCCTTTTTGTATCTGAAATTTGTGGATACTTTATAAACCAAGTTCCTGTATGTGTGATACAGCAAAGAGGCTAGAGATAGGCTAATGCATATCAAAGAAAGTATGCCTCTACCTCCAGACATGTGTGCTCTAGAAGCTGAAAATAAATTAGCTGCTAGTGGAAATAGTCTTCAATGCGCATAGTTATCTTTATCATAGCAGAGACACCACACAAACAGGCAAATAGGTCAAACCAATTGAGGGAGGAGAAAACATCTAGGAGTGTAAAAAGGAAAGAGAGAAGAGAATTGAGGGAGGGGAAAAGGGAATAATAGGCATAAAGTATAGGAACACATACTGGGCTGCAGCTGTAGTGGTGGGTAACAGTGAAGTCAACTCTTAGAGAGAGAACAGTGACAGCTCAAAAACCAACAACTACAGAGGGGGAGGCCAGACAGAAAACATGTCCAATAAAACAAGCATAGTTAGAAACAACGCTATACATGGAACATGGAATGTGAGAAGCATGAACCAGGGAAAACTAGTCATATAAGGAAATAGAACACATGAATATAGCAATACTAGCATGAATGAGTTAAAATGGACAAGAATGGGTCACTTTGACTCAGACAACTATAC
>CM034701.1:291282607-291308954 GCA_020142125.1 Phrynosoma platyrhinos
ATTTTTTTTAACAACCACAAAAAATCCTCTAGCCCCCTCTTGTTAAAGACAAAGGAAACCCAAAGGTAATTGTGAGTAATGCAATGCCACTTCTGGTCACTGCAAAATATCAGAATTCCAGGAGCCAAAAAAATGAACCATTAAAGCCATCTGGCCTGTGGAGCATGTCCACCCCATACAAAAGGTACAGGTTTTGCCAGAAAAAAAACTCATATTTGGACAAAACAATCAACAAAGCCTTAAGCAGTGTACTGAGCTACACTTCTTCTGTGGACTGGATGTGTTTTAAAGGAGGAAAGGACATCAAATAGAGGAGATGATCTAAAATGTTCTCATTCTAAATAGCATATATATTGCTGTGCTCCTACTTTCCATTCCTTATAGTTACAGCTTTGTAAACTATTCAGTATAGATTTGATTTGGCTCACTGGAAGTAGCAATTGTATCAAAAACATTTTAAAATCATTTTCATGGTCATAGTTCTAGTCACCAAGAGGAGGGGTATATAGAGTCCCCATATGAAAGAGGCATTACTTAATCATGGCAGAGTGGGTTTGTATTCTTTGCCACATCTACAATAGGGATGCATTCATGTGTCTGTCAATGCTACCTTACCTTAAGCCAAGGCATGGGCAGCTACTCAAGTTCAGGTATCTGTGATTGGGAGACCTAACTGTGCTGGTATCTTAATTGTGTGAAAAATTGCTTACTTGTCAGTCTTTCTTCATGGCAGATAACAAGTCTGTGTTAGATATAACAATTATTGATTTTTTTTTGGTACCACTTCCTGTTTTCCCTTGCATGGCTAAAGCTGAAGATAGGCTACCAGGTTCACCTGGGAGAAAAGGAGAATCTATAATAAAATTCCTACCACCTCAGAACAGTGACAGCAATGAGGTCCAAGTGACACCTAAGAATGGGCAACCACTTGTCTATAGACCATAAAGAAAGCCATTGAGGAAGCCCAAGAAAAGACATTTTCAGGAGGTGGAGCTTCATGGGGTAGAAACAGAACAAAAGGAGGTGAGATCACAGCTAGAATCAAGGGTGGAACAGTTTCTGGCAAAGGAAGAGCCAGCCTTTGAGTTGGGTGGAAAAGAAGAGAGAGGATGCTCCTTGTGCAAGTAATGTAGAACATCAACAGATAAATCACATCCTCCCCTGCCTGAACAGGCATAGCAATAACAATAGCAAGTACTACTTATCTGTGCACTTAAGCACTCCCTAAATGGTTTACAATGTGTAAGCCAATTGTCCCAACAAGCTGGGTACTCATATTAGCAACCTATGGAAGGATGCAAGGCTGAGTAGACCCTGGAGTCCTGGGATTGAACTCACAACCTTGTGGCTGTGAATGGCTGCAGTACCAGCATTTAACCACTGAGCCACCAGGGCCCCTTATAATTGACATAGATAATTGCCCTTCATACTGGAAGACTCACTTGAAACCACATGTCTTCTCCTTGCAGACACCAAGGCTATTCTAGAGGTCTCCTCAAATAGACCCAATAGGGAAATACTACTCATCCTCTTGGGTTCTGACATCTTAAAGTGTAACAAGAAGTGGAAATGCCAGTGAAAGAGGAGAGAAATAAATAGCATTTGTGAAGTCCACTGGTAATCTCTTTTTCAAGCAGTGAAAATGTGGTGCCAATGTGAGATGAATTGTAATACTGTTCAGGTTTTTTTGTTCTTCCCTTTTCCTTCCTGTCTTCTATTGCCCATACAAATGGGGCAGACTGGGATGGCACACAGAGGACAGCAAATTCCTCTTCCCTTTCACAAGGATCATTCTCTCCTCTCTTTTCTGTCCAATTCAAAGATTGGCTCTTCCTTTACCAGAAGCTGTTCCATTCTTGACTCTAGTTGTGACCTCTCCTCTAGTTATTTTGGTTCTACACCATGAAGCTCTGCTTCTCCAGAACATGACCTGCTATTTCCATAGATAGAAGCTGAAACTGGAGAAAACTATCATTTCAGAAAGATAGGAATTGATGGGGGAATATTCACTTTAAAATATTGTGAATTCTTTTGTTGAACATCCTAGGTTATTCTCGCCTTCTCACCACCAATAAAGTTCCAAGAGCCTGTTTGGTGTCCAATTAAAGGTGTTGCAGCTTTCATTTTTCTACTGCTTAATATGTCCAAAGCATCTGACTTTGCAACACTATGCACATTTGATCTTTTCCATTAAAGAAACCACTTTTTGGAATTCACATCCTCTAGTCATTTTGGACAATATGAGTTTATTCTCCAAGTTTAACAAGGGAACATTTCCAGCACAGATCGAACACAGTACACTTTATTTATTAATTCCCATATGCTTAGCCAATTTTTGTCAGCCCATGCAATCACTTTGTCTTGAAAACATGTTGCATATGATAAGACATGTCTCTGATCAATTTCATACAAGGCATCTAATTATAGCAGCCATCCAGCCAGCCTTAGCTTTCTTCTTTTGCATTCTTAATCCCACCTGCAGCATTTCTTTTTCTGTTTTTGTTCCAGGGCGTCATTCCCACTCCATGTAACAGTTCAGCTCAAAAATGAAAACAAGTACTAGAAAGATAAGTCTGGCACTGGAATCGTATAGCTGCCAGGTGTATCCTATGCATGACCACAGCTGTTCAGTGTGATAAACAGAAGGAGAGGGGAAAAAAGAGCAAGAGAGACAGAGACATTAAGAACCAGCAAGAAGCAATGCTCTGTCATTATTTTAATTACACGGGGGGTGCCAATTTGCTGGGTAATTGCAAAGCTACATTGTTACTGAAAGCCCAAGTTATGTATGGGAAGACATTCTAGCTGTAATCGCTCAAAACAAGACAAGGCTGCCAAGAGGATGGTTGTTCAGACACTTCAAATGGGAGGCAAACACATACAGGATGATGATTTGTTACTATAATTTTACAAGATCTAGTTTGACCTTTACTATGGATAGGAAACACAAGATGAACAGCTGAAAGCTGCAAAGGAAGTCACATTAGAAAAATGTCATAGGAAGAACACTTCAACTAGAAAATGGTTATTAAATACAATTCTTAAAGATAGAATAATATGAAATAAATAAATTCATGGAATTTAGATTTTCTTGAATTTAAGTATATTTTCAAAAGAAAATGCTGCTCTTGTTCTAGAAGGAAACATAATGGTTCAGTTTTTCCTTATGCTAAATTCTTCTCATGCATGGCTCTTCTTATGCATTCCATAATTCTATATTCCTCTCTCCACTAAAAATGTAACTTCAGAAGTTGAATGCAGAAAACATTTTTGACATAGTCTTTTAGCAAGGAAAGGGGTCCCAAATTCTTTATATAAACATTTTCTTTGGTTACCACAGGTCCTTCATGAGCCTTTTGCAGTCATTCACCTAGAAGATAAAATTTGCTGATTTTCAGTTCAGATGTGTGTGTGTGTAAACCTATGTGGAATCATTGTAGGGGGCAACAAAGCAGCTTTGATTCTCATGATTAGCTCCATGATTGGCTCCATGTTTGTTTGAGTAATTAACCTGCCATAAACTGTAAGGAATCTGATAGGTAGATATTGACTAAGGCCTGAAACTCATGCCTCCCAAAGCAGCTGGAAGCTATTCTGAAGCCACCCAAAGTCACTGGCAAAAGAAGCAACAAAAAACTGCTCCTGCCAGTGGCCTGTTTGGGACTAAGATGGTGGCCTGCTTCAGGAGTAGGCCATTCAGTTGCTGTAGTTCTGGGTGATGGTGGGCTGACTGCAGCTGGAGCATCCAAAGGCTGCTCCTAATCAGTCATCTGCTTCACCCTATGCAAAAGATTTATAAAAATTTAGTCTGTCAAATAACGCAGAAAATCCGCCAAACTTATATTTGCAGAATTATTTTTTTCCTTGAGAAAGTTTGCATTAATTGAGAAATTTTCCTACCAACCATAATGAATTACAGATTTCACATAATTCATACTTCAACTTCAGAAAAGCAAACAGTGCATTATTATGAAAAAATTAATAGTTTTGCTTTCATACTCAAAATCTTGTGCAGTCATTGTTTCTAGTAGAAAGTAATTGGTCAAACTGGTATCGTGTAAGAGTGTACTAGTTTCCTTTTGGAAATACGTTAGACATACCCTTTCAAAAACCAAATTCATAGGCATTCTTCAAAACATTCTCTGTATCTGCTTGTGTGTCCATGTGTGTAAGTATAGAGATATATCCTCTATGAACAGATTCTGTGCACATCCACTTCAATGCATGTATTTGTCCATTATGCACAATCTCAACCATATTATTCCTAAAGGAGTTTATGCACTTCTAAGTGCATCAATGTAGGTTCTGTGCCTATGTGCCATGTGGCTTTTGAAGGAATGGAAGTTAGGAGAAGAGGAGCTGTAATGTTAGTCCACTGCTGACACCTCAACTCTGCTGTAAACCAAGATTAACCAGAGAGGGTTACTCAACAATAAGTGTTGGCATATGGTCTGAGCAGAAGGGGCACTTCATTCCACCATTTTGGTATGAGTTACCCTTCACCCCAAGATGTTGGGACACTACACCAACTGTGATGTTGAGTATAATATTTAAGCTTCTACTATTTACATAATTTAAATAGATAGCACTATTTTTCAGTAAAGTTTAATATCTTTTTATGAGTTCTCTTACAAAAACACATTTGCTTTAACCCCAAATATTAGAAGGAGAAGAATAATTTAGGCTTTGAAGTAAGTTCCATTGAACTCAGTGGGGTTTACCTTTCAATAGTGGCTTACCTTTGAAAAGGGCTGAATTGTTAGGCACATGAATAGGTGATGACAGTTCAAATAGAGCTTTTGAGGAAGTTATTATTAAATCAAAATGTTTAATTTCCAATGAAATCAATTTAATGCTGTTATTTCTATCCTGTACTTTTATCCTTGCGATTCTGACAACTATCCCATTGTTATTTGCTGTAAGGCACCATGGAAACCTTTCTCCATGGAAAGGTGGAGTATAAACATATATAAAAAAATAAAAACCACACATGCTCATTATGAAATCAGAATGCTTAGTTTTAGCCCCCTAAAAAACAGGAGGAGCAAAGGATCTTTGTCAACACTGTGTTCCTAGTATAGATAATAGGAGTTCAAATAGAGGCTAATTTCCAGTGTTTGGGTAAATTACTTTTTCAGATTGCATTTCCCAGATTTCCCCACCCAGCATGGCCATACTATCTGGTGTCATTTACAAGTTAAAATTCCAGAAAAAAGTAACTCTCCCAGATACCAGCTTTACTGTATTAGAAGGCAAGTCCTTTTCCATTGTTCTACCATATCTGGAGCTGAACGTTAAGGGAAGATAGAAGGAAATGATATTGCATTTTTAAGAACAGCAAAATTAATATGAAAAGAGGTCTTAAAACTAGTTCTTGTCTATAAATGACTGACTATAGGCTCTAGTCCTAGGGCAGCCTTTGTAGGTTTGTTTTGAGTAATCTCTCTCTCTCTCTCTCTTGCAGAAATATTGCAAATTGATTACCAATTCTTTGTATCTCAGAGGAATTGTGAAGAATGGGGAGAATTATTGCCTGGAATCTACTTCTGCACTGTACATATATAATAAAATATACCTTTTGACTTTCCCAGTTTGGCTGGGACAGTCCCAATTAATCCACTGTCATCTCATCTTTTCAACTACCGTACTTTGGAAATGCCCCAGTTTCTCTCTCCCTTCCCAGTAGGCTCAGCCAAAAGTAAACTGCTGCTGCCTAGCTTGTGTTTTCTGCTCCATTGATAGCTTTTGCCATTTTGATGACACACTGATGTTGCTTGGCCATATATGTCTAGGGTTTCATATGTGGAGTGCATGAAATAAGCATCTGCACACTTTTTAAAGATGTTCATATATATGTGTGTGTTTTCTGTGTCTAAACTGAAGTGGCAACAGCTCTCAGTGTATTTTCTCAACTATACCTGCCTTTGGGCCTCGGCAGACGGAGGCCCCGGAGACGCCGCGGGTCGGAGCGCCGGCGGAGCTCAGCCTCCGCACCGTGGCGCTCCTGCGGCGAATCTAAAAGGAGCTCCAAATTGGCACTCCTTTTAGATTTCAGGGAAAGTGCGCCCTAAAAGCGGCGGGCGCACTTTCCCTGACTCAAACGCGTCCGGTCGCCGCGGCGTGAGGTCATCCCCGGAGCGCCGGCCGTGCGAAGGGCCGGCGACTCCGAGGGCGACCTCGAGAAGAGGAAGGGCCGCCGCTCGTGTGGCTGCCCCTCCTCTTCTGGGCCCAGAAGACGGCTCAATTAGCCGTCTGCTGAGGCCCTTTGTTACTCTTGCAAATAGTAGTTATGCCTGTAGGTGTAGCCTGCAGATTATGGCTGCTCATTAAAATGAATGCCATCCAGTTAACATTAGAAATAAATAAATAAATAAACATTTTTTTAAAAAAAATGCTCAATTCAGTTACAATAATTTCAGCACTTCTAAAACTGCTGATATTGATCAAACCAACCTTGAAAGTAATACCAGAGCATTAACACATGCTGACATGCAATAAACACTCCAACTATTTTACACAGAAGGTTCAGCAGTTCCTTTGCCCTAGTTTCTACCACTCTACCAGGCTTTTATATTCAATTTTATAGCATGCTTCTCTCTTACAGGAATACACAGCCCTCCCTTTTGAGGAAAATGAAGTACTAAGGCTTCTATCTTTTGAAGGAAATTTCACAATTATTTGTGACCTGAAGAATTCACCACATGATAGTTTATTCCTGTCATTTTCCTGTGGTTCAGCTTTGTTGAAAAAGTTCTCCTACATCAGCTGATGATTATAGTGACTGATAAAAGAAGAAAGGCTATGCCTAGCAGGATACAGCCAAAGCAATGAAATTATTCAGGGTCCAATTAAGAAAGAGAACATGTGCTGCAATTTGACCACTTTGAAAATAAATTTATTTTCATGTGCTAGAGAGAGGCCCTGCACTTAGACTTTTCTTACCAGTTCTCTTCAGTTCCAGCAATAAATACTCTGTCAAAAAGTGAACAGTATACTAAACTGGGAAACATTAAAACTGGGCATTTTGACTCAGGCAATGAATATTAGCTATGGCATGCTGTAATACAAGGCCACTGTTTTTAGAAAATGAGAATATAGTTTTGGATTGACAGGAGACAATTGTTCTCCACTGTGAAGTCATAGGCTTTCATGGCTGGCATCCATAGTTTTTTGTGGGTTTTTCGGGCTCTGAAGATACCAGCCACAGATGCTGGCGAAACGTCAGAAAGAAACTCTTCCAGAACATGGCCACACAGCCTGGAAAACCCACAAAAAACAATTGTTTTCCACGTTGGTGGCTAGAGTATAGAAATAAGTAGAGCAGGGTTGGGAATCATACACCCACCCCCAGATGATTCTCAGAATCCCCTTGCTGACCATCCATCCTAATTACCATAGCCAATGGTGAGGAAGGTTGCAAACCACAATCCATCGACATCTGGAAAACATATGATTCCCAGCCCTGAACTAAAGGAATGTCACATGGTTCAAGTACTGCCTTGTGCTCTATGGTGAGTGTTGAAGCTACTGTGAGCTATTTGGTAGAAGAGTGTATTTTATACCACAGGTGAATGTTTTGAGATGTTCAGATTATTGTTTTTAAAGTAACTAAATAACTAGTTTAGGTACCCTTACATGGAAACAATCAAAGCTTGATTTAAAAAAAAAACACAAACAAATCTGTAACTATGATGGTAACCAACTAGTTTTTGGACCTTGGAGATATGACTGTAAATAATTGCCTAATTGCCTAATCACCGGAACTTCTCAACCTGTGCAACATGTTCCTCCTGAGAGAATTGTTGCATAGTCAAAAGCTGGGTGACAAAGCAAATCTGCAGAAAATATTATTAGATTAGTAATTTTTTCTGCGCTGCTTAGTACTGTATATTTCTTTCTCTTTTTTTGCATTGTCTTGTTGCTGTAGTGATTTGGTCTTCATATAACTCATGGTTCTTCCTTGCTGTGTCCTAATCCATCTGATTCTGTCCTCTTACCTCCTTGTCCTCCTGCAGGGCTTTCTAGGCTCTCTCCCAGCCTCCGTGGGGCTTTCTGGGCTGCTGCAGAGCTGCACATGCAATTTATTTGTACACCACTGACCAGGACCCAAAACATGTAGGGTTTTAAAGGTAATTACTAACCCTTTGTACTTAATTGGCAGTCAGTGGAGTGATTATAAGTTTAGTATAATGTGATACCTCCTGGATGTACCCGTAATCAATCCGGCTGCCATATTCTGAACCAGTTGGAGTTTCCGGACTTGGCACAAAGATAGTCCAATGTACAGCACATTGCAGAAGCTGAGCCTTGATGTTACCAATATGTGCACTATCATCTTTCGGTCCTCCAGTTCTTGGAAGGGGTGCAATGGTGTATCAGCAAACACTGCTAACAGATACTCCTGACCATCGCATCTATCTGAGCTGACATTTGGAGAGATGGATTCAGGAGCACCCCTAAACTGCAAACACAGTCTTTCAGAGGGAATTTGACCCCACCCAGAACTAACTGACATACTTTCAACCCCAGATTAGGACCCTTGATAGTAAGAACCTCTGTCTTGTCCAGATTCAGTTTCAATTTGTTTTTCTTCATCCAGCCCATTACCCCTTCTAAGCATTCATTCAGAAGAAACATGCTATCCTTCGTTAAAGCTGTTTTTGAAGGCATGGAGAACTATATTTGTATGTTATCAGCATACTGATAACATCCTGCCCCATGCTCCAGACGATCTTGTTAGCACATGTGCTATTTTCATAAAATTTTGGAAGCATGTGGAGTTCTCTCTATGACCCCAGACTGACCTCTGAGGGATGTCAGCCACAATCCCCTAGATGGCAGGTCATGTAGGCACTGAGAGACTTGCCCAAGACCACTGGAAAATTCCCTAATAGACAGGTTTTGGAGTTGCCCAAGGGAATATCCCATTACCGTGGAAAAGATACACAATGGTGTTTATTTGTCTTAAGTCTCACACTTAATGGTGTAGTGATCAGATCTGACTGCACCCTTTTCTCTAGCCTCCCTTCCTTGATAGTTTTGAAACCAAATGCATTGTTTAGACTATGCTCACACCTAGGTTAACAATACAAAACCCATCACTGCCTTTGTCCGACAGCCATTAGGCTTATAGCTAGAAGGCAGAAATTCCCTATAAAAACCCCTAGATTCTTGCAGTCCACATGCTATCTTGGGAGTGCATGCTGACTCTGTCAGTCTGTGCTCTGAGCTAGCTCCTGTGGCCATTTCCCTCTTCTCCATTCCAGTGGCTGTGTTCCATCACTGAAAATCATCCACATTTGCAGCCAAGTCCTCAGAAGTCCTTTGGACATAAGTATATCCCTCATAGCTAAGTCCCTCTCAACTTGGTTTCGGCTGCGTGAAGCCATGTTGGGGGCTTCACTCTCGCATATTTGAGCTAATTATAAATTCCCCTAGTAGACCTGGGGATAGGATGGTACCTTGTGGTATGCCATATGACACCTCTTTTTTTTGAGGAGCAGCTATCTCTAAGCAGCACCATCTGTAACTTTCCTGAGAGATAGGACTAGAACCATTGCAACACAGTGCCTCTGATTCTCACCCTCACCCCCATCCTGGTGTTCCACATGACCCATTGGGCTCAGTTCTGTCTGTGTTTACCAGTTCCTGTCCCTTTACAGATGGCCAAAGTAATTTGGGACTAAAGTAAAAGTAAATTTCAAAGGAACAATGTACTGGTGGCGTTAATGTTTTTCTAGGGATGGGGGCAGGGGAGGGCGGCTGCCATAAAAATAAAATCCATTAATAGGAGGGGATTGCTATTCCCTTCCCAATGCTTCCCAAAACTGCTACTTCCAAAGTGATCTGAGAAGGGAGGCTACTGGGAGAAAATGTGGCCAGAACAAGGCAGAAAGTCTCCTCCTCCTCTTCCTCCTCCAAGATGGACTCTTGGTCCTCATGCCTCCGCTTGGGCTGAGGTGCTGCCACACTCAGGCCCTTGGCCGAGGGCCTAGAAGATCCAGTACAACTAATCAGGCCTCCATGGGGCTGGAGGAGACGCTGCTGCACTCGGGGCCTTGGCCTTGGCCCTAGAAGATAAGATAAGATAGAAGACAAGGTAAGGGGCCTCAGGTGGGTGCTGGGCCTTCCAACACCACCTCCACCTCCCTTGTTGCCTTTTTGATGTGGCAGTGGGTGGCAGGAGGCCTAGGTCCTGGTAGGCCTCCCTGGGGGCTTGGGCTTGGAGGCTTAATGTTGTTTTTTTTTAAAATTATTAATGTAGTTGGCCTTTAGTCGGACATGTCCTCCATTTTGCTTGAGTGTCCTACATTTGTCCTACATTTTGTCCTACATTCCCCCTACATTTTGTCCTGGTTTTGTGGTAGAGAATTATGGCAATCCTACCTGTGTATTTCCTAAAGCAGGGTAGGCAACCTTTCCCCTTTAAGGGCTGAGGGACTTCAGCTCCAGAATCCCAGGAGCTATTGGCCAACGTGGGACTATTGGCCAACATGGCTGAGGCTTCTGGGAGCTGAAGTCCCTCGGCCCTTAAAGGGGAAAGGTTGCCTACCCCTGTCCTAAAGTATAACCAAAACAGGAACAAAATAGGAAAAGAAAATCTGCCAGTTGCAGTTTCTTTCTAATTATGGAAAGTGAAAGAAGCATTCACACTTTCATCTATATTCTTTGCAACTGATGAACTGGATACATTCATTTGCACACTGGGGTCATTCAAATTTATTTTCTATCACTGTATACACTCATGTTCCATTCACACTATAATTTTTAGGTATCCACTTAGGATCTTTTCATGGTTAACGTAAAAATATAACATTTGAATTAGCTCTGTGGAGCTGCTGTCCTGGGCTGTTCAGAGAGCATGGTGCCTGTAGCATTTAAAAAAAAACAAAAAAACTGAGAGCAAATATCATCCCCAAAGCAATTCTGTTCTTATTCTATTGAAATGTAAAACGATGTTTGCCAGATCACTAAGGACTGAAATCTGATTGGTCTGTTCCTCTTTTGTAGGGAAACTGCTGCAGCTAATCTGGGGTTATATCAGCTCTGGGTTTATTGCTTCTGCCCAGGGAAGTTGGCAATAAAGAAAACTGTACATTCAGAGTATATTCTTTCTTTGCAGGGGTGCACCTCATGCTTGGAAGATTAATGAAGGATTCTTGGCCTTCTGTTTATTAAAGACCCTTCTGTTCCATAGCATTTTAATTGTAAACCCTCTCCTTGACATCCTAACTAATGGTTGTTTCTAAATTAATAAAAGCGACATATTAACTTTAAATCGTAGATAAGGTTAAGATTGCCATTTTAATATCCCATCCATATCCTTTATCTATCTACAGGGGCTTACAGGCCAGTAGTTTTAATAACATGCATGAACGAAGATGCTCTTTTTAAACTCAAATAGTGGCAAAGAGTTTTTCCTTTATATTAGCAGGCAATCAATTCCAATAGCTTTTTAATGCTTTCTTAAATAATCAATTTTGAGGTAGAAGCTCTTTGGGGGACCCTCTTAAACTTCCTCACAGCCAGTCTCCTAATTTTCTATTACAATGCAATCTAAAGTAGCTACAAAAATAATGCAGATAATGTTTGCTGGGTAATGATTTCCAATTTCCCTCCCTTGTACCCTGTTATTAGGAGGATCATCTTGGCTGTGTAAATTAATTTTCAATTCACTTCAGGGGAACATTACAATGATTTATTTGGCACCAAACTAAAGAAAGTGTTGGAAGGATTTTTCAGCAAAGTAAAAAAACACACCCAAAATCAAAACCAAAACCAATTTGTTCTCATTATCACTATGTTAAAAGTGGGAAAAAAAGATTTGCAATAATAATTTAGGTCTGAACAGGTGTGGTAGAAGAGCATTTGATATAGCAGTGGCAGCCATTTTGGATCTAAAGAGAAAAATGTATTCTTTACTATTTTTCTTCAGCAAACTTTCAAACATAAAACAAAATCCAAAATTCACAAAAGAGTGATATCTTTATTAGCTAACCAAAATGCATAAAACTCACAAACTTTCAAAGCTCATCAGGCTTTTTTATTAGGCAAAAGTTGTTAAAAATCATATAGGAGAAGAAAAGTGATAATGCTGGAGTTACAGGCCTACATTTTGTATCAGATGTTATTTCTGTTGTGGGTAGTTCAGTTGATTTGGAGGGATTTCAGTGCAGTAGAGGCTCCCTCTTGTCCATGGAAAGACACAAAGGACTGCAAAATTTAAACTCCATTACTTTCAACCTTGTTTGTCCTAGACAAAATTTAATTTGTACTTATGGTCATGCCACATTAGCTTTTAGTCAAAAATTAGTTATAGTTGGGTGTAATCTATTGCACAGTGAGGTACATTGCTTTGAGAATCTTTTGTTGTGTTTCTTTTAAGTGAGATGTGGGCTATAAATTGCCTGACCATGGTGATAAATTGCTTATCACATGGTGCTGTTATACCATAATAGTGGTGGATTGATCCCACCTTTGCCTTAGTTTTATCACACAACATCATGGCTCCTCCAGTGTTTTTGTGCTGTAGAATTCTGCAGAATGACTTGAAGGCACACAATAACAACTAATTTGAGTGTGAATGTCTATTTCTGATTCATTGTAAAAATGAGTGAATAGTGCATGTGGTGTGGTTGTGGTCTTGTCCCAAGGAAATCTCTAGCAGGAAAGTCTCAGATTATTTCCGGTGCCTGGGCAGGGAGGACAGGATTTCTCTGTGTTCCCTGGTCTGTTCTCTATGCAGTACATGTCTGAAATCCTTTTCATATTTTTTGTAATTTTAATAATATGAATAGTTTGCTGTTATATTACATAGCAGCTGCATTTATATGCTGTTTCATACTGCACTATGCAATCTCTTGGTGGTTTACAACTTTCAGCTAATTGGCCCCAAAAGCTGGGTACTAATTTTACCAACCTCAGAAGGTTGCCAGGCTGAGTTGACCCTGAGCTCCATGGCTGGGATTGAACTCACAACCTTGTCATTTGTGAGTGGCTGCAGTACAGGCATTTAATCACTGCACCACCAGGGCACCAATAATGGTGTGAATCTGACCTATTAACCTTGTCACTGTCCAGATGCCTTTATTGCATAAAGGTGTTTTCCAAAGATCTCTCCTCTGGTACCATGTGTGTATTTGTGTGTGTGTAATTATTAATTTTTAAGGCTCTAGTTTTATAGCACTGCGACAACATGTAATTGTGTAATTATGCTTTTTTTAAAAAAAGTTAAAGGGAAACCAATAATGATGTAGGAAATAGAACAGTGCAATGTGTATGGCATTGTCAGTACTGGAGAAACCACATTGCTGGTATTGAGGAAATTCTCATAGTGGGAAGTGGGAAGGCAGAGAATTATGTAGTGGGGGTAAGAATTTCAATTATTATCTTCATTACCTATTATCTTCAGGAAATAAGTAGATGAAGGGCCTTTGCAGACTGCTAGAAATAGTGCGAATTGAGTCCACTTTAACTGCCCTGGCTCAGTGCTAGGGAATCATGGGAACTGTATTTTTTTCTGAGACATTGAGCCTTCTCTGTCAGAGAGCTCTAGTGCCATAATAAACTACAGTTCCTATGATTCCCAAACACTGTGGACTCAATTTGCACTATTTCTGGCAGTCTGCAAAGGCCTGAAGTGAATGAAATGATGCTGTTTGTGTGACACTTTGTAAATAAGCCTCATTGCCTTGCCTCTGATGTTTACTGCTATGGAACTTTAAGAGACAGACTGAGTGAGAAGTCACTGGTATATGGGCATTTTGTGTCAGATGAGAAAATGTGTACTGTGATCACTAATTAATTTTTTTCATTTTTAAGCAAGGAAAAAAACAAGAATGGGTTAGTCTCCTGAAAAATGTTTTATTTCAGTATTCTTCATATGATTGAAGTAAAGAAGTTATGGAACTCTCTTCTCCTGGAAAACCATTAAAGTCTGTGTATATTTCAAAAGCTGGAAAATCTGTCTCTCTCTCCATGAGAGTAATGTCCCAATGCTGTGCTGTTAGTCAACAAGGTTATATTCCAGAATTCCCTTTTGAGAAGCATGGGAGACAGCTTTCTCCAGTCTCAAATAAATAGAGAAGCTGGAATTTATAGCAGAGATGGGGACTGTAACTTCATGGGGAAATTATACTCAGTTTGTAATTCATGTGGAGAGAGCTGTCATTTTGTCCCCCACGGTTGGTTGTCAGAAATATTTTTGTAAACAGTGTATTTTAGTGCTGAAATTATGTGTATAATAGCAGTGAGGTGGTTGGGAGCTAATGTGAAATTCAAAAGCCTCACCCCATTTTCAGCTACATGCTTAGAATTTCAACAAATGGGTCCTAGAGCAGATTAAGCTGGAAATCTCCCTGGAAGCCAAGATGATTAAACGGAGGCTGTTATGCTTTGGCTACATCATGAGAAGCCACAACTCATTGGGAAAAAAAATAATGCTAGGAAAGATGGAGGGATATATGCTATATGGATGGATTCTATTAAGGAGGCCACAGGTATGGATTTACAGGACGTAAGCAGAGCAGTGGAGGACAGAATTTTGGAGATGTCTCAACCACAGGGTTGCCATCAGTCAAGGTTGACTTGAGGGCAGTTAACAACAACAAATATGCCAGGAATAGAAGAGTCCATCACATATACAGTTAGTCTGACCTTTCTAAAGTCCCCTCCACATCCTTGGGTTGTACAAATTGAGAAGTAAATTTACATACCATAATATGCTGTGATCACAGCTGTGAGTGACTTTCTACTGACACAGTCAGGTAACCAGTATCTAATTTCAGAAAGTACTGGGTTAATTTAACCAACCTGGGGAATGGCAATAAAAAGTATTTAGTAATGCCAGGAGATCCCAGAAAATATTTTGGTATGAGGAAAATATAATATGGATTTTTCAATAAAATCAGCTTGTATAGGAACATAGACTGGGATTTCTAGTCTTTTTAACTATTTGGAGATAACCTTTGGGTCTTATAGTTTTTTTTTTGTGGGTTTTTTCGGGCTGTGTGGCCATGTTCTGAAAGAGTTTCTTTCTGACGTTTCACCAGCATCTGTGGCTGATGCTAGCCACAGATGCTGGCGAAACGTCAGAAAGAAACTCTTTCAGAACATGGCCACACAGCCTGAAAAAACCCACAAAAAAAACTATGGATGCTGGCCATGAAAGCCTACGACTTCACTTTGGGTCTTATTGTTGCACACCATCAGAACCATTCCAGGATGAAAGTGCCCCCCCAAAGATAGGACACCATGCATTTGCAGTGTTGTAGTGACCGGCTGCAAGCCAGTCACTTCCCCAAACTACAAATCCCAGAATTCCACAGGATGGAGCCATGACCATCGAAGCAGTGTCAAACTGCTTTATTTCAGCAGTGTGGAAGAACTGCTGGTCTTGCTTGCTGAAACACCAAAAGGCAAAATCTGCAAAACTGGAAGAAATTCACTCCTCTGTCTAATCAAAATGTGTTGATGCTTATCGAGGATCTTCAGTGGCTTTTGTTCTATCATTCCCATTCACTGTACTTCCAACTCATAGGGGTGTCACAGAGAATATGCATATTCTTTGACAGTTTTGAGTCAGTCAACATAATGTCCCCCCCCCCTTCCCATAAGAACTTTCTCCCCCTGACACATATATAATTCTACTGTTACACTGTCTGTTTGCTGTTCCCTTGTTCTGTTTTGGAAAATAACCTTCTTTCACAAGTAGGCAACAATGTCTGCTTTGATTTTTTTTTTATAGCCACAAAACAAAGCAGCTTCATTTTTTTATATACGGTTTCATATTGCACTATGGGATGTCTAAGCAGTTTACAACTGTAAGCTCATTGCCCCCCAACAGTTGGGTACTCATTTTAGTGACCTCGGAAGGATGCAGGCCTGAGTCTAGCCTGAGCCCTGGCTAGTATTGAACTCACAACCTTTTGGTTTATGAGTGAGTGGCTGCAGGACAGGCATTTAACCACTGCACCACCAGGGCTCCTACAGGCAGGCAGACTGATGTATAATACAAATTGGCAGTTAACACCTTACTCTAGATATTCCAACACAGATAAAAACTGGGGCATATGTGGTTAAGATAAGGAAAGTTTTTAATGAGGAAGAACACACAAGCGAGGAGTGGATGCAGCAGTTTGTTTATGCCTGAGCTTACTAGAAAAGGCAAGATGCCACTCTTCTCTTCTCTTCTCTTCTCTTCTCTTCTCTTCTCTTCTCTCTCTTGATAGGTTAATTAAACACAAACAACTTTTGCCCTTTGAAATCTGGTTGCAGCAACTGAAGTAAGCTGAGGGCAAATGGGGGAAATGAGAGAAGGCAAGAAAAACTGAGACATTTTCAAAGCAGCTGGAAAAAAAATGGAATGGTAAGCCTCATTCCCGCTACATAATAAACCAGTTTTCAAACCAGTCTGAACAAGTATAAATGGCCCCTTTTCACACTTTCACCAAATTCCAAATTGTTGAGAGCCCCCCAGCGCTAAACCCATTTAAAGTGCTTCTTCCGGATCTGCTGAGTTCCCCACTTTTTTGCAATGAATTGATTCAGCATTAGTGTGAATGAGCTGCGGATCTGAATCAGTTCCCTGTGGCACAGTCAGCCCTGTGACACAGCTCCATGTTGAATCGATCCATTGATGAATGTAAACATGAAGTGGAGTAAATTGAAATGGGTAGATTCAGTCACTGCTCGAATAGTGTGAATGTCTATTCAGTGCTAAATTGCTTCATCACTTCAACTCAAGAAATAGTTTATTTTGTAGTGGGAATAAGGCTGTAGAAACCAGGACACTTGGAAGGTATGTTGGTCCCTGCTCTCCAAGATATGTGATTGCTCTTATTCATCCCCCTAGTGGCTTCTCCAAAAGAGCAAGCAGGTGCAGGACACTGGGAGTGAACACTCTCTGCCCCCCAACCCCAGGATGTTTCTGGAGTAGTCAGACCTAAAAGGGAGAGAGGTTTTTTTTTTTTTTAAGTTAAAGAACTTTAATCAAACAGCAAGATTGATTTTATTTAAGATCAAGAATTTGTGTAAAGATAGGACAGGTATATGCATATCATCTGTAGATGTAATTGGCACTAGTCCTTTGCAAACAATGCACATTCTCAAACTTCTCTAAGCAAATTTTGATTAAACTTTCTTGCAGAGTCTCATTTAATGTCAATGTTAAAGATACCCATTATTTGTGAATGGTCAAAAAACAATTTATAGCACAATCCTGCACATGTCTATTCATAAATAGACTCCACTGAATTCATCTGGGGTTATTCCCAAGTAACGGGGGTTGCAGACTGCCAGAAATAGTGCAAATTGAATCCACCTTTAGGGTTAGGGTTAGTGCTAGGGAATCATGGGAACTGTATTTTATTGTGGCACCAGAGCTCTCTGACAGAGAGGGCTCAATGTCTCAGAAAAAAAACAACAGTTCCCATGATTCCCTAGCACTAAACCTAACCCTAAAAGTGGACTCAATTTGCACTATTTCTGGCAGTCTGCAACCCCCCTAAGTGTCAGTAGGATTGTACCTTTGGTATGTGCTTGTACAGTTCTAAAACTTAACTATGCTCCTTATAATACTATAAAGGCAGACTTTCACTATTGGCTCCTTTTTTTATGGAATCTGTTCTCAAGCAATATGCTTTTTGCCCTCTTAATTGCTGCATTTAAGGCATCTTTGAAAAACCTCCAGTTTCTAATGGCTTTTAGATGATGTTTTATAATGCTGCTGTTTCACTTATGTTTTAATGCTGTGGTTCTGAAAATGCTCTTATAATTCAGCCAGTATATTTTAATGTATTTTTGACACTTTGCGTGCATCATTTTTTTACTCTATTGCATTTCTACACTTGTATTTTCTTTGCTATCTTGGATGGAATTTGTAGTTAATACATAAATAAATAAATAAGAAGAAGATACTCTAGATATAAATATATGGATCTTTGGCCATATAATTATCTTTCAGTTGCATTTAAATTTCATTAACTTATCCTGGTTTTCCAGAGCCACTTGCAGCAATTTCCTGGGAAATATGTACATTATCAGTTCTATTTGCCAGCTCTGAACATTTTGCTGTAACTGTGGATAATTCACTGTTCAGCTGATTCACCTCTTTTGAGACAGAATTAAGCACCTGATCCTTTTTAGCCATTTCCTTTGTCTTCTCTTCCAATTGATAAAGTAGACTAGCAGTATTGCTACTTTGGCTTCTGCTCTTCAGCTTGTCTTTCTGGAGCTGGATGTCACAATCTCACTCTCCAAGGATATTGTTATATTTTTCAGCTTCAGTTTGAAGGGCAAGTATTTTCTCCAGAAGCCTCTTCCTTTCTTCAGGTGACATTTTGCTTTTTCCCTTAATGAGTTCTTCCAGAGATTTTTTTCAGGGCTGCATTTTATTTCTTATAAACTTGCAACTTGGATTCAGATTTGGAATCAACCGATTTTTAATTCCATCTTTAATCCACATTTCTGTGGTGGCCTTGGATGTCATATTCTAGGCTTTCTGTTGATGGAGTGGCCAAGGGGTGAAGGGAGGCTGCAGGTGACTGGCAGCCGTGTCCTCAGCAGTATTAGTGGTGGATCCTGCTGAGGGAGGGATGGGGAAGACCCTGTGGAAGATATGGGAGGCAACAACGTGACCATTCCCTTTTCAAATCCAGCAACACTAAGGGAGACGGGTTGATGGTACAAGACACCAGCCTTCTTACATAGAGCTGTGGTCTCTCTCCACAGACTCTTAATGGGAAGGTCAACCTAGCAATAAGCCTTTAAAGCCTCTTCTCATTAAGTTGATATATGAGGAGTACAAGATGGTCCCAAGAAAGCAGCTGGTCTCTTCTTCCTTTCCTAGCAAACAGATGTTGGTTATTCAGCTCACCAAAATATAGAGATGCCCATTCAATAAATATCCAAGGAATACTGTGATGACCCCATTTCCCCTATATCATTCCATCCATGCCTGTTCTTTTATATCAGCAACAAAAAGATTTTTAAAAAGAAAAAGAAGAAAGAAAAAGCAAAAAGAACAATGAGCCTTCATCTCTACGCTGGGAAAACATTCTTAAATATTATAGAACTATTATCGTAAGTACAGTACACTCTGAACAGAAAAACTGTAGATTATGACAAACTTCAGTATGCCTGGATGATATTAAAAGTTAGAGGGTTTTTTCTTCCTTCACCCAAAAGCCATTAAAAAGGCTGTCGAAATAGAAGAACCTATCAGGATTTCAAATAACAGAAATGAAAAATATCTCCCAGATCCACTCTGCATCTTAAGCAGAAAATGATATATACTGACTTCAGAAACAAAATTACCACATTTAAACATGAGAGCTAAAGGAAAACACCTCAGACTCTTTATTAACTTTGCTGCTGGTTTTATTCCAGAACTGCTGGTTTTACAAAAGTATGCTCCAATGAAGGAGGGAGAACTTTCAAAAAACAAAATGGTGCAGGAATGTACTGCTTTGAGATGTTTTGCTTTTGATACACAAATAGCACTTTAGGTTGTATGATATCCTTATTTGTATAAAGACAATATTAATAATATTAATCTTTTTTTCCTGGCATAATTGCTACCATGGTAAGATGCACAGACAAACATGGACACACATGGAGGGATAATAGGGAAGCACCCAAGCCCATTAAAGTTGTGGAAAAGGGGGATTCTATTTTAATAATAAGGAGCAAGTACACTTCTGTTTCCCTGAATGAATGAACAAATGAATGGTCTCAGGTATGAGGAAGGCTGGTTGATTCATCATATACATGTCAAGCTGAGTCAAGTAGATTCAACTTCCAAATGAGGCCTACTGAAATAATAAATATTTAGAACTAGCAAATACTGCAATTAGATAGAACACTTCAGATTATGAACATAGAAGATATCAAGACAAATATTTTTAATTATATATAGTTTTAAAAATTTAACATGAACAATCTAATTCATAACCAAAACCATAAACATTCATAAATAAAAATGTAAAGAGAAAGAGAACAAGAACAAGAAGAGACAAGACAAAATACATGTACATATATAACTAAAACTAATACATAATATTAAAAAAAACTAAAACACTGAACACTAATTAAAACACTAAGGAATCACCAGTTATAACACACCCCTCTAATCCAGACTGTAATGGGAGGGGGGAGTAAAAGAAAAACAAAATATATTTTTCTACCATTACAGTTACAACTCCTACTAGAATTACTAGTAGGCATAGCCATAAATTATTGCATCATTAGGTTTCTTATTGCTCAAAAGGTCCACAAACAGTTTCCAATCTTTTAAAAAATATTCTGTTAGTTTATCTTTTGAAACTCATGTCAGTTTGGCAACTTTGGTTGTCAGCAATCTTAACAATCCATTCTTCCATTACCAGGACAGATAACTGATCCATTTCAGTACTGCTTTTATTGCTTGGTGGATTAAACTTAGTATCTTCTTCATTAACTTTTTACATTAAAATCACCATCAGAACAGGGACCTTTTTACATTAAAACCACCATCAGAACAGGGACCTCTGGAACCATCAGTTGCACATATACAGATGGAGAAGCATTGTTTTCTAATCTGTTGAACAGTTGTGTTATATCATCACTATAAAATTAAAGCACTATGATGTCACCAAGTATGAATCCCAGGATTCTGTAAGACAAAGCCATGACAATTAAAATTGTGTAATTGTGGTATAACCATGCAATAGCTACATGCTGATGCTGTTTCATATATTTTTTAAAACTCTTCTCTAGATGATGAAGATGATGATTTTATTTACTTATATCTTGTCTTTCTTCCAATATTGGAACTCAAGGAAGTGAACAGCAAAGTTAAACAATACAATTTAAAAACAATACAAAAGCATTAAAATGTACAAATATAATTATTTTTTTAAAAAAAATAATGTTAAAAGTTAAAACAGCTATGCATTAGAATTGAAGATTCTGGTTCCCCCTTGTTTCTAGAATTACAAGGAATGTTATCATCTGTAATTAGTTAGTTTTGGAAGGTATCTAACAAAGCTATATTTTAAAAGCAATTTAACAGCAAGAACAAAATTACTTATTGGTATAAAGAGTCACAGTTTCTAGTGTTTTAAAATATTACTTCTAAGGGCATTTGAAAAGGTAATTTCCCAGAAAGTTTCCAAGTTTTATGAAATCATCCATAGGGTTTCTCCTCACATGACAGGAAATAAGCAGCAGGTAGATGGAACCAGAGCAATATAGTAATATATTGAGCAACAGGAACAGGTAACTTTTCAAACACTGTAATGAGTAATAGAAAAAAAACTTTTGAAAAGATCTGATCTTTTCAACATCTTTCCCACATTATTTTGGATAGAAATGCTTTCAAGATGCATTGATAGAATCAACAGGGATACTGTGGGAATTAAGTTTTGCTTTAATTAGTTAATTCTGGCCAGTAACCCATCTCCTGTATGTGCCAGTACTGATTATTGAAGAAAAGCAGCAGGTAGATGGAAAGAGCATCCCAAAATCCAGCAAGTATGTTAACATGTACCTCCTATCAGAGACAAGTGATTTTTAAATCACGGCCTTCACATTTTTTGTGGTTAAAGCATGGAAGAAATAGAATGACCCTCTTTCTCTCTCTGTGTATATGTGCATATGTTATTTTCTCATAAAAAGTGGTGTGTTTAATATTAACATTAGTTTAACTGGATCCTAACATTGTCCCAAACTGTTTCTTTTTATGTAGAAACTTGCAAGGACTTGGGTTCATTTCTATGGAAGCTGAAACACAGAAGAAAAGAGGGGAATCATTCTTGAACTGAATAATCTTTTGGGTCCTGATGTTATAGTTTTTGCTTGGAGGATGATGAATATTACTATCGAATTGGCACATAACCTCTGAAAATTTGAGCTCAGACACCTATAACATGGGGAGGAAGTGGAAAAGCTATTCTACTGTTTTCCATCCTTTATACAGAGAAATGACTAGAATTCTGTATGGATGCTTGTTGATTATTTGGGGAGCTAAGACAGTGGATTTTCTTATTCTCTTTGAATCAAAAGATCAAAGTTTGCAGCAACCAGAGAAAAATGGTGAGGGAAAAGGTGAAATGTCATTATAGTGATGTGGATTCAACATTAATGCAGCACTTAGCTCTTCTAGAAGATGTTTTCAGTGTGAGAATGAATAAGGTATAAATAACAGGGTGGTGGTGATGGTGGAAAGAAAGAACTGTGGGGCATTTATCATCATGATCATCAACATGTAGAGCTGTAGCTTATAGACAGAGAACATGGTTTGCATGCAGAAGTCTCCAGTTTTGATCCCTGCCATCTTCAGGCAGGGCTGAAAAAATCCTAGCTGAAACACTAGAGAACTGCTGCTACTTACTGTGGGCAAATGGTTAATGTTTCTATCACCACCATTATCACCCCTCCCAGCCTTTTCATCTGATACAAGGCATCCAATACAGGAGAGAATAAGAGAAAAGTAATATGCAATAAATGCAATGAGTTTTTTAAAATATAGCAATGGGGGTGATCCAATGCTCTGGTAGGAAGTTGATTTAAAATCTCAACTCATTAGGACTCAATTCAGGGTGGGCAAATGCAGTCATGCAGATGTTGCTGGACTTGATTTTTTACAATCACTTTATCCTAGCTATGCTAGGTATGGTTGATGGAAGTTTCACGTGAACTGCATCTGGATGGGCACAGCTGCTCACCCCTGCTTTTGAAGTTAGTGTAGAAATGTAGTACTGTTCTCTAGACATATTTCAGTCATAACAGCTTTCTGTCACCCAAATCTGGAATTTGGAGTCAAGCCTTCTGGGTCTTATTTGTAACTAACCATTCCTAGAATTCTGCTCTCTCTCTCTCTCTCTCTCTCTGTATATATATATTTCTTAATCACAATAAACATTTCTGGAACTATGAAAATATGGGGCTGGAACAGACAGCCCTTTAAAGATGCCTTCCAGGTGTCTTGGGAGTGCAGCATTTACATGCCACATGCTCACAAGATGCCTGGAAGCTGGGTGGCTGCCCAGATGTGGATGGCTTCAAGATGCTCTAGTGGTGCAGCATTTACACACTGTAAGCTGCCTTAACATCTTGAAGCCGCCCTGAGGCTGCGGTAGGATTGTGAAAGGTGTCTCTTTCTCAGCCCAAATAGGAATGGATGTTTTCTGCTTCTATTTGGTGGGTTCAAGGCAGATTGGGGCTGTGTGTTCGCTGTGGCCCCAATTCATCTTCAGCAGTGGCTGTCCCTTCTTGCTGGTCTGTTCTGATGCATGGTTAAAGGGGGAACATTTCTGAGAGTTACCTCTTGGAAGTGGGGGAGGCAGTTGTTTGGGAAATTACAGTATGACAGTCTGTAATTAATAAATGAAGTACTACTCTGTGGGGGTCAGAAATAACATGAAAAGCAAATAGAATTAAATTCAGCTTTGGTCAGACATCATCTAGTTGTGTCTAGTTCTGGGCACATTTCAAGATGGATATTGACAAGCTTGGATGTGTCCATAGGAATGCAATCAAAATGTGGAAGTTCTGCAAGCCATACCCTATGAGGAGAGACATAGGGAGCTGAGTATGTTTAGTCTGTGGATGAGAAGATGGTTTTGTTTAAATATTTGAAAGGATATATTGAAGATGCAACAAGCTTGATTTCTGCTGCTCCAGAAACTAGAAGGACACAGACTAATGGATTCAAGATACAAGAAAAGGGATTCCACTTTAACTTTAGGAAGAATTTCCTGACAGTGAGAGCTGTTTGACAATAGAACACATTGCCTTGTGTAGTGGAGTCTCCTCCTTTGGAGGTTTTTAAACAAGTTGACATATTCTATGTTTCTATGATTCTATGATTCTAAATCTATTATATAATAGTATATAAATACAACAAAAGTCATGTTTCTAAGTAAGTGCCCTGATTGAGAGACTACTGTGTGAAGCAGAACTGTTCTATGTGGGACTACAGGTTGTTAATGGTGGACAATCTGCCACTTTCAAAGGTCTGACAGCTTATTCTGGCAAGACCCAGAGTTGTGGGTGGTGGTGGTGGTGGTGGTGAGGTGAGATCTTCCTGCAAAGAAGCCCAATGGTCTTCTAAAAAATAAGTTCCCACCCATTGTGACATGTATGTATTTATGTGTGCACATGTGTGTTTGTGTGTGTGCTGGAAGGTAAATAACATCAGAACTCTAGGCTATCATAGTTGACAGGGATTCTTGGGTGAATCAAGAGCTGTTGGAGCTAACGTGTCAAAGGCTTCCTTGCCCACCCTGACATTCTTTGTTTCAGGGACTATTTGTAACAGGAGTGCTAGCAGGAATGCTGCCACTCTGGATACACCACTGTTTCACTAGCAAAGGTCTTTTCCGTTGATGGAGGGATACTTCTACTCCATTCTAAACTTGACTTCTCTCAAGGATTAACATGGCACTCTAAAACCTGATAAGGTGAGTGCGGCAAATTAGGGGGGTTGCAGACTGCCAGAAATAGTGCAAATTGAGTCCATTTTTATGGTTAGGGTTAGGGTTAGGGAATCATGGGAACTGTGTTTTATTGTGGCACCAGAGCTCTCTGACAGAGAAGGCTCAATGTCTCAGAAAAAAACCACAATTCCCATGATTCCCTAGCACTAACTCTAACCCTAAAAGAGGACTCAATTTGCACTATTTCTGGCAGTCTGCAACCCCCATTAGTCACAATTAACTTAATACTCATTATTGTCAACAAGATTATTTTGTTATGTATTATGTGTTTCTCAGTATTATTGTTGGAAATAAGTCCAAACTGGAGTGACAATAGTAACAACTTACAGTAAAGATAAGAAAACTATTTTCTTTTCTTTTCTTTTCTTTTTTTCTACTAAACAATGCAATCAATTGAGTATATTACAATTCTAAAGAAGTGAACTTTCCACCATAGAATAGAGGCTCCCACACCCACATGTGCTTCAGGCTACAATCTTTAAGGAAAGTTGACAGATTTCATTCACTGCTCCTTATATATCATTGACTTTATCATCATAATCTGATTGCTGCACACTTATTTCTGTGACACATTAGTCAAGGAAAGGCACTTACCATAAGGCACTAAATTTGGCACAAGGTGGTTAAAATCCATGGTAAAGTGGCTGGTCAAAATTGCGCTGACCTTTTACAATACTCTTTATTTTGGTAGGCTATTCATCCCACTCCTCTCCATTTCTTCTTTCTATGGAATTCAGGAAATGGGTAGGTATTAAACATGAAAATGTCAATTTTAGTTCCTCCAAGGGCATGTTAAATACTCAAGTACTGATACTTTATTATCATAGCAAAGGTGAAAGCAAACATTTCAAATAACCCAGCATTAGTATATTCTAGACAGAATGGTAAAATGGGTTTGAATTTTATTAAAGAAATAGAGAAAGATCCTGGCTTCAGAACAGGCTTTACACTGAAGTGTTCATGCAATGTTACATAGCTGTTACAGTTGGAAATATTGTGCTTACATATGAGTGAATCCATGGCCACTAGAACTCATAGGAATGCTTCCTGTCATCATGCAGCCCTACAGCTTTCTCAGGCAAGGCTTTGACCATTGCCCCTACTCCACTGCCTCTTCCCTATGATGGCAAGGCTGGAGCAGTTCTCTAACTCTGGTTCTGCCTGCGCTGGCCAGGATACTCCAGGGGCAGCCCAGAGTATCCTGGCCAGGAACTGCCCCAGTCCTCTCTTGCTTTAATGGATACATATTTGTTGGTCTATTGTGATTACCCACCTTGATTCATGGGGAGAGGTGGCTAAGAAAGGAGGAGGAAGAGGAAGAGGCTGGATGGCCCTCTGTCAGGGGTGATGTGATTGTGAGTTCCTGCATGGCAGAGGGTTGAACTTGATGGCCCCATAATTCTGTTGTTATTATTACAAAGGCTCCCTGTTCTGACACCTAGCGGTCATTTGCACACATGCTGCTACTGTGGGTTGCTTCACTCTGAGGTCAGAATGAGGTGCCCAGTAATGGCTGGGCACCTTGTTCTGATCTTGGAGAGTGACTGGTGATAGCTGTGGCAGTGAAGCATGGCTCAGTGGGGCACAACAGTTCAAACAACTGTTGGCATCAGAATGGAGGGCTCAGGATCTTCCAGAAAGATCTGGAGCAAACAGAGGGGCATTTTAATACAATTTAAGAAGTGTATACTTGTGTTCTGGTGCTGGACTTTGTCCAATCTGTTCACACCAGAATCAGGGTTTGGGGCATGAATTGTTTGGTCTCCCTGTCTCCCTCCCTGTGGAGGAATAATGCTTTATTTTTCAAATGTCTCATCCATAGGGTCACCATGAATTGAGATTGACACAAGGGCAGTTAACAACAACAAAGG
>CM034701.1:291335681-291349558 GCA_020142125.1 Phrynosoma platyrhinos
AGCTGAAGTCCCTCGGCCCTTAAAGGGCAAAGGTTGCCTACCTCTGATATAAAATGATCTGCCATTCACAAAGAACTGTCAGGACCATAACATTGGAAAAGCTGTCAAAATTGGGACTTTAAGATTCAAACTGACAAATAATCAAATCACAATATCCTAGATGTACCGTAACTGTGATCAAGAAAAAGAAAGCTGGGATTATAGATGTGACAATCCTAGGGTCGAACAGAATTGAAGATAAAGAGAGGGAAAAGTTTATGAAATATTGAGACCTACAAATTGAAATTCAGTGTCACCGGGAAAAGAAGACAGTGATGGTGCCAGTTGTGCTGGGTGCTCTGGAACTATTCCAAATGGGCTGACAAAACATTTGAGTGAAATCACTATAGATAGCATAATAATTAAATCACAAAAAGTGACACTGCTTGGAACATACCATATTATCTAATGATACCTCACTGATACTAGATTCTTGGACAGACTCCAAGTCATTGATGGTCCAAAACTTCAGTCAATAATATCTGGTAAACTGGTAAACTGAAATCAAGGCAATCCTCCTCTAACAACAACCAATGAGAAAGAACTATTTTTTAAAAATAATTTCCATTCAGGGATGGCCCTTCCTCTTGTCATGTTCCTCTATTAGATATGAGCAGCTCAGTGAATGGAAGCTGGAGGCTTTCTGCATGCCTTCTCCCTCTGTAGCATTAAATGAGATAATATGGCATTTCTAAAGGCATTACCATCACCACTGCTATATCCATGCAGGGATAGGAAAGCTGTGGTCTTCCAGATGTTGCTGCACTCTAATTCATACCCAGCCTGGTGAATGGTGAAAAAATGATGGGAATACCAATTCAACTGAATCTGTATGAACTGGAATCCAAATTCATCTGCTTCTGAGGGGCCAAAGGTTCATCACTCTTGGTTTAGCATTTTATAATACAGATTATTAAATAGCACCTTTAATAACAAATAATCAGTTTACTGTAGCCAGAATTTCTGATGTGTTTAAGACAAGGGTAGGCAACCTTTCCCCTTTAAGGGCCGAGGGACTTCAGCTCCCAGAATCCCAGGAGCTATTGGCCAACATGGGACTATTGGCCAACATGGCTGAGGCTTCTGGGAGCTGAAGTCCCTCGGCCCTTAAATGGGAAAGGTTACCTACCCCTGGTTTAAGGCTTTCTGCAGCAAATAAAACAAATAATAGCAACAATGATAACAATAACAACAATAATAGCAGTAGCATCCAATGAGCCATGCTAAGAGAGCATTCTGCATATTAAAGTCACTTCCTGTTCCTTACATTTTCCTGCCAATGAGCCATGAACTTAGAAGCAGGGTGGAAAAAATGTCAGTATCAGCAGATATTTCTTATGGCACAAGGTCATGACTTACATGAAATTACAATCAGCATTATTGCCATGATCATAACTATTTTTTTTTCTTTCCCTCCCTATTCCCAGCTTGCATGCTGTGCAATAACACTCCAAGGAC
The DNA here is from genome assembly GCA_020142125.1 of Phrynosoma platyrhinos. Classification (NCBI taxonomy): domain Eukaryota; kingdom Metazoa; phylum Chordata; class Lepidosauria; order Squamata; family Phrynosomatidae; genus Phrynosoma; species Phrynosoma platyrhinos. Next base: position 291,337,179 of record CM034701.1, read on the forward strand.
CACAGGGCTGAGGATGAGGCTCGAAATGAAGCAAACTCTTTGAACCACAACTGAAGTTATTTTTCCTGCCCTGGAGTAATGAACTCTTGCTTTGAAAGCAGAATTTGCCTTGACATTGTTAGAGGGCCCAGGCACAGCATGTAGCTGTCTTTTACCCTCTGAAATCTAGAACAGGAATACACTGAATTCAGTATTTCCTGCCCTCCCTACCCACCCCCAATCTGGCACGTGCGGGGGGTGGTGGTGGTGGTGGTGAATCTCCAAAGAAATATTCTTCTGAATGGAGGCAGTGAATTGAATAGACATCTAGAATGTGGAAGAAACATTACAGGAAAAATATGCACCGGCTCACATTCACATTTGTCAGAGATTTAACCTTACTGTATTTGAATACCACTGAGACTCTACCAGATGTTGCCTGTTCAGTCTCTGCTTTGAGATATAGGGTGAAAAGAAAGAGGGCAGGCTAAGAACATATGGAACACTGTGTATTCCTAATAGAATTTAAAACTATGGAATTAATCAGGAATACGTGGAATGGTTTGTAAATTTAGGGCAGCGAGACAGGAAAGTAGGCAGCACAATCTTCTGAACAAAGTAGAGCTCTCACCTTAGAAACACTACCAGCATTTTAATCTCTCTTTTCCCTCTCTGTAAATCTACATTAAAGGAATTTTGGTTTTAAGCTTTTATAATGACATCATTATATGGCACTACAGAAAACACGTATCTATTAATCAACTAATGCTCCAGATCACATTGTGGTGGCAATGCCTATGCCCTTCCTATTTTGCAGACAGATTTGATGGAAAGAATTATCACTGAATAGGGCAAGAAAAAGCAAAGCAAAATATTCTTTTTTGTTGTTGTTCATTGGAAAGTAACATCTTGAATGTTGCTAATCAAATGATATGGAGGGATATAACTGGCCACCAAATAAGAACCCCCCCCCCCCCATGAAATTTCCCTTCTGTCCCCAAATTTTTAGCATTGTAGAAACTTCATTTAGCATTTAGAACTACAGTTTATCCATTCAAAGAAAAGGGGCATGCAAAGTTACCAAAGGAATAATGAATATGAGTTCTATATCTGTGAACAGTTTTCACAGATGAAAGAAGGTGTGAGCAATGACTCACACTCTGCAATGCTAGAAATTGCTACACCCCAGATAGTGGCTGTGATATCAGTGGAGATTCTGAATTCACTGGATGAAGGGTCCTTCAGAAGCAGATGAACGGGAGTCCATGAAAAAACAACAACACACAATACAATTGTCCTCCATATCTGCATACTTCTCTGGGCATTTCTAAGTCCTTTAGTATGATTCTCTGGTGAACCTCTGTTGGATGTTGATCACAGTTGCTTGGGGGGGACCTAGAGATCCCTAAAAAAGTGTTTTCTTGTTTAAAAATGATTTTTTAATTTGCAGTTCTTCCACTTTCATAGGGGTCTTGTGCCACTAACCACTGCAAATTTGGAGGGCCCACTATAGTTTTGCCTTAAGATTGCCATAAGCCAGAAATGACTTGAAGATGCACAACTGTGATAAATGGGAGTCCCTCTATTTATCATGGCCTTTTTCCCTGGAGGAGGGTGTATTGGAATCTATGAGGAGAATGACATCACTTTGATTTTTGGTGTGAGGGCAACCAGCCAATCAGATGGTTCTTTAAAAAGGTAAAATAAGATAAGAATAGAAAGGATTATAAAAATAGAATGCATTAAAGTGGAATTAAGATGAATATAGATATTAATACAAACGTGTTTAAATATTAAAATGTGTTAATTTGAGAATTGTTTAATGAATGAGGTAGCATACTTACTTTGGAAGAACTATGGAAGTTTTTATTTGTTAATATTTTGTATAGATTGAGTATATACTTATGATCAAGGAATGTATATAATGTATATATATAAAATCAATAAAAAATTAAGGCCAAAGACCCCCCCCCCCCCAAAAAAAAGAACCTTCTGGATGGTGGTTGGAGAGAGACTATTGAGAGAGTTTGGAGAGTAGAAGCTGAGAAACAGCAAGGTCTTGGCTTTTAGTGTTGTTGTTGTTTTTTTATCAGTCAGGGATTCAGGTTTGCTGAAATGATTGTCTTTTTGTAATTAATCCTTTACGTTTGTTTCTGGAGGACCAGTTGTCCTCCATGTCTTATTTTTTTAATGTTCTTTGCTTTATAATGAATCATTTTCTTTAGTACTCTGTCTCATTCTTAATTCCTTTTAACGGCCTTAGCTCAGCTAGTGTCTGTTCTGATTGTAGGTTAGCAGTAGAAGGCCCAGCAATGTCCCAATGCATTGCTGGGGTGTGACAAGTTAAATCATTGGTGGCAGCAATTATTATTATTTTTGTTGTTGTTGTTGTTGTTGTTGTTCTCAAGGAGTCCCATACAGCTCAGCAGACTGGAGTGGGACTATAGAGAACCTTCACAATAACAAAAACAAAGATGCAACAACCTATTCTGAGGATAAGATTCCATCACATTGGAATGCTTCTTAGAAGTTCAAATGTCGGATTCTGAGCACCTTGCTGGTCATTCATATCATTCCAAATAGCATATTGGCTTTTTTTTTTCTTGCTGAGCAGCTTCTGATTCTCTGGTTCTTCTTACTCTTAACTCTTAGTGTCATTGTCCTCATTAGAATATTTGGTGTCTAATCCAATTGGCTGTGACTGACTGTGATTTTACTTATGTTCAGGTATCATGATTTTATATCAGCCATAGTATTATGGTGTGTGTGTGTATGTGTGTGTATGTATGGCCTTCAACTCACCTGACAACTTATGGCAACTTATGATGACTTTTGATCCCATGAATTTCATGTGATTTTCTTAGGTAAGGAGTACTTAGACATGGTTTTGCCAGTTCCTTCCTCTGAAATATAGTTTACAGCATTAAGTACTAATTGGCTCTCTCCCTCCCAAGTACTAACCAGAACTGTCAGGTTCAGACAGGATCTGATGCATTTAGGATATTTAGACTGTCATATACCAGTGACAAAATTTCATAATTCACTCTGGAGATTACTAGATGTGATAGTCAAGTCAAGGTTGCAGCTGGATAATAGCAGAATTGGTAATACTTATTGCACACAGCCACCTTTGACCCATAACTACTTTGTTACCAAAGTGTGGTTAGGGTGTCCCTTTTCACTTATGGGGAAACCCATAAATAAATCGTGCAAGTTCTCCAGGTATAAAATGTCACTGCTGAGGCAGTTGCAATATTAGCAGTCATGTGGTGTCAGTGGTTCCTCCTCTCCTACTGTCTCTCCTACCTTGCTATTCTCAAGCAGGTTGATTTCCTGTATTATTATTTTTTCTGCTGCTTTTGGTTTTTTAAACATTTCTACCACTTTTGAGTTATGTGAAGAAGTTTAATTTTAATAAATAAATAAAATAAAATGCAGGTGGGGTTAAGGGGAATGATGAAGAGAGTATGATGGTGGCGGCACCCCCAGTTGCATGATTATGAAGATTTGTGAGAATGACTGCTCTGAACCTGGTCTGTTTCCAATTTTAAAAAGAACTGACATGATTTGCTGCAAGAATGGGGCTCATATGATATTTTTTTTTCTGTCAGATTAATCAATAAATGAAAATGCAGAAAAGTGTTTAAGACAAACTTTTTATTTTCGTTTCTTTTTATTGAAACAAGTTTACTAGTTGTACAAACAAACAAGCAGAGTGAAGGTTACCTGAATTGTTCATGGTTCATGATTCTCTGAGCTGTAAGTAACAGCTAGTTTGAAACAGCTCTAGGTTCCAACACATTAGAACTATTAGGTGTGGATTGGGTTCCTAAAAACTGCTGCTGCCACACAAACATGGATTGATGGATCACATGGTCATGTGAAGCTAAGGCTGCACCATCACTACAGAAATAATACAGTTTGATACTGATTTAACTGTCATGGCTCCATCCTATGGAATCCTGGGATTTTTAGTTTGTTGTGGCACCAGAGCTCTCTTAACAGAGAAGGCTAAATATCACACACAATTACAGATCCCAGAATTCCATAGCATTTAGCCATGGCACTTAAAGCGGCGTCAAATGATTATTTCTCCACTGCAGGCAAAAAAAAAAAAAGAAAAAGAAAAAAGAAAAAAAAAGGGAAACAGCACACAGAAGATCGAAACTAAAACAACATGAAGTGGTTTTTGTTAAAGATTGAGAAGCATTTATGGAAAACATACTGGAAAACATCAACATTAGTTTTAATGTAAAACAACAACAATACAAGAATGTAAATTGCACTTTCTCTGCTATGTGTTCCTGAAGATTATTTTAATGGCTTATTTATCAATAAATTTGTTCTGGAGGCTTTTTGAATGGACCCCTTCCTCTTATTTGTGTATTTCAATTAATATGCTAAGCATTCTTTTGTAGGAGAGCAGCAAGGAGAGGTGGGAAAAAGATTCCATCAAATTCCCTACCCCATCCTGAAGGAGCCTCAGGAAGCAGCAAGGATAGGTGGGAAAAGAGCCTCCCAGCCATGGGAGTCCATCTCAGCCCTGGCACAGATCATCTCAGCCTCCCCTGCCTTCCAGAGGAAGGAGAGGAGAAAACAGAGAGGGTGGACAATGAAAATCAAACAAGGGCCAGAAGATAGATGAGAGACTAAAACAAAGAAGGACATGAGGGAGAAGGGAAAAGGAGGGAGGAGAAGGGTAGGGAAACAATTCAACAAGGGAGAATGACATAGGAAAACAACTACTGGGCAGCAGCAGTTATGGTGGGTAACACTAAAGCAGTGCTTCTCCATTATTTTCTGTCATGCCCCCCCAGGAAAGAAGAAAACATTTTGCGTCCTGCTGCACGACTGTAAATAGTCACATGGGCGGGTTTGACCAATCAGGATAGAGCACGTCGGGCTGCTACTGGGGCTGCACTGGGACAATCTCCCTCTCTCCAGCCGTAACGGGCCCCCTTTTATGGAGCCTCGCGCCCCCCTGGGGGGCGCGCCCCACTATTTGAGAACCGCTGCACTAAAGTGAAGAACAGCAGTGACATAATAGCTAATGCTTGTTAGCACAGTGAACAGGGAGGTGTAGGTGGTCCTCTTTGTGTAACCCCTCACCTAGAAAACCCTATGAGAAGACATCAAAACACAGGCAGGACAAGAACACAAACAGAGAGATAGATAGAAACTAAAGGAAAACATGCATGAGCAGCTAAGGGCAGTAAAAAATAATGAAGCAAGCAATAAACACTCTCAGAAAGATACACCCCATCAGAAGCAGCACCACACATAAAATAGGGATATGGAATGTAAGAAGCATGAGCCAAGGGAAGCTAGACATGAAAATGGAAATGCAACACATGAACATAGCAGTACTAGGGGTAAGTGAGTTAAAATGGACAGGAATGGGCTACTTTGAATCAGACAACCACACATTGTTCTACTCAGGGAATGAAAAGACAAGAAGAAATGGGTTGGCTGTCATACTAAGAAAAATGTTGCAAAAGCAATCAGAGGATATAATGCAAAATCAGACTGAATCATCTCAATAAGGGCCAATGAAGACTGGACTAAAGGAGTGGCACAGAGCCGCCCCTGGGAGTAGTGGAATGGGGCCATGGCAACCACACGCTGTAGCCCCAATCCTCCTTTTTGCTGCCCCCCAAAGAGCAGCAAAATGCCTCTCCTTTTGGGGGTGGCAAAAGACCCACCTTTCAGCCATGGTGGCAGCTTTTTTTGTGCTCTTTTGGTACAGCGTGTGCACATGTTGCTCCAAGAGGGCATCCTGATGCCACACACTGTGTGAATGGGTGTGTGGCATCAGGACAGCATTGAGGTGGAGTCAGGGTGGCTGGCGTGCAGCTTCCCTGCCCCAACTCCACCCCCAGGCTGGCCCTTTAGGCCAGTCTGCAAAGCCCTTAAGGCTTCATGGGAAACAAAGACTGGTACTATCTACAACAATAAAAATAACATAATTCAAGACCAGGAAGGAATAAAAGGATGATGGCTGCAATACACAGAAGAGTTATATAAAAGAGATGACAACATGAAGGACACATGGAATGAAGAGCCATATGAAGATGAACCCCAAATTCTAAAAACTGAGGTAGAAGGAATAATAAAGGAAATGGCAAAAAAACCAAGACTCCAGAAATAGATGATATTGCAATAGAACTGTTGCTATCCACATTGATAGAGTCAACTCTAGTGCTAACCAACATATGTCAACAGACATGGAAAACAAAATGATGGCCAGTAGGTTGGAAGTGATCAATATACATCCCCATCCATAAAAAAGGAGACACAAGAGACTGCAGCAACTATAGAACCATAGTACTGATTTTCCATGCAAGCAAAATCATGCTCAGAATTCTGCAACATAGGCTCCAACCATACATGGAGAGAGAAATTCCAGAGGTCCAAGCAGGGTTCAGGAAAGGAAGAGGCACCAGGGATCACATTGTAAATATATGATGGCTAATGGAATGTAGCAGGCAGTTCCAAAAGAAAATCAGCTTGTGCTTTATTGACTACAGCAAATCATTTGACTGCATAAATTATGAAAGGCTATGGAACGCCCTTAAAGACACGGGAGTGCCAACAAATCTGATATGGTAGTTTTAATGAGAAATCTGTACTCAGGACAAGAGGCTACAGCCAGGTTAGAACATGGGGAAATGGTTCCCAATTGGCAAAGGAGTCAGTCAAGGCTGCATCCTATCACCCTACCTATTCAACTTATATGCAGAACATATTGCAAGGAAAGCAGGCTTGGACATGGAAGAGGGAGGAGTGAAAATAAGAGGAAGAAATATCAACAATTTGAGATATGCAGATGACACTATAGTACTAACAGAAAACCTCACACATATGGAACAACTACTAAGGAAGATCAAAGAAGAAAGTGCAAGGACAGGCTTACTGTTGAACATAAAGAAAACAAAAATAATGACCACAGAGAACTTACACACATTCAAACTAGACAATGAGAAAATAGAAATAGTAAAAGAATTCTCATATCTGGGATCAAACATTGATCAGAATGGGGACTGAAGCCAGGAAACCAGAAGAAGATTAAGAATGGGGAGGCAACTATGAAAGAACTAGAAAAGATCCTGAAATGCAAAGACATACAACTCAGCACAAAAGTCAGAATCATACACACCATCATATTCCCTATTACCATGTATGGATGTGAGAGCTGGACAGTCAAGAAAGAAGATAGGAGGAAAATCATCTGATTTCAAATGTAGTGCTGGAGAAGAGTGCTGAGGATTCCATGGACATCGAAAAGGACAAACAAACAAATGAGTCATAGAGCAGATGAAGCCAGAAATATCCCTGGAAGCCAAGAAGACAAGACTTAGGGCCTCGGCAGACGGCTTATTGAGCCGTCTCCAAGGCCAGGAAGAGGAGGGGCCACCGCACGCGCGGCGGCCCTTCCTCTTCCTGAGGTCGCCCTGAACACTTCCGGGCCACCGGACACCCAGCGCATTCAGGGCGACCTCCTCCTGCAGCATCCGGACGCGCTGCGGGGGATAAGTCAGAGAAAGGGCGCCCGCCGCTTTTAGGGCGCCCTTTCTCTGACTTATGAAAGGAACGCCAATTTGGAGCTCCTTTCAGGGTCGCTCTAGGAGCGCCGCGGTGGGGCTGCCATAGCCCCGTGGCGCTCCGGACCAGGGCGTCCCAAACGCCCTGGTCTGCAGAGGGGGTCTGACTGTCATACTTTGGGCACATCATGAGAAGGCATGAATTGTTAGAAAAGACAGCAATGTTAAGAAAGGTGGAAGGAAGTAGAAAGAGAAGAAGGTCACATGCTAGATGGATGGACTTTATTAAAGAGACCACGAATATGAGTTCACAGGAGCTGGGCAGAGCAGTAGAGGACAGGGGGGCCTGGAGACATCTCATCCATAAGATCACCATCGGACGAGATTGATGTGAAGGCAGTTAACAACAATGAACATCTTTTTGTTGTAGTTGTTCTTGATAGTCCTGGGAATCTTCAAACCTATACAAATTCACAACACTTCATAACTCTCCACTAGCTAATTTTTAAGGTGATAAATAGCCTCTATGATGTAACATTTGATCTGTGATGACCCCACAGTAAAGTAAATTAAATTATTTACTTTTATGCTCCAAAGACTCATCATTGTGGTCTCACAACATGAGGACTGAAGCAAGATAATTTTCTGGTTAAGGTGCCCTCTTTTCAATCCATGTATAGAAATGGTGACTCCAACACTGGGAAAGTACCCTCCACTACACCTAAGGGAAAAGGCTAATTTAAGGAAATAGCTTGGGACACTTATTTGGGAATTTAGAGGAACAGTATACATATATCTGTCTCCTGAGCTAGAGTTTGGGAAGTTACTTTGAAGGAAAATGGATATAATGCTATGCTGAAGCCCTCCATAAGAGCCAGAACATACCAGTTTGTTTCTGGGCATAATTCAAAGTACCTATATGATTCAGATCCAGGCTATCTGGCAGACTGTATGAGCCTGCCCAGGCCCTGCAATCATCAGGAATGCCCCTTCTCTCATTCCCAACATTGTAACCAGCATGGTTGGTGGAGATGAAAAAGAAGGCCTTTTCAGTGGCTGCCCCATGACTCTGAAACTCCTTTCCCAGGGAGGCCAGAATGGCCCTCTTCTTGCTCTCCTTCAGTTAGCAGGCAAAACCCTTTTCATTCTGACAGGCTTTTAAAACAATTGTTTTTGTTAAAAAAATGGGTTAGGGGTGCTGTATTCTTTCAAACTGAACTGTTTTTAATAGCTTCTTATTTTTTTCAATTTGCATTTTATCATTGTAACTGGAGGCTTGAATTGTCTTAATGCAGTTTAATTCTTTTTTAATGTTCACTTTTAAAATATTTTTATTCATATTGTTCATTTAAATTGTTAGCTGCTTTGAGTCTCAATTTAGGGGGGAAAGGATACAAATAAATAGGATGATATTGATGATGGTGGTGGTGGTGGTGGTGGTGGTGGAGGAATAGTTTCAGCATTATATTCCATTCCTTACTTTTAAAGGGAACATTCCAAGCTCTGCTTCCAACAGAGGGAAATTTATGGGAAGTTCAAAATCAACAACCAAGAAGCTGTTACCTGCTGCTGAAGCACTTGTCTCACTCTTCCTAATGGTAGGGCTGCTCATGCACAAGGTGTGGACACACTGGATAGCTATGGATAAGCTACCAACCATGAGCCCTCTCTTCAGTCTCTATAAAAGATAACAGCTAAAACCTAGTTATGAGCCCCAAATTGAGTATACCCATTGAATCAATGAAATGCACACAAGTGTTGACTTATCCTTAGCAATTGCTTAAGTGGGTTGGCAGCAGCTGGATTTACGACAGAAAGGGCAAACTATCCCACAACTCTTTGTTGATGATAAATGTGACCTGAGAAGTTATTACTTGCTCTGAGACTTTGAGGTAGGCTATAGAGCTAAATAAATTATCCAGAGCTGACCATACAGCCCAAGGAGAGTGTCATAATATCTGAGTTCCAGGGAAGATGACTTCATGTAAACCTAAGCCTCATACCAGTATGGCGATGACATACATTAACCTTCACATTATCCTGGGATAATGAACCATTTTCAGGTTTCATTGTTTCCGATAGAAACAATCTAGTTACTACAGGTCAGACCTAAGTGTCACAGTATGCAAGTTTCTGTGCTAAATTGCATTGTCTCAGAAGATAATGTGTGTCACCAGAAGAAATATCACAGTATTTTGTATAAAAGTGCTCTCCTCTGCCCAGTGTAAATGGGAGGTTGCTATAATTTTTGCTCTTTCTCTCTCTCTTTCTAGTGTGACTTGACTGCCAACTATAGCACATGAGGGGGAAAGAAAGTGGGCATTATCCATTCTTGGCACAAGATCTATTTATAGTGTTAAAAATACATGTCCTTCCAAGAAATGTCTGCAGTCTATGAAAGGGATAATATTCAGTTATATATGTTTGGTCTTTCATTCTCACAACCAGCCACGCTGTCAAACAGAATTATACTGGGGACTTAAGGGGGTTGCAGACTGCTAGAAATAGTGCAAATTGAGTCCACTTTTAGGGTTAGGGTTAGGGTTAGGGTTAGGGAATCATGGGAACTGTATTTTATTGTGGCACAGGAGCTCTCTGACAGAGAAGGCTCAATGTCTCAGAAAAAAACACAATTCCCATGATTCCCTAGCACTAATCCTAACCCTTAAAGTGGACTCAATTTGCACTATTTCTGGCAGTCTGCAACCCACTTTAGAAGATTATTTTAATGAGTTTTCTCTTTAAAATCATTATGTGACAAATTATGATGCAATCATAATATATTTAGTTATGAAAAAAATAGGCCCCATTTCTTCTTTTCCCAAAAGTGAACAGCATCCCCAATCTGATGTTCTCTTTCAGACATGTGAGGGTTCATGCAGACAAATGTCTCTGCTATGAAGAGTACCTCTGATGACTTCAATAGCTAGAATCGGGTTATCTATTGCATATCTTCCCAACCTACCATTGATCTGCTTTCGCTTGCTCTCTCTACTGTGTTGCTGACTCCAGATATTCCTCAGCATTGGCTATGCTGTCTAGGGCTGCTGGGAGTTTCAGTCCAAAAACACTTGGAAGGCTGCACTAGCCTCACCTTAGCTCTAGAGAAAAAAAATGGATGGAAAAACCTACAAGATTTATGCAATATCTGGATCCAAGAGTCTGTTAGAATATCAAGGCAACAATGGGGTAAAAATGAATTTAAAAGGAATACTTATTAATTACATTCGTTTTATAAAGCTGTTAGCATCTTGCAGAAACATTTAATTTGTTAATGTCTTTTAAAGGTGGCATTCTCAGTATGGCCCTCACATTGATAGAATGTAGGGGGTTGTGTAACTCCATCATTGTCCATTTAAAAAGGTGGAAAACTTTTATATTTCATCTGCATTTTATGAAAGAATTAATATTATTATTGTAATGTTATAATTATTTTTATTTTTAGAGTTTGTTCACTGTCTTGTGGGATGCTTTGTACACTATCTGTAAGTCCTGAAAGATAATGTACAGCTCTGCAAATCCATCAGTCAATCTTGATTTTTTGTATTTACTCCATGATTGTTCCCCAACAATTCTTGCCCATTGGCTGTGACTCAGAGAATATGTAGCAGTATTTAATCCATATCTGGAAGTGGAAAGACAATTTATCAGCAGTGCTTCAGCCTCTGATCAGAGACCAAAGCTAGGAAATATCCCTTCTGCAGGCAGAGTGAGAACTGGTAGATGAAGGATGCAAATGAAAGATAGCTGACTGAAGTGATGCTGCCCTTCTTCTCCCCCTCAAATATGGAATCATAAGGATAATATAAATCATGGGTGGGCAAAGTACAGACCATTATCTCCCCCTAGTGACTCTGGGTCCACTATACCATCCACCAATGGCAAATGGTGGTCCATGAATCTTCTGTACTGGCAATACAGGGCCTTTGCAGACTGTCAAAAATAGTGCAAATTGAGTCTACTTTAAGGGTTAGGGTTAGGGAATCATGGGATCTGCATTTTATTGTGGCACCAGAGCTCTCTGACAGAGAAGGCTCAGTGTCTCAGAAAAAACAACAACAATTCCCATGATTCTCTAGCACTAACCCTAATCCTTAAAGTGGACTCAATTTGCACTATTTCTGGCAGTCTGCAAAGGCCCATAGTCACCTATGTGAGTTTTTCTGGCCTAAAACAGGGATGTGGACAAAATTATATTTACAAGGCTAATTGTGTCTCCCAGAGGCTTCTGGAGTGTGATTTACTGTTTTGGAATTGTTTTTACTTCATGGCTGGTAGCTGTCAAAGGCAGGTGTGGCAAAAATGTCTCCTAGTCCTTTAGAAGTTGCTCAGTCCTCATATACCATATTAAGGGACAAAAATGGCTTTCCTAGTCAATTGTTTTGTAAGAAAGGAGAAGAGAGAAGCCACAGTACTGAAACATGGTGGGAACTGAAAGAATTCAAACTGTTTTAAAGTGGTAGTGGTCATTTCATCCTCTTCCTTCTGTTCCTCTTTTTACAGGCTCCCCTTTCTTTGTTTTATCCCTCCTTCCCTCAGCCCAAGCAAACTTCATATAACAAAGCCCCCAAAGCCAGAATAAGAGCTCCTGTTATGTTTCCTTAACCCACCTCAGCTGCCTCATCCCCAACTTGGCATCTGTGAAATGAAGGTATCCCTTGCATTAGTTCATCCCTGGTCTGTAGATGGAATGAGAATTAGAAGGAAGAAAACTTGTCTTCAGCTGACCTAAAAAAGCAAGAACAATCCTAGGCATAAATCCAACTGTTAGCAGCTAGATCAGATGCACTGGATCAATTGTATTTGTGTGAGTGTTGACTTACCATTCAGCAACTGACGTAGGGCCTCGGCAGATGGCTA
>CM034701.1:291365509-291384380 GCA_020142125.1 Phrynosoma platyrhinos
GAGATGTAGCCCATCTCTTGCCAGAAGTCCACCCTCATGGAACCACAGACCAAGATCCAAGAATCCAACTCATTCTTGACAGCACCATCTACAGAGCCAGTTGTTCACATCTTCTATTTTCCTCTCCCTTCCTGGACCATGCCCTTCAACTGGGAGAAGAGATGACATAACAACCTGTGCATCCAGCTCTTTCAGCTTCCTACCCAAAGCCTCATAATCCCTTCTGATATTCTGAAGGCTATGCTTTGCAGTATCATTGGTTTCCACATGGACCAAGAGAAAGGGGTAATGGTCAGTAAGCTTGACAAGTCTTATCAGCCTCACTTTCACATCACACATTTTTGCCCCACTGAGACAACACACCTACCCGGACATCTACACCCCTCCAGGGACATTCTCCCAGGAGAAGTATACAATCTAACATTCAGAAGAGAGGAAAGAGCAGAAGAAGCAGGAGGAAATGGTAAATAGGGAAGCTTTATGCAGTTGTTTCAGTTACATGTGCTTAGGCTCTGTTACAGGCTCAAGCCAAAGAAGAAAGAACAATACTTTTTTTTCTTCTGCTCTGTCAACAAAAGGTCAATAACATTCAAAAAGAATGAAGCCTAAATGCAGAAGTCAAAGCAAGTGGCCACAAGAAAATGTGGTGTCTGTGGCTACTTATGTGCTGTGGATGAAATCTATATTCAGATATTGACATTAATAAAAGTTTTGTGTGTGTGTGTGTATTCATGTCACCTGTGGATTTATGGCTACCCTATGAATGTTACAGGCTTTTCTTAGGCAAGACTACTGAGAGGTGGTTCAGCCAGTTCCTTCTGAAATATAGCCTACAGCTCTTGGTAATTGTTGGCAATCTCCCACCCAAGTACCAACCAGAGCTTCTGCTGCTTTGCTTCTCAGATAAGATGAGTTCTGGCATGATTAGGATATTTATGCTGGCATGTGGTAAAGAGATTGGTTGTTGTTTGGCTTATGAAATCTAAATATTTCTTTATTGCATTCCAAAACAATCCTTCTGAAACTTTTCCATTCTAGACTTATTGTTTTTACTTCTAGAATGCTTCCTTTTAAAATTCAGTCACTTGCACCCTGTTTTTATTATTTTTCTTCTCTTGCTATTGTTTCTATCTTTCTTGCCTTTAGTGTTAGGGCCTCAGCAGACAGCTTAAAAAGCTGTCCTGGAGACAGGGAAGAGGAGGGGCAGCCGCACGCTCGGCACCCCTTCCTCCTCCCGAGGTTGCCCTCGGAGCTGCCGGCCCTCCGCATGGCCGGCTCTCCGAGGGCAACCTCCCGCCGCAGCGTCCGGACACGCTGTGGCGGAAAAGTAAGTGAAAGTGCACCACAAGCTTTTGCGGAGCACTTTCACTGACTTGTGAAAGGAGTGCTATTTTAGTGCTCCTTTCAGGGATGGGGAAGGTGCGCCGCAGGATCGAGGCATGGGGATGCCTCAGTCCTGCAGCGCACCTTCCCAGGGCGGCCCCGTGCCACCAGTCTGCTTCCCCCCTTAGTAGTACACATCACACCAGAAGGTAGCCCCTTCCCACCAGTACACCATTCTCTGATATGTCACCCAATATGGTCTGACCTCCCTACACTTCCCTAGTGATGCCCCTGAAGGGAATATAATTATAATAATAACTAATTACTTATAAAGTAGCTTCCCAGGTTCTGTCCCTACTATGGTTGCCTCAACATATATATTAGCTACTATTATGTAAGCTAATTCTCTCCCTTCCCACCACACTCTGACTAGTCACTTTGCATTTGATCTTAAATTCAGTGTTTTCTTAAAAGTTTCTATGTCTAAACCTAATTTCTAATCCCAATTAAAGACGTTGAATCAACATGGTTTATATAAGTGTAAATAAATAAACAAGTGTTGATTTACTAATCAGTAACTGATTCTGTATGTTTACTCTAGTTGTCATTAACAGTTTAATTTAGGTCCATTTTAGCCTGTGAATAGTATTGTAATCTCAGTATCTGACTTGATATGTGTGGTTAAATGCACTCCAGCACTAGTGCTTTCACTCAGTCCCATTATTATAGCACACATAAGAAAGGACACTTATTGAATCAAGCAGGAGCATACCTCAATGCAAAAGTGTGGTGGTGATGCCTTCCTATCCTGGTCAGAGCCACCTATGAACAAACATTACATTACTGCACACATTCAAATTTCAATCAGACATAGACCTTTATATAAAAAATTAAGCATGTGAGTAGTAAACTTTGTGTTGCTTTTGAAGCAGCTAGGGAAGGAAACAAGGGCAGAGGTAGCAAGATGAGTTCTCTCACCTTCAAACTTAAAAGACAATTAGCATGAAAACGGCTGCACCAATTGCTCTGAAATGTTTCAGGTGCCATCCATTCACAAGGCACTACTATACCTGAAAAATAATTCATTTTTGCAAGAAGTAAGTTAAAAGCATTCCCTTAACAAAGAAAAAAAATGATGTTAAAAGATGGCCAACTAAATTACACCTCATCTGACTACTCTGCCATCAGATTCCATCTAGTTCCATGATCCCAGAGCAGAATGCAACCTCCCGGTGTTCTCTATGTGGTCTGTAGCTTCTTCAGCTGTTATTTCCAATCAGAAGCTGGGGACAGAAGATAATTTAAAGGTACTTAACCTTTAAAATACCCCACATAAGACTAGACTGTGCAGTTTGAGGGCACTTTGCAAGGTGTCATAGGAAATGAAGCTTGGCTCATGATATGCAATTCTTTTGTTTTGGTGGGAACATGTCAAAATTGGAAAGAATCATGGCTACCGCATCCACTTTACTATGGACTCACCCACTGCTGAAACTGATCCTTCTAAGTGTGCTGAAATTTGCCTCCCCCAAGTACCAAAGCTTGGAAAGTACCAAAGCTGAATTTGAATTTTACCTGTGCAAATTCCTGTTCACCTCAGCTACCTGATAGGAATTCTTGTTCTTCAATAACATCCAAAATCCACAAAACAGCAATGTTATTGTTAATTGCCCTTGACTTGTTCTTCACGCATGGCAACCCTGTGGATGAGGACTTCCTCCACTGCTCTGCTCAGTCCCTGCAGGTTCAGGCCCATGGATTCTCTGACTGAGTCCAGTCATCTGGTACATGGTCTCCCTCTCCTTCTACTGCCCTAAGTCTTTTCTATTATTATTATCTTTTCTAATGATTCATGCCTTTTCACAATGTGGCCAAAGATAGCCTCAATGTAGTTATCTGCATTCCAGGGAGAGTTCAGGCTTGCTCTGTTCCGTAACAAACCCATTTGTTTGTCTTCTTGGCCATCCATGGTGTCCTCAGCACTCTTCTCCAGCACCACATCTCAAATCAGTTTATTTTATTTCTGTTGGTTTTTTCACTGTTAAGCTCTCATATCTGTACATGATGATGGCAAATATGATGGCTGGATGATCCATACTTTAATGTTCATAGTTACGGTATATCTTTGCACTTTAGGATATTGTCACATTCTTTCATAGTTGCTCTTCCCAATTTTGGGCCTTTGCAGACTGCCAGAAATAGTGCAAATTGAGTCCACTTTAAGGGTTAGGGTTAGGGTTAGGGAATCATGGGAAGTATATTTTATTGTGCCACCAGAGCTCTCTGACAGAGAAGGCTCAATGTCTCAGAAAAAAAATTACTTCCCATGATTCCCTAGCACTAACCCTAACCCTAAAAGTGGACTCAATTTGCACTATTTCTGGCAGTCTGCAAAGGCCCTTGGTCTTTTAATTTCTTGATTGCAGTCTCTATTCTTATCTATGTTTGATCTGAGCTATAGGAACTCTTTGACTATTGTGTTCTCATTATCTAGGATGAATTCTTGTAGTTCTTCCATGGTCATTATTTTTGTTTTCTTAATGTTCAACATAATCCTGCCTTTGAGCTTTCCTCCTCAACCATCTTCAGTTGTTGCTCCAGGTATTTTTTTGGTTTCTCCTAGTAGTATTGACTGCATGGAATTCTGACATATATAGCATTGTGTCATCTGCATATCTTAGGTTATTAATATTCCTTTGTCCAATCTTCACTCCTCCTGTCTCTTAGTCCAAGCCTACACTGCATACAATATTTTCTGCATATAGATTGAATAAATATGCAAACAGGTTGGATAGGGTGATAAGACAAAACCTTGGCTGACTCCTTTTCTGATTAGGAACCATTCAGTACATATGGCAGCCTCTTGTCCTAAATACAAGTTATGCACCAGAAGAATCAGATGTAAATAAATAAACAAATAAAATGTATTTGTATCCTGCCCCTCTGACAAACAATCGGGGCAGCTACAAACAATCAGGGAGATGTAGTGGTACTCCCATTTCTCTGAGGGCATTCCATAGCTTTTCATGATCTATGCAGTCAAGGGCTTGGTTGTAGTCAATTAAGCACATGTAGACCTTTATTAGACCAGCCAAAATGCACAAAATATATGTTGCAAGCTTTCAAAGCTCCATTGGCTTCTTCATCAGGCAAAGGTGTTAAAAATCTTACAGGAGAACGAAAAATATGGAGATGTTAGAGTCACAGACCTATATGTTTATCAAGATGTTGTTGTTCTCAGTTAATGGACAGAGGCAATCTGGATTTGAACGAAAGTATCTCTTTTTTGTTGCTAATGGAGTTTAAATTTTATTTCCTGGACTTTACAACTTTTTGTCTCCCAGAACTCACATGGCCAGAAGGAGTGGCCTACATGAATATACCTCCATACCATCTTAACTGAGAACAACAATAACAACATCTTGCCAAGAAAACACCATGATAAGTTTGCCTTAGGGTCGTGATAAGTCAAAAATTACTTGAAGGCACACACTAACAATAGTTTCAAGAGACCATTTGCACACAGTTCTGATTCATTTCCTTTACATCTTTTTTGTCCACCTTGCATTCACTAGTGAAGGAAGCAGGCAAAATTCCACAAATTTACTAAAATAGTATGCAGCCCAATTTAATGAAACCTAACATTTGTGTGTTATTCCATATTACTGATTTCCTCCCTGCCCCCAGGTAGCTGTACTCAATATCCTCACTTTGAAATTATATGAAGCTTCTTTGGTTGCCCTTTAAACATTCTTTGTATTTTGGTTTAATCTTACTTGTGATTTAATCCAACATTAAAGTAACATGTAGCTCTTGAGAGGCTAAAATGTCATAGGTAAATGGTATTCAGCTCTGCTTGCACATTGGTTAATCCCCTGCAGTGATCAAAAGGTCTTTAATGTTAGCCTATGCATGTGCTCATAGGAATGAAGGGAGAAAGCTTGTAGAGCATAAACTGAAAGTATGGCATTCAGGCCCATGAATGTTAGCAGTGTCAACTACTCTTGATTCCCATGTATCTGAACTGAAAATATTTTCATTCATGTCAATTTTATTACATTTTCATGCAATAAAGATAAACTTGCCAAAGCAATCAAATACTTGAACTGGTACTTAGGAATACTAATACTCCTTTGGTTCTTTGGTGCTATTAAAGTGAATATGGCAAACAATTAGAATTTTCTACAAATTTACATCTTAAAAAAATCAGGCAATAATAATGCCAACAATGACAATGCAGTATTTCCCAAACTGGATCCCTCCCCCATGTATATGTGTGTGAGTGTGTGTGTGTGTGTGTGTGTGTGTGTGATGCTATGCTATACTATGCTATATATCTCAGAATTCCATGCAGTCAATAAGACACTAATGCAAAAGTTGACTGCAGAAAAGTCCCACAGACTTCTTACTCATAAGGTCAGGGAAACCATGTCAAAATTCACTGTTTTTTTTTTTTTTAATTTCTACTATTTAGTGTGGGACACAAAGACCAGTGTGATGCCATAGGTCATCCTTTAAAGCTTTAGAATTATAATCAAAGATGACCTCCAAATACATAATATCATTACAAAACAAAACAAACAAAAACATCCTTCTGTTATCTTCTGCAAATACTTTGATATCCAATTGCTTAAGTCAAAGTGATAAAAGGACTAAGCTAGCTCCCTGTAGAATAGATTTTTCTAAAATTATATCTATCGATATATCTATCTATCTAGATATAGATAGATAGATAGATAGATAGATAGATAGATAGATAGATAGATATAGATATATAGATATATAGATATATAGATATACACACACACACAAACACACACACACACACACACACGTATAGACATGTACAGATACACACACACTCTTAATGTTTTTAACCAGAAATGTAATTTTCCCTTGTGAAAATATCTGTCATTAACATTCTCTTTCAAGTATAGTTATGGGGCTATTAAGTGTGTTTGTACACTTCACTCTAACTACCTGGTTCAAATATTCTTTTTCACTCAAATGCAGTGGTGTCACAAAGGGGGTGCGGTGCTGCAGATTGCACTGGGTGACACCTTGGGGGGGGTGTCACTTGGTGGGCTAGTACACTGGGGGAGTGGGAGGCTGCTGCTACCTTCTGGTTCCTGCAAGTCCATGGCCCCCAGGACTCAGAAGGCTGGGGGGCTGAGAGGACTGAGCATGCATCCCATCTCACTGCCATGGTGCCATTCTACATACTGTGGCAATGAGGTGGGGGAGTGCCCTTTTGGCCCCACCCCTGGAAGCCCCACCACCCAGAAGCCTGGCCCCCTGCACCGTGTGACACCCCAGGCAGGGATGCCACTACTTAAATGCACCATAAGAGCCCTCATGGATGGGACAGTTTGAATTTAGGGAATGGTAATTCAAGGTTCACTTAATGATGATTGGTCTGCTTCAAAGAAAAAAAAAATGATGTACAGACATTAGGAATGTTAGATTCCAGTGGTCCCTTGGCATATGCAGGCGACCCATTCTGGACCCCCCTGCGTATGAAAAAAAATGCAAACACTTAAGTCCCATTAATTCCTATGGCAGTAAGCTGTTGTGTGTAGCACTGTGTGCACGCCTGCAGTGCACACACAATTTTGTACTCTTGGGCTTGTTGTATGCGTAAGCTCAAAGCCGCATATGGCAAGCCCACATATGGCATGGGAAGACTGTATTAGTGCCTGTTTTGCCTTCCACTTTCCTTCCAGATTAAACATTTATGAATCGCAGATGCTACATTACTATACCTTGCAGTGGGTCTCATTTAAGAGAGTGGAATTTATTTCTAAGAATACATGTATGGAAGTACTGAAAACCTTGTAATTCAACCTTCTGGACTACTGGAAAGAAGCAAAACCCTTATTGATGAATGGTTGGTCCATCTTGGTACTGTTTTATCATCCACTTGTACCTTCTCCAGTCCCTGTAGAAGCAGGGAGGGAAGGATGAAGGAAGTTGAATTACATTGTAGGCAATTTGGTCAATCTTCATTCAGATCTTTCAATGGTCTTTGATCACTGCTGGAACTTGATGTTGTCAAACCCATGATACCTTGTTTTTTAAGGGAACAATGGGCTCCATCTGCATTGCAGAAATAATGCAGTTTGACACCACTTTAACTGATATGGTTTAATGCTATGGAATTCTGGGACTTGTAGTTTTGTGAGATGTTTAGCCTTTACTGTCAGAGAGCTCTGGTGGCATAACAACGTATAAATCCTAGAATTCCATAGCATTGGTCCATGGCATTTAAAGTGGTATCAACCAGGATTATTTCTGCAATGTGGATGCAGTTTCAATTTAAAAATCTTAATATACTAGTGTAAAGGACTTACCATGCTCCCCCTTCCAACAGTGAGACAGAATGGCCAAGGAACCTGGTATGCACTACAAATGTTGAACCATGCAAGTCCTTTGGTTTTGTGTGTGTGTATGGGTGTTTTGGTTTTTACTGTGATGTATCCTGGAGCTTAAAAACAAAACAAAATACCACCACCTTTTTTCTTCTCATGTTCCAAGAGGAATTGTCCAAAAATCTGGCCTCTGATTACTGCAGTGCCCAATAACTATGCTACCTCTGGGATGTTGTGGAGGATGCAATGTGGCAACCATGCATGCACGCATGTACTCCCCGAGTTAGGAAATGAAAATAAATTAAATTCTAATCTTATTTACCCAGGGAAGATTAATAGACAACATTGGACAAGTTATTATTTCTCAGGATAACTTATTCCACACAACTGTGAGGATAAATAGGAATGTAATTGTAAAGCCCTTTTGTACATAGAAAAGTTTGGTGGAACAATTAACTCTAATTGGAGATTGGGTGTAATTTGTTCACCCTTTTATTCTGAAAAGTCAGGCAGTGAAAGATTTACTGGAGAGGCAAGAGAGAATAGACAGTGTTTCTTCAGGTTATATAAGAACTCTCTATAGGTTATGCAACTATCGTTTCAACAATAAATGCTGCTTTCTAGCCCAAGAGTAGATTTTGCCTGAGGCAAAAGTAAAGGTGTAACTTGGCATGTCTTATCACTCCCCCTCAAATAAATAAATAAATAGATTCCATTGCTGCTAAGCCAGACTTCAGAGTATTGCACTATTTTTTTAAGAGCAGGAGCTTTTGGCTACATTTAATGAATCTGGTGTAAAGAAAATATATAAGTGTGTTTTGTATCTGAATAATATTCAGTTTCTTTTGAGGACAAACTTACCACTTGTACCTGTTTGCTCCAAACAGTTATATGCAAATATGGTCAATGGCCTGGCTTCTCTATTACAGTTATAAATGAATAACCTAGAGTCACACACACACATAACTGTTACATATTCACAATCCCTACATAGGCCTAGGTGGAAGTTCCCCAATCTTCACTTTCTTGGAAGCAGCTGCTGTGATCAGTGGGGGTCTGATCCTCTGTCAGTTGGGAATCTGCTGACAGATAGTCCCACCTCTCCTCGTGCAAGTGATCTGTAGGAGAGAGGGACTTGTGCTAGGGGTCCTGCTTCTGCCTGTCACACCAAACATTGCTCATGGGAGTGGGCTGGAAATAGCAATACACTGGTTCCTGAACAACAGAGAGACACTTCTCCATTGATTACAGTGGCTTCTGCTTGCTAAATGGAAATCAGGCTGAGATTCACTTCATAGCACTATAACTACATAGCACCCTGGTGGTTAAATGCATGTACTGCAGCCACTCACTCACCAAACTACAAGGTTGTGAGTTCAGTACCAGCCAGGGCTCAGGCTCAACTCAGGCTTGCATCCTTCCAAGGTTGCTAAAATGAATACTCAGTTTGTTGGGGGCAATAGCTTACAGTTGTAAACCACTTAGAGACTGCATAGTGTGGTGTGAAGTGATATATAAATGAAGCTGTTACTGCTAGCTGCTATTGCTACAGTGCTTACACATCTGTAGGTCCCATACAGGATTCTGAGCTACAATTTTAATATTTTTTTTTGTTTTGTTTTCTATGAAAGTAATTTCTACGAACTAAAAATGCTAATCAAAAAGCAGAGTGGGGGATTGGTTAGCACTATCCTTGGTGGTCACTTTACTCTTTTCAAAAAATACATTCTACAGTTAAGGATTGTGGCAAAAAGGGACCTGGGATGTGACTGAAATTTACCCAAACCTGCCTTCTGTTGCCAATACAGCAGCACAGTAGGGCTGCCACCAAGCCCATCTTCGGAGATTTAATATTTCTCAGATTCTTCTGGGTACAAGGGCTCAACACCCTCCCCCTCTCCCTTATGCCTGTCAGGAACATAGGGTTCCTAGTAGTCCTGGCCATGGAGACGTGTGATCAGAGCCTCCACTTCACTCTCCATTATGGAGTAAATCAGGCATTTTAAAAATGAATTCTTTAATAATAAAAAAGAGGAAAATTACATGGTAAATGTAACTGTAGGTATAACAAGAAAGCTCAACTGAAGCATGAGTTTTCCTATTACCTTTCCCCCTAGTTGTCAAAAACAAACAAACCCTCAAACAAATACAAGTTTAACAGGTGTGTATATGCAAACACAGGGAGAGGCACACAGTAGGCCCTTCGTATCCACTGGGTTTGGTTTCGGGATCTCCCCTTCCATAATGGGGTTTTCTTGTCAAGATTTGTTCAGAAAAGGTTTGCCATTCCTGTCCACTGAGGCTGAGAGTATGTAACTAACTCAAGGTCACCCAGTGAATTTATGACCAAGCTGCAAATTGAACCCTCATTTCCAGAAACGTAGTCAAACCACTACACCACACTGGCTCTCTCTCCTTTTGAGACATTTTCCTGGCCACTGAGCAATTGGTGCCTATTCTGAACTAAAGAAATCATAGCCTGCCCTTGTGTTCATAAAAATGTCAAAATATATCTGTTTTTTAAGAAAAGGCTCTTTGATTGGTTTACCACTGGGTGAAAGCATAAACATAAACCAAGACCTAAAGTTACACTTGTTCTGAAGTTTTCTGAACTCTCTGAAAACTGGTTTCAAAGGCACAATGGTAGTATGCTGGAGTAAGAGATTCTTCTGCATCCCATTTCCTATGATCCACCTGAGTCTAACCACCAAACTTTTATTTTATTTTCCCTTGTTTCTTAATTTATAGCATCTAATCCATATTTGATAAAAAATTAGATTTGACTCAAATGCATTTTTTCTCTTTCTGGTTTTTAATAATGCTGGATATTAAAGTATTTCCCTCCTTGGCTTATTGGATCAGATGTTATTTCCTTTCTTTTAGTAATAAACAATGTGGCCATTTTCTGTGATATTTATCCCCAGGGTCCTCTGTGAATTTTCTCTGAAATCATACTGACAACATTCAACATGTAGCACAGGGTTATGTCTTTTCTCTCTCCTGTAAATGGAGATAAACAGGCACTAGCTCAGAGGCTGATTTTGTGGTGCAATACACACTGTAAAAATAGGATTGTGACCAAGTAAAGAGGACTGTGTAGATTTTTAAAAATTCATGCATCCATAGAATAAGGGAGAAAGAGATATAGTTTAAGTTCATTTTCAAAGAAGAGAACAACATCCACAGAAGAAAAGGTCATAAAGTTTAAAAATTTCAGGGGAAAATAAGAGTTGTATTTTTATGTCCCCGCTCAGTCACAACTGAGTTAAGCTCCTCTTCATAGAAAGCAGAGCAGAACATAGGAGCCATGTACCACATCTCTGTAATCTAGATATCTGCAAAGCTCATCTAATAATTGGGACAAGTGTGGCTACAAATCTAACTTCCTCTTTGGAGCATAAAATGAGACTTAATTATTTTCAAGATGATTATCAATTACAATAGTCCTTGAGAAAATTACATCTATTCAGCTTCACATTTTTTTCCTTTTCCTTTTGTCTGTGATGGAATGAGAGAGCAACTTTGGGCCTTTGCAGACTGTTAGAAATAGTGCAAATTGAGTCCACTTTAAGGGTTAGGCTTAAGGTTAGGGAATCATGGGAACTGTAGTTTATTGTGGCACCAGAGTTCTCTGACAGAGAAGGCTCAATGTCTCAGGAAAAAAAAAACCAACCCAATTTCTATGATTCCCTAGCACTAACCCTAACTGTTAAAGTGGACTCAATTTGCACTATTTCTGGCAGTCTGCAAAGGCCGTTTGTTAAGAGAGAAGGATCAAGACAGCATGTCTGTCACTTTTCATTCATTATATCATTAGCTTTCTCATTTGTAAAATATTGGTTCTAGGTTTTGTGGGACTCCTGGGCAACATATACTTAGAGGCCCACTTCTGTGTTGTCTTCTCTTTTTTATGGTCATCCATATCTCTGGTCGAATGAACAGAGAGAGAGGTAGAACCATGCATGGGCAGAGCTTGTCCTCCTCTTTGTTCTCATCACTTTTCACTCAGTTAGAGAGGGCAAGTGAATAGATAGTGGGTGCATCTACACTGTAAGACGAATGCGGGTTGATACCACTTTGAATCCCATGGCTCAATCCGACAGAATCCTGCGTTTTGTAGTTTTGTAAGGCACTATCAATCTTTGGCAGAGAAGACCTTGTAAAACTACAAATCTCAGGATTCCATAGAATGGTGCTACTGCACTTAAAGTGGTCTCACACTGCATTATTTCAACAGTGCATATGCACCCAGACTCTTACCCTTCAGTTATCCAGTAACACCAACTCATAATGCAGACCCTCTATCCAGTCTATCAAAACTTTGGACTGCCCAATGCTCTCAAAATGGCCATTCTTCTTACAAGACATTCTCCATCATTATATTTACAACTATAACTTCAATAGCTACAGTTATCCTTAAAGCAATGCCTTGCCTTGTCTACATGGGCATCCTACTGGGCCTCCTGGTGTATTCACTGCTGCAGATCACTTGTTCTCAGATCAGAATACAGTGCCTAGCATATGACCATTGCTGGGCATCTGATTTTGACCTCAGAGGTGAGTGATCTGCAGTGGTGGAAATGGAAACACTGGGGAGACCAGAAAGATGCCCATGCAGACAGCTTTTATGGCACAGAAACAGAGGCTGAAGTGTCAGTTTGGGGCAGATGTGGGGCCAGGATACTTCAGGCTGCCTTGGAGCATCCTGGCCCATGCAGACAAGATCAAAGAAAGCCTGTAGAACCATTTCCCCAGATGAAGTAAATAGAATGCAGCTTTCCCACATGGACATGAAAAATCTGAGATCAGAGCCTAGCAAACTAAAAATTACAAGGGTTGTCCTGGTGAAGCTTTTGTGGTAGATTGCAATCATACATTCAAGCAAGCATACAGTGAATAGACTGGATTAAGGTGGATCTAAACATAAAAAGGTGTGCTCTGTGGAGTTTAAACAGATGGGTATACCATGAGGAGTCCATAGCTGTTGCTGTTATTGTTACTGTAAGAATATATACCAAATACATAGGAATTTTTTTTAATTTTCTTAGAATTATTAGTATCTGTACCTTTATACAATAATTTTGTTTGTCTCTGATTTTTTTTTAAAAGCAAACTTGAGGAGTGAACAGATTTTAAAACATTCATTATAAAGGAGGAACACAGCTGTACTATCTCAAAGTATAGGGTAAAATGCCACAGTTTAGTAAATATTTATTTTGTCCAGATGGAGCTCATGCTATGATACTGGTTAAAAATGACTAATATTCGCTTACTAAATCATTATTTAATGATACTTTCAGATCAGAAGTATTTAACTGGCACACTGTGATTATGGATGGATAGGAATATTCTTTCCAGCCTTTGTGTTTATTTGAGCAGATTATGTATTCAGAACCTTACGTGGGTTTATACAAAAATTAAAAAAGCAATAAAACCAGTTTGAACACAGCATCTAATTCTCAAACAGCTGAAAGTTATCAGCACACAATGTTTTATCAGTTCTTCTAGCAATCCAAATATTTTCCTGAGAATGATAACCTCAGCCACCCTTCAAAATCTGATAAATCAGGCATAATTTTCTGGGAAGGTCCTTTGAAGTGAGTATCATAGAGCAGGGTTGGAAGAATTTAGATCTAAATGTAGTGGTATTGGGGTGATCTGTAGATCAGCAATGCACTTTTTTTTTTTTTTTTGCCTTTCAGTTGTTTAACAACAGTAGTGAAAATAACTCTTCACTGATACTGTAGCTGGTATATATCAGGGTAACCCCCCCCCCCCCCGAAGGCATATTCTGCTGGTGTGAAGTCTGCCCACTGCTGCAATATTGTAAATGTCTCAAGATCAGTTTCTCATTGTCCCAGTTCAAGTACTTAAATATTTTCTTTGTAGAGTTTAATATACCTGTGTTGAAATTTAATTCTAATATAGTAAACTTAAGTTTAAAAAAGTATAAAAGAGATGAAAAAATGAATGACACATGGATTGAATAACCATTTGAACATGAACCTTAAATTCTAAAAAGTGAAGTGAAAGCTTCAGTAAGAGAAATTTCTAAAAAGAAATCACCAGGAACAGACAATATCCCAACTGAACTGCTACAATGCACAGAGACAGAAGCAATTCTAATGCTAACTAACATATGTCAACAAATATGAAAAACAAAATGGTGGCCAACAGACTGGAAACAATCAATATATATCCCAATCCACAAAACTGGAGATACATAAGACTGAAGCAACTATAGGACTATAGCATTACTCTCCTACACAAGCAGTCCCAAGCCATGCTGGCCAGGAGTTGATCCAAATTGACTCCTTTTTAGTCTGGCTTTTTGCCCTTGAGTGCAGCCTCAACATGGCTTCTGGTGACATTGGGGGCATGTGCCATGTAAATGCCATACCCCCAAAGTGGCTGGAAGCCACTTTATTTGGCCCATTTGTTTCAGACCAGAGAGAGAACTCCCAGAGGTTTCAGGAATAAGAGAGTTTCAGGAAAGGAATGGATAAGAGGGTTTCAGGAAAGGGAGAGACACTATGGACCACATTGCTAACATACAATGGCTAATTGAGCACACAAAGCAATTCCAGAAAAAAAAATCACCATGTGCTTTATAGACTACAACAAACCATTTGACTATATAGATCATGCAAAGCTATGGATGGCTCTAAAGGTCATGGGAGTGCCACTGCATCCAATAGTCTTGATGAGAAATCTGTACTTAGGACAAGAGGCCACAATTTGAACAGAACCTGGAGAAACAGAATGGTTCCAAATTGGCAAGGGAGTCAGGCAAGGATGCATTCTATCACCCTACCTGTTCAATTTGTATGCAGAAAACATAATAGGAATAGCAGGTTTACACTCAGAAGAAGGAGGAGTGAAGATAGGAGGAAGGAACGCTGACGATCTTAGAGATGAGTACAATACCATATTACTAGTGGCAAATATCACAGACTTGGAACAATTATTAAAGAGGGTGAAATGCAAAGGCAGGTTTAATGCTGAACATAAAGAAAACAAAAAATAATGACCATGGAAGAAATATATAATTTCAATCTATACAATGAAGAAGTCAAAATAAAGATTTCCTGTAACTTGGGTCAAATCTTGATTGGAATGGTGACTGCAGCCAAGAAATAAGGAAAAAAGCAACAACATTAGAAATGGGAAAGAATAGTGAAAGAACTAGATAAGCTCCTAAAGAGTAAAGACATCAACTGAGCACTAAAGTCAGAATTGTCCAAACTATAGCATTCCTCAGCAATATGTATGGTTGTTCCAGCTGGACAGTGAAAAAAAATGGATAAGAAAAAAAATCAACTTATTTGTTATGTGGTGCTGGAGAAGAGTGCTGAGAATACTGTGGACAGCCAAGAGGACAAATTAAAGTTTCCTTGAACTGGTCAAACCAGAGCTCTCCCTGGAAGCCGAGCTGACAAAACTGAGGCTGTCATATTTTGGCTACATCATGAGAAGACATGACTCTCTTGAAAATATAATAATGCTTGGAAAGCTGGAGGGCAGCAGAAAGAGAGGAAGACCACACACCAGATGAGTAGACTCAATTAGGGAGGTCATGGCTATGAATCTACAAGACTTAAACAGAGCAGTGGAGGATAGGGCAGCTTGGAGATGTCTCACCCACAGGGTCACCATGAGTTGACTCGAAGGCAGTTAACAACAACAAAAACTTAAATATGCCTAACTCTGATGGACTGTAGCTATTGTTCTAATTCTAAACTTCTGCAGGATGTGACTATACCTTTATCTTACTCACACATTTTTTGGATGTATATGTGTTTTCATTGGCTTTCAGCCATAAGCATAATGCAGAGCTTGTTGTGAGTAAAAGCATCTTCTAGCATTAACATCCCAACTCTTATGTACAGGTAGAAATGGAAACAATATTTTTAAAGTGTCCAGAAAACCCTGTTTCTCAAGTGAGGGTAAACCCTGATGAGGAGAATCCTGGATTGACAAGAATAATTGCAGATCAGGGATTATCCTGCCCAAAATTTGCACTTGGAATCTACCCCCTCACAGAAAACAGCTTTCTATCTCTACAGAAAACAATATTTCTACATAGAAACATTCTTTTCTACAGAAAATGCTATTTTCTGTGCAGAAAAGTGTGCACACACAACAATATGCCCCCCCCAAATAAGTCCCAAACTGCAAATAGTCTTTAAAATGGTGTGATTTTCAAATGGCTTCTTGCAGTGGGAAAATTTTTTCCCCACATTACTCATTCCTTCCTTCAAGAATGAAGTTAGCAAAAAATTACATTCCTAACTACAGCCACTTCACACCAATAAGCTGGAGCAAATCAGGTGATATTTTGGGACTTTACTGATTTCTGGCTTTGGTATTATCAGTAGTCTGAGCAATGAAGTGTTTTTGCCTCACCTATATATGACGCAGAAATATAGTCCAGCATAGTACTACTGTAAAACCAGAATTTCAATAGATTACAAAGTTGTCTACTAATGGTGATTAAAAAAAAAATCCTAAGCAAATGCTTCCAGTCTGTGAATGTGTTTGTTACCAATTCATAACATTCATGCATGAAATTAAAAGGTTAGATATGAGAAAAAGAATTATTTTTGTTCCCTAAAATATGTTCAGCTTTAGGTTATATGAGGTAAATCTGTGAAAGATACGTCACCTTGAATACACTGAATATACCATCCCATCTTCTCATTTGCTCTAGTTTTAGCAGAATGTGGATGCTTAGCTCTTGATGTTACTGGCTCTGACTAGATGGATTCTGCATCTGCATCTCTGCACATCCCCCTCAGGTTAGCTTTTGATCCCTTTTTGCAGATGAGAAAAAGCTAGTGAGAGGTTAAAATGGCCTAGAGTTTTTATCAGATTTGTCAGCCTCCATTTGTATCTAGGGTAAAAACCTGAAACAATTTTGTGCAGCTGAGATACTGAGCATTCATAGCTGCAATTCATAGCTGATGTATGCTGTACTATATAAGTAATAAAAGAATATATAAATATAGTTGGCAGTACACATGATTACTAACTATTTTTCAAATATTATTTTATATCAAATTGCCATGAAGCATGCTTAGAGTGATACTGTATTCTCTTTTTTTAACATAACTCTATTTCAATAGAACATATATAGAGAGAGTTTTAAGAGAAGAAAAATGTTCATGTATGTGTTAGGAAAAATAGGACAAAGTTATGCCATATAGTGTAAACTGAAATTATCTAAAGGGATAGCCATGTTACTCTATTGCAGCAAAAACAACCGAGTGCATAACTAAATATGCGAAATAAAACAGTCTCACTCAGGTCTCATGGTGAGCTCTCCTAATGACATATGAGACAATGTCCCTTGGAGTTAGATGGAAAAGAGATAATGTTGAGCCTCAAATATCTATACAACCCCTGCCATTGTTTTCATGTGTATGTTGGCATGGAAGCAAAGCCAAAATAAAAACTATGAGAGACACCAAAGACTAATAGTCAGAGTATTTAATAGGTATCTCCAAGCACCACCTTCTGGGTTTGCTGCTCCAAGAAGGAATGGGAGCACGATAAAACAGTGCCTCCATGTCCTGTTGCAGAGAGGCAGCTCAGAAGGATATTGTGGTCAATGGTGTCAAATGTTCCTGAGAGATCCAACAGAACCAATAGAGTACATTCCCTCTATCCAGTTCCCAGCATAGGTCATCCACTAAGGTGACAAAAGCCCATAATCAGGCCTGAAACTATACTGAAATGGATCTAAATAATCTATTTAATCCAGGAAGCTCTGGAACCAGGAGGACATGACATGCTCTAGTACCTTGCTCCCCAAGAGGATATTGGAGAAGGCTAATAAGTGTCTAATTTGCTGCAATTCAGAGAGGAATAGGACATAACCCTGCCTTGTTGCAGTCAGACTTTACCACAACCTTTACCCACTTGACCAGTCCCCCTCTGGATGCTTTAATGACCAGAAAGTGTGATGTATCCAGCATACATGTGGTGGCTCTTAGCTTTCCAAGAATCCTGTCCACATCCCCAGGCTGCACACTAAGGGGGGAAGTAGACTAGCGGCACGGGGCCGCCCTGGGAAGGTGCGCCACTGGATCGAAGCATCCCCACGCCTCGATCCAGCGGCGCACTTTCACAGCCCCTGAAAGGAGTGCTAAAATAGCACTCCTTTCACAAGTCAGTGAAAGTGTGCCTCAAAAGCATGAGGCGCACTTTCGCTGACTTATCTGCCGCAGCGTGTGTGGACGCTGCGGTGGGAGGTTGCCCCCGGAGCGCCGGCCGTGCAGAGGGCTGGCGGCTCCGAGGCCAACCTTGGGAGGAGGAAGGGGCGCCGAGCGTGCGGCTGCCCCTCCTCTTCCCTGCCTTGAGGACGGCTTAATAAGCCATCTGCTGAGGCCCTAAGTGTAAGTGTGTTTATTTTGAAGATATTAGGGTAAATGTTGTCACTTATTGTTGGTATGGTTAAAACAAAATCCAAACTACACATTGTGCTGATAATTTTACTAGGACTAGCAAAATGTGCAAAAATTTATTACATTGGCAAAGGTGGTTTTAAAAAAGCATACACAGGAAGACACCAGACCCTGTTTGAAGTGATATAGAGAAGATAAAAATGTTAAGTCACATCTCCATGGCCACGAGGTGGCTAGGAGGTAAAACAATAAAATCTCCCTTCTTCTATTGCAGTTACAAAGTGCTTCCTTGCAAGGTCTCTAAGTCTGTGTCTATCCCACCCCCACCTTCTTTGTAGGCAGAATGGAGGAATTTAGTATAATAATAATAATAATAATAATAATAATAATAATAATAATTTTTATTTATAGCCCGCCTCTCTGCCCAAACAATCGAGGCGGGTTACAGCAGTTAAAAACAAACAATGTAAAAAACAGCCCCAGCCCTAAGTCCCACCTCCCACCCCTTAAAACAAAATTAAACAGGAGAAAATTTAAAACAGTGGACTACTACATAAAAACAATAAATACCAGCCCAAACATTACAGGGAGGCCGATTAAATAACAGATAAAGACATCTCCCAGGGCAGATATGTCCGGGGAATATTATTCTGGGAAGGCCTGCCAGAAGAGATCCATCTTCACTGCCTTCTTAAAGGCAGTGAGCGTAGAAGTAAGACGGATCTTGTCCGGCAGGCCATTCCATAGCCTGGGGGCAGTAGCGGAAAAGGCCCT
>CM034701.1:291384480-291404152 GCA_020142125.1 Phrynosoma platyrhinos
AGTCTCAACCCCAAATCCTGTCCTAAAGCCGGTTTGAAATGGATCAATAATAATACTTTAATAACTGTAATACAAAACTTCACAATTTGAAACCAAACAATTATCTACAATAAGTAACCTTGAAACTTTTACTTATCTTCTGGTTTAATAAAATCTTGTTCATGTGTACCTGCCTCTTGTTTGGCTACAATTATGCTAGGAGTGATATTATAAAGTAGGTACACAGTTCATGACTGTAAACCTGGAGGAAGAGAGAGAGAGGGAGAGAGAGGGAGAGGTATTGTAGGGGAGATTTATTACAGTATTCATAGAATATACTTGGAGAGTAATGGAGCTGGAAGAGATCCCAAGGGCCATCCAGCTCCCTGCCATGCCGGAACATACAATCAAAACAGTCCTTATAGATGACCATCCAGCCTCTGCTTACCATCCCCCAAAGAAGGAGACTCCACCATTCCCACATGCAGCATGTTCCTCTGTCAAACAATTTTTACTGTCAGGACGTTCTTCCTAACATTGAGATGGAGTCTCTTCTCTTGTAGTTTGAATCCACTGTTCTGTGTCCTAGTCTTTGGAGTAGCAGAAAACAGGTTTGCATATGACATCATTTCAAATATGTAAGCATGGCTATAATGTCACCTCAAACAATATTCCTCTCTATGGAGTTTTAGAACCACAAGAGGTGAGGGGAGAAGGAGACCCAGGACAACAGTGGTTTAATGACTAAGCAAGGAGAGTAGTCATTATGAGTAACATCTACCTGATTGTAGACATGAGAATATATCTCACAGCTCAGATAGCCAAAGTCTTAAATTTGGTGACCAGTAAGTACATGGGGAAGGAGCAGAGGCAGAAAGCCTTATAATTTCTGAACTGACTAACAAAATCTCAACCATGGCAAGTTTGGAATTTATTGGCAGCACAATCACAAAAGACAACACAGTTGACTTGCAAATGCAACCATAAAATGGTAAACAGTTGATCTGTAAGCTTTAACACAACACAGTCAACATTGGCTAACTGCACAAGTGGTACAATCCAAACTCTTCTACCAATCATCTTCTAACAAAAGGATCAGTCATCTGAACTGCAGTCTCCCAAACAGAGATGGATTGATATGGGGACCTTACTCAAAAGCTAGGAAGTGCTGCTTCTGAAATGCAACTCTCATGGACCAGCACCCCTTCCAGATCAGTTTCATCCATCTCTGCTTATTTATTATTTTGCTATTATTACAATGTCTGCCAGTGGCAGATGCTGCTGTGAAACTGGGCCATATACAATATACATTGTAGTTATATCAAAATACTGAGTAAGGTGAATTTCACTTTACAGAGGACACAGGTCAGTCTTTATGTGTGAGAAGAGTGGGTTTTTTTTTTTTTTTTTTTTTTTTTTGCTATTCTTTTCTCAGCCAACAAAGGGGTTTTCTAACACTCAGAAAACCTCACATGGAATAATACAGGCAGCCATAAGACTATTGGGAGATTCTTTACATTTTGAAAAGTGTGTAGAAATGTATTTTCTGTACAGAAAACAACAACCCCAAGTGTATTTTTCAACAGAAAATGAACATGTATTTCTTCATAGAAAGTGTATTTTTGAACAGAAGATGTTTTCTGCACAGAAAAACTATCTGTATTTTGTAGCAGAAAGGGTTTTCTGCATTGAAAATGTGTTTCTGCACACTGAAAAAAAATCCATATATTTCTCTGCATACAAATATTTCCCAAAGCATGAACAGGAATTGGGAACTACTCAGAAATCTTCATATTTTCATCTGTGGGAAGGGGGATATGTGTGCAGAAATTATTTATGTTTTACTGCAAGGACAAATACAAAGATAAATCTGTAGTAATGACATGGGGCTGCCATTTTCAGCAATAACCATTCTTTTGGAGAGATACTCTTATTGACAAGTATGGGAAGATATATCCTCTGGCTTCATTGATGAAAAACTGCTAGAAAATTCCTCCACATTTTATAGTGTAGTGTTAATTAACAGAAATCACAGTTCCTTCCATGTTCTTATCTTTTCGTGCTTTACCACTTTTTACTTTATTGATGTTACTCATAATTTTTGCATGTACTTTGCCTTATTGTTATTAATTTAGGGGGGTTGCAGACTGCCAGAAATAGTGCAAATTGAGTCCACTTTTAGGGTTAGGGTTAGGGTTAGGGAATCATGGGAACTGTATTTTATTGTGGCACCAGAGCTCTCTGACAGAGAAGGCTCAATGTCTCAGAAAAAAAAAAACAATTCCCATGATTCCCTAGCACTAACCCTAACCCTAAAAGTGGACTCAATTTGCACTATTTCTGGCAGTCTGCAACCCCCCTTAGTTAACTATTTCTGCCAAGTTGCAAATAAATAGGCTCAGGGATTTTTGTGTAAAAGCAGCCTTTGCATTTGAAAGATAACCTGAGGAGGACATATTTTTGTTGTTGTTGTTGAACATTGTTCTGAAAATGACAGAAAGCATCGAAGTGTTCCTAAATAGTAAGCATGCAAACTATCAGAAGGATAGATGCTGCACTTTATATTGAAGAAGAGTCTTCATTTTTTTTCAGAGGGAGGAGTGAATATTTTACCCTTCCCTCCCACTGTTTTTTTCTTTATTGTATGAAATAATTTGAAATATAGTGGTACCTCTAATTACGAAATTAATTCATTCTGACAGCCATTTCGTAAGTAGAAAATTTCATAAGTAGAAGCAAATTTAACATTGAAATGCCCTAATCCGTTCCAGTCCCATAGAATAGCCGAGGCTGCGGCTGGAAGGCTGCCTCCTTCCAGCCCTTTCCAGCCACAGCCTCGGCTATTCTATGGGCTGATCCTGGAAGCAGAGGATTCCTCCACTTCCAGGACCAGCCCATAGAATAGCCGAGGCCACACCTGGAAGGAGGCCTCCTTCCAGACGTGGCCTTGGCTGTTCCTTGGGGTGCATGGTGGGGTGCATGGCATGATGGAAGCATTCCCCATAGTAAACCTTGTAGCACATTTCAGATTAACTGTGGAAAAGCCTCCTTCCAGCCACGGTCTCAGCTGGAATTTTGTAAGTTGGAACGCTTTTGTAAGTCACAATTTTTTTCCGGAGGCGCATTTCGTAAGTTGAATTTTTTGTTAGAAGAAGCATTCGTAAGTAGAGGTACCACTGTACAAGTATTCCCAGGCAACAAATCTGCAAAGATTCATAAGGACAGAAACAGGGACTATGATGTTACAATGCTTGAAAATCAGTTTTAAGGCATTAAATCTGTCTAAGATATATGTAGAATTCAAATGCATGGTCATGTTAGTTTATAAAATCAATAGGCAGCCAGAGCAGTAAAAGTAAGCAAAGGGATCTTGTTGCATCTTTGAGACTAACTGAAAGAAAAAAAAAATTGGTAGCATGAACTTTTGTGGACTTGAGCCTACTGAATGCAATTGAGGAAGTAGCCTCAAAGGTGCTACAAGATCCCTTTGCTTACTAATACATACATAGAGACTGTACAGACAGTCCCTAAGGGGCAGCGTCCCATCGCCCCTTTTCTTGCCATATCGGGGCCATGGCAACTGCATGTCAGGGCCCAATCCAGCACTTTGCAGCTCTAAAAAGAGCTGACAAATGCCATTCCTTTTTGGAGTGGCAAAAAGCTGCCCTTGCCGCCACGGTGGTGGCTTTTCTCTTCTCCTTTGGTGCAGTGTGTTCCAAGGGAGCACCCTGATGCTGCCACTGCCACCCATTGTGTGGTGGGGTGCATGGCATGATGGAAGCATTCCCCCATAGTAAACCTTGTAGCACATTTCAGATTAATTGTGTAAAAGAAGTTGTAGCTTAAGCTACAACTGGTCAAGTGCACAAAAGCTTATGCTATAACTTCTTTCGCAGAGATACTAGATTATTGCACTACACTCTTATAGTTCTGCTATTCCACTTGCTCTGCCTGCCTCTTGTTGCATTCTGGCATTTGCAATTTGGGAAGGGGCAGATAGAATTCTCATCCAGAGAGCTCTTAGACTTCACTGAATTACAAACCCCAGAATGCTACAGGAGGCAGCCAGAGCAGTAAAAGTGGAATAGCAGCAATATAAGAGTGTAGTCTCCAAGGTGCAACAAGATCCCTTGGCATACAGATATTCCGGACTAACATGACTATGTCATTCTGTTTATATAGGTAATGTTGGAAGCAAGGCCATCTCATAGTCTCATCCATGCTCCACTCTATCTCAACTTAAATAAAATTGTGCACTGAAAGAAAGCTACTGATAACAGAGCTATCATCTCTTAAGTCCCTTAAATCTTCACTCAAAATCTCTCTCAAGCTTCAAACAGATGGCCCAAAAGGACTACTGTCAGGCTGATTCAGGGACAGGGTGTGCATATGATATATGGCCCCAGATCATGCAGAGGATGTGCTGGGGCTGCCTACTGCAGCCCAAAGTGGGCCACAAAAGGAGCAGTTTCTCACCGCTCCTTTTCACAGCCTGCTGTGGTCCTTGGGCACTCGGGGTGGGAGCAGCCTTTTGCCTCTCCTTTTGTCCCATCTGCTTCACCCCT
This sequence comes from Phrynosoma platyrhinos, assembly GCA_020142125.1. Taxonomy (NCBI): domain Eukaryota; kingdom Metazoa; phylum Chordata; class Lepidosauria; order Squamata; family Phrynosomatidae; genus Phrynosoma; species Phrynosoma platyrhinos. The sequence goes on from CM034701.1 coordinate 291,389,025, forward strand.
GTCTCTCTTATTTACTCTCGGATAAAGAGAAGCTGCAATCATCTCTCCCGTTAAGCACAATGATTAGAGAGCCCTTGGAATATGTATTGTGCTAGAATTAGGTGGTAGATCTGCTAGTTACTTTGCTCCATCCTTTCCCTCTCCTCCTGTACTACATCCTGGAACTTTTCAGAGAGATGAAAGATAAACAATGTTGGGTTAGGAAAACACCCCTCCCTCCCCCCCCTTTTCCAAATCTAGAATCCTACATAAAGCTGCAGGATCAAGCTTGCATGAGTTTGGGTCGCTTCTGAGGGAAAACTGTTTTCCTTCAATACATACCAGAAGTGCTCTGAGGGGACTGATTTTGGTTCAAATTTCATACTTTGTTCAAATCTAAGGCATATTATTACAAGCAAGTAAAACTCTTTCTCTGAAAACACACACACACATGCACACACACAGAGGACACTGAGATCTTTTCTTCTGACAATCTATCAGACTGACTGCTATTACCAATGCCTTACATTCATTTCTACAGTTTCATGAAGAGAATCTGATCTATGTCTTCTCTATTGAAGTTGCTATCTTAATAAGGTTAGCTCACCTATTCAGCCCACCATTATTCCCCAATGTAACCTGACTAGTAATAGATACTAATCACAGTCACCTCCCCTGGGACCTGAAGAGCTGAAGCAATAAAATTGTCTCTGAGCCGAGATAATGTAGTCACATTTTCTAATCATATTTCTAATTTCACTACCTAGTTACATAAAAGCTCTGATTGGGGAGCAAGATCACACAGCCTACGAGATAATAACAAGCCATTCAGACACTCTGGTTCGGAAATTGCAAAGTGGCTTGAAAAACTTATATAAAATCCCCAAGGTTGTATTGGCAAGGTTTTCTTGGAGACATATAAATGCATTAGCAAGGAAGAGTGGGTGGAAAAAAAACATCCAGGCATGTAAACAATTCCTTTTCATGCCTTTGTCAGCATTTTCACCAGAACGTTACATTATAGAGAGGCACTTCTGTCTGGAAATATACAGTGCCATTAGGCACTTTCAAAATATAATAATGTGTGCTTCATGCTAAGCATGATGGCAAGGTCTACAGTCACTTTGTTCGTATTGACATACCCATCTTGCATCTGCTCACTCTGTGTTATGTATGACTTGAGAAACATATGAATTTTTTTTTGTTGAAAAAATCCCAAACAAATCCCATAGCACCGAATAAATAAGAGACACATTAAAAGGTCCTGAGGTGAAACTGGATACACACAGGTCTTACTCTAGCAGAGTGCAGACATGACTTTTTCTTCTTGGTTGTCAACTGTTTCCTAGAAACTATTCTGCCTTATGGCTTATGTTCTCCATAGTCCACTTTCTCCTCTAATTACTTTCATCCTTTCTGATACAGTGCTGTACAACAGGCATATTATAGATGTGTTTTGGTTCATGTGAAACATGCTTCAGAGATTTATAGTGTCCTATATAAAAATGCAATGGGGACCTCTCTTTCCCCAATATTGCAGTTCCTGAAGCTTGGCCAATCTGGGGTTGATTGATGACAGATTCAGACCTCATGCTTTTCAGGCCAACCCTTCCTATCAGCTGTAGTCAAGAAAGTTGTGTCCTTTTCATTGCCAATTGGATGTTTTTGTGGTCTTTATTATGATGCTTCCCTCTGCCACCGCAATCATGCATTTTGGTGTGGGGCAGAGCAATCCTATCCCTATGATTGGCTAGGTGATGGGGATTACGAAGGAATAAAATACTCTGCTGCATGGAATAAGAGCTCCTGGGGAAGAGCATATCAATATAGCATTAAACACTCAAATGTGGGTGTTCTGGGGGGTGAAGAGTGAGCAAAATTATGAGCCTGTATAGACTGCCAGAAATAATCCATCTTGAGACCACTTTAACTGCTTTGGCTCAATGCTAGGAAATCATGGGAATTGTAGTTTATTGTGGCGCCAGAGCTCTCTGACAGAGAAAGCTCAGGGTCTTAGAAAAAACTTCAATTCCCATGATCCCCTAGCATTGAGCCAGGACAGTTAAAGTGGTCTCAAACTGGATTATATCTGGCAATCTGTACAGGCCCTAGGAATCATAAAAAGGGAAAGGGGGGGGGCAAAAGGTCTCTTTAACTACTCTAGTTTGTTGTTGCTGTTGGAGGGGAAGGGAGAAGGGAGAGGGAACCTCTGGGGTTGGCTCTGCACCATAGTCAGTGGTTTAAGGCAATCCTCTAAGTTCAGTGTATAGTATTGTGTGTACGTCAGGAGACATTTAAAATTCCCTTACTTACCAATGAACACTCACTGGGATGAGGAGGAGGGAAGAGGACTGGATGGGGAAAGCAACCAATGAGAGTTCAAGCTGGCAAGACTGGCAGATAATAAGGGTATGGTTGATAGGTTTTGGCACTCTGGGAATTTAAAAAAGTGCATCCCTTTTGTACCAATTTGAATTTGGGCATGGGAAATGTGTGACAGTACAATTAGAGTCTAGTTTAGTTTGAACTAATGCGGTCACTGTGGACCAGAAAAATGTGAAGCAAAGCTGTCCCCCCTCCTCTTTTTTTGACAGTGTAGATCAGGGGTAGGCAACCTTTCCCCTTTAAGGGCCGAGGGACGTCAGCTCCCAGAATCCCAGGAGCTATTGGCCAACATGGGACTATTGGCCAACATGGCTGAGGCTTCTGGGAGCTGAAGTCCCTTGGCCCTTAAAGGGGAAAGGTTTCCTACCCCTGGTGTAGATAACCCCTTAGAAGCACAATTGGTGTATTGGGCAAAATAAGATAGAACAGGTGACATTGTATCATTACTTGGGTATGCTATTTGCTGCTTCTGGCTTATGGCAACTACATTTCAGGGTTACAAAACTCAAGCCTGAGCACCTCACAAGTGCAATCCTTAAGTCTGGATACACCACAGGAGGCAGGCAGGCAATTTTGCATTTAATCAAGCAGAAACTCTAGCTGAGGGTGTTGTATGGATCTGAGATATGGGGCTTTCAAATTGCTGCAGACCTGGATGGTATCCAGAGCAGAGTTTTAAGAACCATCTTGGAAACTCAAAGATATACCCTTGTACAATACTTGCAGCTGGAAACAGGAACACAACCCTGGTTCATGAAGATCTGTTTTTTCATTTTTAACTTCAAGTTAAGTTTGAAAGAAATGCCAGAAAATTGCCTATGTTTTGGGGAGAGCTGGCTCTTTGCTCATCAAAAGAAAAATCTTGATATCAAAACATCTTTTTTTCATAAATTTGGCTTTTTGGAAACTTATTTTCCCCTGAAAGATAATTTATCAGCAAAGGAAGAATTTAAGCTATGTGCTAATGACATGTTCTTATAAGAAGACTTTGCATCTCTCTCTTCAGTTAAAATCTCACCATGGTATAATTTACTTAAACACTTTCAGGCCCAGAGGACCACTTGTTTTAATCTGAAAAGTTTTGTTTAAGAAGGTTTCAGCAAATGTCATCAACAATTCTGCACAGCTGATTAGTTAAACTCCTTATCACTTACACTACTGTGGCTGTGGTATGGATGAAGTCAAGGACATCCTCCATTATTTGTTTAGTTGTCCTTTGTCAAAGGGAATTAGAGGAATATGCCTTGTGGGTTGTTATCTGTTACAACAATTTGTCTCTCTGCCAAAATATAGAATTTTTGCTTTTTAATAAAGACTCCTAGTATCACTAGAAGATCTGTAACTTTTTTAATGGCATCAGCTAAATCCCATGAAAGTTATTATAAACATTCCCAAATGTTTGACATTTTACTGCCCCTATGGCTTCATTTTGTATATTTTCTATATTTAATGATTACTGGAAAGCTTAATAGTATTAGAAATGGTGTTGGAAATTCTATATGGTATTTTATATTTCACATTTTATTTGGTATTGCATAATCTCTTTGTTTTTATGTTATATGATTATTAAGCAATTAAAATTTAACTTAACTAAAAAACTACCAAAAATATTATGAAAGTTAAATAAAAAGCACTCTGCACATTCACAGGACAGGTGATCTCCTCTTAATCTCCCTTCCTTCCTTCCTCCTTCTGTCTTTCCTTCTTAACAGGTAAGACAATATGGTCATGCTTTATAGGACACAACAATGTCCTCCAATTGTTCTGAGCACTACTAGTGGTAGGCCCCCAATTTTGGAATACTATCATAAGAAAAGTGTTTGTTATTTCAATTTTGTACTCTTTGGAGCATGGGGTTAAAGCTTTCTTTTATTTGCACAGACATTTTATATTTATATTTATATTTATATTTATATTTATATTTCTAGCTAGCTAAAATAGTTATTATGTACCCAGGTTTCACTACATTGAGGTTTCACTTATGATGTGCTTAACTCTCTTTTTTTTAGTGTTTTTTTAAATGAATATGCAGATAACAATTTAAAATTGTAACCAGCAAATTCAGCGAAGAAATTTTGAAACTTGTGGATCTGTTCACCCATCTAGGTCAAATTATTTTGTGGGTCAAACCCAAAATCATAATTTCTTTAATTAATTGTATGTCTTCTTATGTAGCAAAGTGGCTCTATGCTATTTTCTCCATTTTTCTATACCATCATTTAGTGATCTAAATGAATGATCTTAAAATGTCAAAATAATGTCTATATGAAGCTCAGGAAGTATTTATGTTTTTGATGTTGCTTTGTTTTTATGTATGTATTTAATTTGTTGATGTATACATTTTATATGTGTAGATATTTGTTCATTTTATGTTGTTAATGGTTGCTTGTTTTTAAATTAATAAAATTCCTTATTAAAATAAAATAAAATAAAAAAGTAAATATAAAAGAATATAATGTAAAGTACAGTAGCAACCTCATTGAACTAAAGAAAAAATCTTCAAGGACTTCAAAAAGCAAAGAGTTTTCATCTGAAACTGAAAAGATGGAGCTCCAAGGGTCCATTCATACAACACAATTATAGTGCTATAGTCCACTTTAACTCCCATGACTATATCCTGTAGAATCCTGGGATTTGTAGTTTGGTGGGGCACTACAGCACTCTGGATGAGAATATGAAATGCCCCTCACTAAACTGCCAACCCCAGGATTCCATAGGATGTTGCCATAACACAGGGGTAGGCAACCTTTTTTATCCGGGGGCCGGGTTGCTGTCCCTTAGACAATTGGGGGGGCCGAAGCACCATAAATAAATAAATAAACAAACAAACAAATAAATAAATAAATACAATTTTTTAAAAATATGCATGCACACTCTCTCAGCCCCAGAAAAGCCATGGCAAAACCCCTGTGGAGATTTTGCCAAGCAAACCCTAAGAACAAGTAATAACAACAGTAATCAATATCATGGCGGGGGTGGCGGCAGCGGTGGTCCAAAGGCCTCAGGGGGGCGCATCCAGCCCCTAGGCCTTAGGTTGCCTACTCTTGCCATAACAGTTGAAGTGGATATATAACACTTTAATTGTTTGGTGAGAAAGGGACTTTGGTGAAATGTCATGGAAGAATTTCAAGCTCAGCATGCCATCAAAAACAGGGATGAAGGAATCTGAATTGGTTAAGTCTGGTAGTTTTCTAACAATGGGTTTGTTGGTGCTGAATTTTTAAATGAGATAAAGTAATGGCATGTTGACTGCTCTAAATCTCTTTGGGTAAAGATCTGGCTGAGGGTGTCTGACTGAAGAATATGTAAACCCTCTACCAATCAGAGCAGATTTATTGAGTGAGAGCTGAAGTTGAAGAGCTGAAAGAGCAAAGAATATAGAAATGAACATAGGAAGTTGGAAGAGAAACAGTAGAGGCTGCAGCAACAAGGCTACAGAGCCATCTTGGGAGCTGAAATAACTCAGGGAGGTAAGATAGGTCTACAGAAAAAAAGAGGAGATTCTGATGTTCAAGGAAGCAGAGGTCCAAAGAAGTGGTTACTGGACTAGAATGAAGTGTTCAGAGAGAAGTCAAGATAGTTGCTGGAACATTCAGCCTTCACAGCCAGGGTCAAGGTTGCATAGCAAGTGCTCACCACATTTTTTAAAATGAGATGACTAAACAGGACTAGAAACTCTTTATTATTGAGGCTGAGAACATTTGTAAAGAGCTTACCACATTAGCTTTTACTTTGAATTTAGCCTCTCAGCATGCAGCCGGAATGTGGCAAGGGGGTGGGAATTATTACATTGTAATTTGCTATCGAATCACCAGGTGACTGCAGCTTGTGTCCCAGCTGGGCTCAGCTGGCTGCCATTAAAATTCCGGAGATTGCTGACTTCGAGAAAGGGCTGGCTGAGTGTGGCTGGGACCCAGGCTGCAGTTGCCCAGCGATTCGGTGGCGAATTACAATGCAATAATTCCTGCCTCCATGCTGTGCCCTGACTAGCATTCTGGGAGGCTAAATAAAGTAAAAGGTAACGCAATAAGCTCCTAAGTATTATTGTTCATCTAACATATGAACTGAAAATCCCGCTTCAAATCGAAGGCCTTGGTATATGCCGGAACTTAGGAGGATGAAGTGGGCTAGACAACGGCTAGAACGCAGGTGGTGGAAGACTCAGCTCTTATCTGACAGAACTCGGCATAGGAATTTTCTTCATTCCTATCGGGAGGCAATACGCGCAGCGAAGAGAGTTTTCTCCTCTGCACGTATTGCGTCTGCAGAGTCTCGTCCAGCAGAGCTGTTTAGGGTGGTGAGGGAGATGACGCAGGTGCTCCCTGCACCAAATCCCTTATTTAACCCAATGACAGCCTGCTGTGATGCGTTTAATAACTACTTTGCAGATAAAATCTCTCAGATAAGAGCCGACCTAGATGCCACTCTTGAAACAGAGTCTATAGGCGAGTTGTCCAGTAACTCCGTCAATGTAGTTACACTGGATAAGCTCCAATCTGTGAGTACTGATGATGTGGACAAGTTGCTTGGAAAGGTGAGGAAGACAACTTGCCCTCTTGACCCTTGCCCATCATGGCTGGCCATCCAGGGAGGGGATGCATTGATGAGATTCCTTACGGATATCATCAATGCATCCTTCAGGGAAGGATATGTTCCATCTTGCCTAAAGGAAGTGGCTGTTAGGCCACTTCTGAAAAAACCTTCCCTAGATCCCCTGGATATGAAAAATTATAGGCCTGTGTTATTGCTGCCATTTTTGAGCAATGTAATCGAGAGGGCGGTTGCTCTTCAGCTCCAAGTGGTCTTGGATGAAGCCGATTATCTAGACCCATTTCAAACCGGCTTCAGGACAGACTTTGTGGTTGAGACCACCATGGTTGCCTTGACCGATGATCTGCATCTGAGCATCAACAGGGGTAGTGTGACCCTGTTGGTGCTCTTAGACCTCTCAGCAGCTTTCGATACAATAGACCACAGCATTCTCTTGGACCGACTGAAGGGGTTAGGTATCGGGGGCACTGCTTTTTAGTGGTTCCGGTCCTTCCTCTCGGGTAGATCCTAGAGGGTGCTGCTCGGGGACTGTAGCTCTAGTAAGAGGGAGCTCACTTGTGGGGTCCCTCAGGGGTCTATTTTGTCCCTGATGTTATTTAACATCTATATGAAGCCGCTGGGTGAGATTATACAGAGTTATGCTGCTGGGTGTTATCAGTACACTGATGACACCCAAATCTATTTCTCCGTGTCTCATTCATTGGCCTTGAATTCCAATGGCATCTCCTCTCTCAATGAATGTCTTCGGGCAGTAATGGGCTGGATGAGGAAAAACAGATTGAAACTGAATCCAGACAAGACTGCGGTACTCACTGTAGCAGCCCCGAAACCAAGAATTGGGTTGTAACCTCCAGTCCTGGATGGGGTCACACTCTCCTCCAGTGACTGTGTTCGCAGTCTGGGGGTGCTCCTTGACTCGTTGCTCCTGATGACAAATCAGGTTAATGCGACGGTCAAGAGCGCCTGTTATCAGCTTCGGCTGATACGCCAGCTGTGCCCTTTTCTGGAAGTAAGGGATCTCGAGACTGTTGTGCACATGCTGGTAACCTTCCGCCTTGACTTCTGTAATGCGCTCTTAATGGGGCTACCCCTGTGCTTGGTTCGGAAGCTTCTGCTGGTTCAGAATATGGCAGCCAGGCTTATTTCTGTTTCATCTAGGAAGGGACCACATTACTCCGGTTCTGAGGTCCCTCCACTGGCTGCCTATCAGCTTCTGGGCCCAGTACAAGGTGTTGGTTATTACCTTTAAAGCCCTAAATGGCTTGGGTCCAGGATATCTCAGGGACCGCCTCCTTCCATACAACCCTCCCCACGCTCTCCATTCCTCTGGGAGTAACCTGCTGCAGCCTCAAAAATCTAGGCTCGTGGCGACCTCCCAGAGAGCCTTTTCTGTTGTCGCCTCTAAACTCTGGAATGACCTGCTGGACGAGATCCGTCAGTTGACATCTTTAGACAGCTTTAAGAAGGCTGTCAAGACAGATCTCTTCCAGCAGGCCTTTCCAGAGTAATTTGTCCCAGCCTTGGGTCTTCTGACTCTGCATTCCCCCCGTGGCCCCACCACTTGTTGGTGGATGAAGAGCACTTTTGAATTTGACCTGGGGCATTGTAATTTATTTTAGCTATGGTGTTCGTATTTTTTAGGTTATAGGTTTTAAAATTTGTTAATGGATTTTAATTATATGTCATTTAATACTGTTTTATTTTGAGGTGGGATGTTTGGGAATTTGATGTATGTATTTTCCTTTATTGTAAGCCGCATGGATTGATTTCATTAAGTGGGATATAAATAAATTTTATTATTATTATTATTATAAAATCTAAGGAGAGACTATGGGGGAATACAGACTGGCCAAAAGTGCTGGTCTGGGGGTGGAGTCAGGGCATGGTGACCACATGCCAGTTGCCCCAATTCTGACCTGATGTTGCTGTCATGCTGTGCACCCCACCACATGGCGGGTGGAGTCAAAGTGCTCCCTTGGTGCAGCATTCAAACTCACTGTGCCAAAGGAGCACAGAAAAGCCACTGCCACAGCTGCAAGGGTGGCTTTTTGCTGCTTCAAAAAGGAGTGGCATTTGCCAGCTCTTTACAGAGTGGCAAAGTGCCAAATCAGGGCTGCAGCATGTGGTTGCTGTGGCCATGATCTGGCAAGGAAAGAGGTGGCGGGACACCGCCCCTTAGGGGCTGTCTGTACAGCCCCTAAATTCATTAAAGTTAAAACATGCATCTGGCTGAGACAAGAAAGAGTACAAGAGGCACCATCTAATATTAGCCCTGTTCTACTTTTGCATAGGACAAAAACTCTGGGCTTAAATAGCCCTTGCTAGGATACAAAATAGGCTTGTCTTCTTTTCATACAGTTAGCATTAACATGCCCACTCATCTCTTGTTCTGTAGTAGCAGTTTAAGGCTTTGTAGTGAAAAACAAACATCTTGAACTGTTTCCTTTATGAAACCCATGCACCACTTAGATCAAAGCATTTCTAGTGACTGACCCATTTGCAAGGGTCACCATATTCTTCTGCATCTCTCATTGCTTCATTGGTAGCCATAGCAGAAACAAAAACCTATGGAGAGGACAAAAATATCTGACAAACTTTTGATAGATACCAGTACCTCCACATCTGCTCTCTTCCAAGCTGGCAGAGGGAGATCTACAAGTAGAAATGAAGTAGTGAAGTAGTGGACAATGACAATGTCCACATTCGATGGAAATATTGTTCCACATTGTTCAGGTACATTCTTATAAAATAAAACAAAAACAATTGTAATCAATATTCATGCATGATAAAACAAGAATGGAACAATCCTAGAATATACACTGTTATTTTATTGGAACATCAGCTACGTCCTATGGCAAGAAATTATTTTTACTAGACAATCCAACAGGCTGTGATTAGTAATCTTAGCATGCATGTAGCAGCTCTTATTTATAACAGTGGAATAATAATTTTCTTCACAGCTGGCAGAGCACTGGATATTTGTTTCACTGAGATAAAGTGTACCCTTCTGACAAGGAACCTTAGGTGTTCATAATGATACATCCCTTAAGTTGCAGTTGCCTTTCAGCTATGCAGGTAGCTTCAGCTAAATGATGAATTCTATTACATAGCAGGAGAGCAAATCACAGAAAAGCTAATTTGCTGCTTCTCTTCTTTAATAGCCAGGTAATGGAAATGGTAGCACACAGCCTTGAAAATGTAATAACTTTAATATTATGGGCTGGATTCTGCTATCACGGAACAATTATTCCTCAGTTTCTTCAGATTGCTTATCTAAATACTGCATTTCCCAGTTATAAGAAAAAAGGTTACAATTTTATGTGCATATACATACAACTACACACATATTTAGTGCGTGTGCACACACACACACACACACACACATGCACACTTCTTATCAGGAATGTAAATAATGTGAGTCTGCCATCAATGAGAGGAAGTCTTTGAGAGGAAGAAGTCTGATGAAGCTGTAGTGAAATGGTGGAATAACTGCAGACCCACAGAATTTACATTCCTGACAAGAACTCCTACAAGCTATATGTTTATGTCCCTAATTTACATTCCTGATAAGAACTTCTACTATGCCTATGTTAAGGAATTCTACCAACTCAACAGTATTTCTCATCTTGCAAACAAGCAGCATTTTGCATGACTTTTGGTATTCATTAGGAACATATTGAAGTTTACTTGGATTATTCTTCCTTTAGTTAAACCATTGGCTATTGACTAAACAATCTTTGGATACATAAGCATTACTCCTTGTACTGTCCTTCATTTATATTGTTTGCAAAGATATAATTTTGGATGTTTTATTGCCTTTTGGCTAATTGTAAGGTACATCTTTTACTCACAAGGAGCACATTTTATTGAATTTCATTGTTAGGAGGCTTCCCTTTCTCCAGTAAGAGCCAAGAGTGTACTGGGCATTGTATTCATCCTTTCTATATGTATTATTGTATATTATATGTTATATGTATTACCATGTTTCATTATAAGTATTTTTCATTGCATGTACATGTAATTTATGATTATTCAGTTTTACACAATATAGCTGCTGTTATAGTAATGTTATTTGTATAGACCATTGTTATATTAGGTGTTATGTTGCTATCAAAATGTAGTGCAATGCATATTTGTAAATTGTTTTCTGAGAGTTAAAGCATTGCATATGTCCAACATTTCTGAATATGGATCTCTGCTTCTGCCACTGTCAACTGAAACTGGCTGTTGTGCATTGTCCCAAAAACTCCATCTCATAAGTGTAGCATAATATACACCTGCATAAGACACCAACAGGATTCTGGCCACAATTTACACAGATGTCCTTGACAAGAGACAATGAAGTTGAGGATATAAGTATATAAAGGAGTATATAAAACTCAGAAGAGGAGTCTGAAGCTATCATAGTTAGATGGCTTTTCTTCAACACTTTCTCCCCTGAGCACTGTAGTCATTTTGTGAGACTATGTACTCAAATCATGTTATGGGCTTACTGTTTTCTGCCCAAATTAAAGTTCAGATTTAATAGATTATTTCTGACATGGTGACATATGGTTCATCCTGTTAAGACTACTTTATGCAAGAAGTCTTTGAGGTTTTCCTTGTTCTCTTGTTCTGCACGATGGCCCTGTTCCTCTTACTCCCTCTACATAATCAGTGTGCAAGTGATATTGTAACCTTTGTAACAATAAATGAGTTGAAAGATAGCTCCATCCTGTCACACTCTTTCAGTTTAATATTATTGATGGAAATTTAAAGAAAGAAAATTAATTACAGGCTTCAGTTGTTTCCCATCCAACATGGCCATCTCTTTCAGCTTCAGTGCCTGTCGTCACTTGTCCATCAAGAAATACTAGCTTCAAAAAAACAGAAAATAAATATGTAAAAGGTACAACATCACTCTGAGAGGGAAAAAAAAAAACTTGACAAGGGGGTCATGGCCATTTGAGAAAGAACCTTTTTCAGTTTTCCACACCCCTTGTGTGTGAATAAACCTTGCAATACAAGCATCAAAAAATCAGTCAGGTAGTTTACTGCTTTATATACCAATAAATTAACCTTGTATAAGTCATCACTGTAATAGCTTTTCTTCATCATCATCATCAAGCCATGGCAACTGCCTGATAATGAGGTCACAAAGTAAAGACTGGGTGAGACAGAATTTTGAAAGTAATAGATTTGTCTAAAGTAGGAGTTGAAAAAACATTAAAATACAGAGGCCAGCAGGCCTCATTAATTCATAAGGGTCTTTCTAGGGTCTTTCTAGGGTAACATTCAGCAAACTACATTCCTGGAAAAAACAACAACCAAAAAACTGAAATTTGAAATGCCTACCATTTTGGGCCATTTCAGGCACAAATGAGACCTTTTTCACAACAGGAAGTGACCTAGTTTCAACATGTGTCAACATTTTGGCACATTCCACCCAAACATACAACTCCCTTGTTGCAACAGCTCCATTGGCTGCCAGTCCGTTTCCCGGCACAATTCAAAGTGCTGGCTTTGATCTATAAAGTCCTTTACGGCTTGGGTCCAGGCTATTTGAAGGACCATATCTCCCTGTATGAGCCCCCCAGAGTATTGAGATCATCAGGAGAGGCCCTGCTCTCTGTCCCACCACCCTCTCAGATGCATTTGGTGGGAACAGGAGATAGGGCCTTCTCAGTGGCTGCTCCCAAGCTCTGGAACTTGGGTAAAGACATTTGTATGCCGTCAGGCCTTCGCTTGACATGGATGCTATTCTTGTTTTTGTTTTAAAGAGTTTTAAATTTTTAAATGTTAAGAATGTAATATTTGTAATTGTTCAATTGTTTAATTGTTTTTTAAACTCTGTATTTTAATGTTTTTTACTGTTTTAACTTGGATTGTTTTAGAGTTGTTAGCCACCTTGAGTCCCTGTGTTGGGAGGAAGGTGGGATATAAATAATAATAATAATAATAATAATAATAATAATAATAATAATAATAATAATAATCTGAAACAGTTTGGGTGGAATGTGCCAAAATTGCCCCTCATATCTATTACAGGGTGTTTGGGGACATTTGGGAAAAATAAACTTTCCTTTAAAAACAAACCCATGACTTAGGGCCTTTGCAGACTGGTCCAAAGGGCCAGCCTGGAGGTAGAGCTGGGGTGGGTCAGCTGCCCGCTGCCTGCCACAATCCCACACTGGCACTGTCCTGACTCCACACGCTGGTTCTTAGGGTGGCCTTTTGCCACTCCTAAAAGGAACAGCAAAAGGGAGGATTGGGACTGTGGTGTGGAGTTGCCATGGCCCCAATCCACTGCTTCCCAGGGCGGTCCAGAGCCACCCATCTGCAGAGGCCCTTGGACAAGATTGCCAGATCATGAGTACCCCAGGCTCTGAGATTTCAGGGCCAACATATGAGACACAGTGGGTCAGGACCTGATATTGTTACAAGGGTAATGTCACAACACAAGGCTCTGGTGATGTCATACCTTAAGCATCAACTACAGTTGCACACAGTCTGACAGTCATACCAAATATAACAGATAAATGGGGGAAATATACACCTTTTTCAAGGCTGCACTCTTGCCCTGAGATTATTCAACCTTGTCCTGAGGACTGGAGAAGCAGGATCAGGCTCTGAGATTTGGGAACCTCAGTTGAAAGGGGTGCATGGGGCCTGTAGGCTGCACTTTCTTCACCTCTGATCTGGAGCATGCTAGCATCCTTTCTTGCTGATTTGTTCCTTTCATCCTCTCTATTTGCAACATCTGCTTACTTCTTCTTCAGTATGTCCAACATGTACATAGTACATATAAACCAGGCTGTATCATGATCAGACCTCCATGGAGAGAACTGCTTATCTGTAATATCCACTCATGTGTTGAATGAAGGTTTAATATATATCAACACACAATGGGAAATCTTGAAAAAGCAGTCACTCTGTGTTGCTAAGTTCTCTGTATGATATGGGTAGACATAACAGATGGGCAACTCAGGATAAACAGATGGGCAAAAAAGAGGTGGTTTCAGGCTAGCTTGAAAGCATGGCATTTAGATGATGCATGCCTTGAAGCCAGCAGGAAAGTATCCTCTAGGTGCCTTATGGAGAGAAAAGCCACTTCAAAAAGAAGCAGCTTTTCCCCGCTTCTTCCTGAAAATTGTGCACCTTCGCATGTGCATATAAATGCACCAATACCAATGCAGCTCTAAAGGGGTGCTCTTTCCAAACCCTAACCCTAATTGTGCATGTAATCACTCCATTGCAGGAGTGCACTTCAAAGGGACAGAGCTGCCATAAAGTGGTAGGGGTGGCTTTGCCCAAAAGAGAAACCATGGAACCTCTCATGGAGATGAGTACAACATATACAAAACAGACAGTCAAAGAGGGGGCATAGGGTAGGGTGGGGTGTGTGAAGGGAGGCATGATTGTACCTTGCTGGCATCTGCATGGGCACACCTCTGCTCTGATACCTTGTCCCAGTGAAGCACTGCACATATGAATGTGTGCAGGTTCACAGGGACTGTCATGCAATGGGATGGCAGTTGCCAGCAGTGCAATCCTGCAAAGGTGCGTAGAGATGGTGGTGGGACAGTAAAAAAAAAGAAAAGAAAAAAAGAGTATCCAGCAGCACAGCTTGAAGCCATGCTGTGTGGTCATGACATGTGTACTCCAACTGCCTTGGGAGCCGACGATGTGGTTGATGGGGTTTCAATGTGGCTTCAGAAAAGGCAGCTTCAAGCCACTTTTCCCTGCCTGTCTGTTTCGCCCCTCAGTCAGCAAAAGACCTGGGTGCGTGTGGTGGCAAATTACTATTTGACAATATCCATCTGCATCTGCTAGAAAGGTTTTTTAGACTTGGGACTGGTTATGATCCTTAGGGCTCATGAGGCAAACTCAAAACAAGATCTGAATATCAGTAGAAAATCACACTATTCTGCAGCTAGGATTACAATTAAAGTCAGAGAGATGTACCAGCTTGTCCCCACCTATTATCTGTGACCCATTCAGTTATTTGGGCAATTTGTTTTATTTAAATAAAGCTTCCTTGTTAAGACAGCCACAGGAGGAGGGAAGAGTTGAGATATGAGCTTTCATTTTTTCCCCTCCTCTTTGGGATGCAGATCTTGGGAAATCTTTGTAAGTTCTATGCTCCTATTGTCACTTCTGTTCTCTTTTCTTTTCCATTTGAGACTTACCTTATCACACAGGGTCTAAAGCAGAGATAATCCAAAGGAAACCCA
>CM034701.1:291413563-291434994 GCA_020142125.1 Phrynosoma platyrhinos
CAATTTAATGTGCACTATTTCTGGCAGTCTGCTTAGGCCTATAGAGAGATAGAGAGACAGAGAATGAAGGCCTCTGTAGACGGGCAGCTTTGAGCCGCCCCGGGAAGCGGTGGATCAGGCCTGTGGCAACCCCACGTCATGGCCCCAATCCTCCCTTTTGCTCTCCTGAAAAGAATGGCAAAATGCTGCTCCTTTTAGGGGTGGCAAAAGGCCAACCTAAGAGCCAGCATGTGGCTCTTTCTTGCCCTTTTTGGCGCAGCATGTCAGAATGCTGTGCCTGGAGGGCGTCCTGACACTGCGTGCTGTGCATAATGGCACGCAGTGTCAAGACAGTATCAGCATGGGGTTGGGGCAGCCAGCGTGTGGCTGCCCCACCCAAACTCTGCCTCCAGGCCAGCCCTGTTGGCCAGTCTGCAGAGGCACTGAGTTCAGGTTTTGGGGTCTATTGGCATTTTACAATCCATGCTGAGCAGCTCCACCATTGTCTTTGCCACTCTCTTGCTTCAAACTTATTTGAAAACCCCTATTTTGTTGCTTCTTGCTTCCGTAGCCAGTTTTAGCTTAATTTGAGCTTTCCTTATGATGTTTCTGCAAGCTTAGGGGGGTTGCAGACTGTCAAAAATAGTGTGAATTCAGTCCACTTTTAGGGTTAGGGTTAGTGCTAGGGAATCATGGGAATTGTTATTTTTCTGAGACATTGAACCTTCTTTGTCAGAGAACTCTAGTGCCACAATAAAATTCAGTTCCCATGATTCCCTAACCTTAACCCTAACCCTAAAAGTGGACTGAATTCACACTATTTTTGACAGTCTGCAACCCCCCTTAGTCATGCATCTGTATTCTGCCTTTGCAACTGGTTCTTCCTTTAATTTTTTATGGTTGTTGTTCTGTGCCTTCAAGTTATTTCTGAGTTTTTGTGCCCCCAGGATAAACCTATCATAGGGTTTTATTGGCAAGATATGTTCAGAAGAGATTCACTTTTGCTTTCCTCTGAAGTTAAGAGAGTGGGACTTGCCAAAGATCACCCAGTTGCTTTCCATGGTCCAGTGGGGATCTGATCTCCAGAATCATTGCCCAATGCTCAAACCACTACACCATTCAGGCTCCCTCCATTTTTTATTGTTTTGTTGTTGTGTGATTCTAAGTAATTTCTGACTTATGGCGACCCCAAGGTGAACCTATCATAGGGTTTTCTTGGCATGTTTATCCTCATATTTACTCTTCTCCCTTCTCATATTTACTGTGTAGTGACACTGGGGTTTCAGTTGTTTCTCATTTTTCTTCTTCCATGGAATTGTTTGCATTTAGCAACTCCTTTTTCATGAATGTGCCATGACTGTGCAGTATTGAAGCTTGATAACCTCATGTTTTGCCTTTGTGTCATCATCTTCCTGTGACTCAGCTTCCTTCAATATGCACACTCATTATGGCTTTCTGTTGAATTCAGGTTACCTTTCACCCTTGTTCTATATTGCAGCATCTAGGACATTTTGATTCTGGATGCCATCCATCCTGACATTCCCCTCTAAAATGTCTTAGGGCCAATGCAGACTGGCAGTTTAGGCCAGCCTGGGGGTGGAGTTGGGGTGGAGCATCCGCACGCCAGCCACCCCGACTCCACCCCAACTCCACCCGATGCCATGCACCTGTCCACATGGCATGTAGCATCAGGGTGCCCTCTTGGCACAGCGTGCATACATGTTGCACCAAAAGGCTGCAAAAGAGCTATGGCCATGGCTCAAAGGACAGCATTATGCTGCTCTTTTGAGAGTGGCAAAAAGGAGGATTGGGGCCGTGGTGTATGGTTGCCACAGCCCTGATTCACTGCTCCTAGGGGCAGCTCAGAGCTGCCCCAAACAGGCCATCTGCATCGGCCTTTAGAGGCCCTGCAATGTCTATCCCATATGTTTATGGTATGGGGGTTTCAATGTGAACCTCTGAGCTAAGACCCAACCTATTTGCCATTTGCTCATGCCTTTCTACAGGTAGTGCTTTTGTGAGTATATCTGCAATGTTTTCTTCCAAACTAATGGACTGCAGTTTTCCTACATTTCATGTTTTTTACTTCTGCCATTGCAATACATGCCTGTGAGTATTATTGTTGGTGTGTTGCATGGTTCCCCAATATCTACCAACAACTGCCTGACCCACTGAACTTCACTGGCTCTCTCTGACAGTGCAGTGAATTCAGCCTCTGTGCTACTCAAAGCAACACAGTTCTGCTTCCTGGACCTCCAAACCACCAGACTGTCAGCAAACATGATGGTTAAACCAGTAACTGACTTCCTGACTGTTGCCTGAGATGCAAAAGAGCTGTCACATAGCATTCCAGCTGAGACACGCCTCCATTCATCACTAGACATCTATCCCTTGTCCCTTTAAGATATCTCACCATATGCTTTAAAGCTGTCCAATCTTCAGGCCTGGGTTTTGATGTTCTCCCTCTCAACAACCCTACTGCAAAATAAATGTCAGGCCTTGTGTTGTTTGCAATAAACAAAAAACTTCCAATTACTGAATGATACAACTCAGTATGCTGAAACATCTTGTCAAACTCAACATTGGCAAATGCCACTTGGCTTCTGACCACCTTTACTTTGCTCAAACCACACTTTCCAACAATTCTATCAATCATTTTCTTTTGACACAACAAAAACATCCCATCCTGGGTTCTCTCTACTTTTATTCCCAAGAAGTTGGGAGTCTCCTTCCTTGGAGGGCTTTAAGCAGAGGTTGGATGGCCATCTGTCAGGGATGCTTTGATTGGGAGTTCCTGCATGGCAGGGGGTTGGAGTGGATGGCCCTTGTGGTCTCTTCCAACTCTATGATTCTATGATTCTAAGTTTTTCAGGTTGCCCAAATCCTTTAATTTAAACTTCTTAGCTAAGTTCTCCTGTGCTTTCCTTATTTCAATATCATTGCTGGCTGGCACACAAAGATCATCTACATAAATCAACAAGATGATGTTACCCTTTGTGTACACGCATGCATGTGCCATGCTGCGCTGATAACCAAGTTTCATCAATTCCTCATATCTGTTCCAACACCTGGCACTCTGCTTCAGACTATACAATGCCTTCTTTAATCTGTATACTTTATTGGTGCCATCACAGTCATATCATGGAGCCTGTTCCATAAACACAGTCTCCTCCAAACATGCATTCAGGTATGCTATTTCAAAATTGAAATGTCTGACTACAAGCCCTCTCTTAGCTTCTAGAACTAACACCATTCTTAAGCTTTCTGGCTTGGTAGTGGGAGAAAATGTCTTTTCATAACTTTTCAATTTCTCCTATGAATATCCTTTTGACACAAGCCTGGCTTTGTGCTTCTGGGTACCATCTGCCATCTTTTTTTTTCTTATATAATCACCTGTAGCCAACTACCTTATGTTCTTCTGGCCTTTCCACTATTTCAAATATTTCTTTTTCAATGAGTGATTCAAACTCTAAATCAATTGCTTCATTCCATTTCTCCTGTTCCTCCTGAGGATACAACAACAATTCCTGAAAACTGTCAGGTTCCTCTGCTATCATAGTGCAGACCCTTGCCTCTTGCACTACAAATCTGTCAGGTTTCCCCTTTACTCTCTGAATCCTCCTAGGAATGACAATTTTTGACCTTCCTGTATCATCTTCACTGTCACTGCTACTCTATATTCCTGTTTCTACCACAGACTTCTGATTTTGCATAAACTTTTATGTTGTGATGTTTTACATTTGTGTCTGTGTCTGAGACATGGCTGTGGTGTCATGTGATGTGCTTGGCCTTTTCTCTGTTTTAGTCACTGGCAGATCCACCCTTCCATTTCTGATATATGGTGACACATTACCCAATAGTATGAAAACATCATGATTGCTATGGATTTTCTCACAACCTGAGTTTTCAAAATTTGTACTCCTGGAGAACATAACTCTTCCATGACCCAAATAAAACCTGTAACTGTTCCCCTCATAGCCAACAAACCTCGGTTTTTTCCATTTTGGCTCTCCCTTCCTGTGTAGTTGAGGTGGAACCAACACATTTGCATATTGATCAAAGACCCTCTGGTATTTCAAGTTGGGTGCCCACCCATACAAAAGGAAAAATTGAGTTTGTTGAATCACAGAACACCGCATCCAATAGATGAGATGGCACACTGTCAGTGTAGCCTTTCCCCACAAAATGGGAGGTGCATTCGCATCCAGCATCATGCAGTCTCACATCTGACTGATTCGTCTCTCCACTAGAGCATCCTCCTTTGGGACAGCAGGATTTGTGGTCTTCTGGCATATGCCCTTTTGCTTAAACCAGTTCTGCAAATTATGGTTGAGGAACTCACCTCCTCTATCTGTAATCAAAGTGCCAACCTTGTATGGGAACTCTCTTTCAATTAAGTTGTTCCATTGTTTACATTTTTCAGTTGCCCCATTTTTGGCTTTAAGCATGGACACATACCCAAATCTGGTGTACCTATCTACTGACATCATCATGTACTTGTTTCCCCCTTTACTCAGCTCAAAAGGCCCCACCAAATCTGAATGTATTACTTGAAATGTCCACTGGGTGGCACACTTGTTCTGTTTCAGCACAGGGTAAGCTTTCAGCTTTATCTTTTTGCAAAAAGAGCATTCCAAATATCTATTGCAAGGATTCAATTTTATCTCTGGACAGAACTTTCCCAATTTTGCTAAGCTTGTGAAGGCAAGCATGTCTCATTATCCTGTGCAGATAGGGAGCACAATCTGAACATAAAGGTATATTTGATACATTGACACATTCTGCTTTAGCAACAATGTGGTAGAACTTATTCCTTTTTACTGCTCTAGCACATACATTCCACTTTTCTGAAATTATGCACTCATCCCCCTTAAAAGACAAATGATACCCATCTGATGTCAGGGATGACACACTAACCAAACAATTTTGCAAGTGTGATGCACACAGTACACTTTCAAATGTCCTGTCAAAGCTAGGAATGTAAGCAATTCCCATTTTCTGTACTTTGCTGGAACCACCATCAGCAAGCATATAGAGTCACAGAAGTGGATTTCAGGTCTTTCAAAAACTTTAAATCATTCATCAGATGATGTGCTGCCCTACTATCAAGCAACCACACCTCCCCCTGAGTGTCTTCCTGGTTGGCTAAACAAACACTCTCTTGAGCCTGAGAAGCAAACACCCTCCTGTCCTGAGCCTTTTTTATCCTACTTCCAGCTGACAGACATTCCCTTGTTTGCTGCTGAAAACATCCAAAAATCCTTCCAGAAATGTCCAGTCCTCCCATAGTTAAAACAGCATTTTCCCCTGCAGATCACAGCTCTCTCACTTTGTGGAGATGGGGGAGATGCCTGGGTATTGTGTACTGGTGGTGTGCTGACTTTCTTTCTCCTCTGCAACCTGGTCTCAAAGTCATGTCTCTGGACTTCCTCCAAGATGCGTGCCAAAATTAGATCCAGGTTCAAATCTATCTCAGCAATGCCTTGTAGACTATACATTAAGTAGTCCCAATCCTTAGTTTGACTTCCTATCAAAATGTAATAATAATAATAATAATAATAATAATAATAATAATAATAATAAAATTTATTTATACTCCACCCCTCTGTCAGCAATCAAGGTGGTTAAGAACAGTTAAAATTCCATACAGTATGTATAAAACACAACCCAAATCCTGTCCACCCCTTAAAAAGTATTAAACTGAAAATATATTAAAACATCACAATTAAAACAATATAAATAAATTATGATTCTAACTTAACAAAACTAAAAGGCAAATACAAATTTCACAAACAGAGAAGCGGCTACATCCAAGGAGGGAGGAGGCAGAATGGGGAATTCCTGCAAGGCACACCAATAATTTGTTGGATAGCCCATAATTAGTGAAGATAGTGTCCCAGAAAATATCAAAATAATGTATGGTTTTTAACAGTCTGGAATTACCACACCTTGGTTTTCCACCTGTACAAAAAGTTCCTGCATTTTGGCAAGATGCTCAGTTACAGAGTCATTGTCATGTAGCTAACAGCTGCACAGTCTCTTATACCAAATCATCTTTGATAAAGAACTGTCAGACTGGTGCACTTCTCTTAGAGCATGCCAAATTTAAAAGCAGTGTTTTTTTAACTTTTACATGGTTGACAAGGTTCTAGTGCCAGTAACAGCGTGGCCCTAGCCTTTCTATCTTCTCCCACTTGAGAGAGTTTTGGTGTTTCTACCACGTCCCACAAATCCTCTCTCACCAGGAGAGCTTCAGCGTACACACTCCACATTGCATAGTTGTTTTTCAAACTGAAACACACTCTCCATGCTTTCACTATCTTAGCAACACTGTTAATGAAACGCCATCTCTTGGCAGACCTCCAACTTAACTCAGCTCACAGATAGAGACTTGCAAGCATGCACAGCACTTTAACTCTTATTCTGCAAAAATCTCTGACTGGAGAGCTTTGGCAAACCTTGCAAACATCAGAACTTATGCAGACACCTGAGAATTGTCCTTAGTGTAGACTCGGTCCATAACCCTTGTTGGCAAATGTGTGACCCGAAGTCCACACACCGAAGATTTGTGCCAGGAACAAACATCACAGAAAGCTCTGCTGTACAGTTCATGCAAGTTGGAGAAATCCTTCTCCCACACAGAAGCTGCAGACACAATAACTGCTGAATTCTCTTTGACAGACTTTTAATCTTCGTTGCAATATATACAAGTACTTACACCAACTAACATATTGCTCCTCCACCATTCACTATACACCACACACATGGAGCATTGGAACTCCTCCCTTATATCCACAATCTCTAGCAGAGATTTTAGTCTAACCCTCAACTGGTCTGTTACACAGTTTCCTGTCTTACATGTGCCATGACTGTGAAGTATTAAAGCTTGATGACCTTACCTTCTGCCTTTGTGTCATCATCTTCCTGTGACTCAGCTTCCTTCAATAGGCACACTCATCATGGCTTCCTGTTGAACTCAGGTTATCTTTCACCCTTGTTCTATATTGCAGCATCTAGGACATTTTCCTTCTGGATGCCGTCCATCCTGACATATGTTTGAGCATACTCTTCTTTGGCCCGTCCCACAATCATGAATTCTAGCATTACATGGCTACTTCCCCCTAAAGTACCAACTACTCTGATGCCAGTGACCAACTTCTCCATGTTGGTTAGGATCAAGTCCAGGACTGATGATTCCTTGGTTCCTTCCTCCACTTTTTTTTTTTTAAAGGACTCTGCAAGGCACACCAATAATTTCTTGGATAGCCCAATATTAGTGAATATAGTGTCTGAGAAAATATCAAAATAATTGAAGTCCTCCATAACTACCAGTTCTTGCATCGTCAAGATTTCTAGAAGTTGTTTTAAAAAAAGCATCATCCACCACCTAGTCTTAGTTTGGCAGCTGCAGTAAATTCATATCACAATGTTGTTTTTTATATCTTTTTTTTTCATTTATGCTTACCCAGATGCTCTCAACTGGTTTAGTCTGATCACTCAATGGGATTTCTGTACAAATGAATTTCTCTTTGATGTATAAAGCTACTCCCCTTCCTTTTCTTCTCTGTCTATTCTTTTTGAAAACATTATATCCTTCAATTGTTATACAGTATTGCATTCTTGGGAGTCATCCCAACAAGTCTCTGTTATCCCTATAAAGTCATATTTAGCTTCCTGCACTCATCTTGTTTGTTTCCCAAAATCTGTTCCTTGGTATATAGACATGCAAAACCTGTCAAGGAATGGATCCTGGGGAAAATGTCCAGATATGGGATAGTGGGTAACAGGGTTACCATGAGCCATGAAGAAGCCAGGAAGTATGATGTGCTGAGTCACTGAGGGCTGATGCAACCCGAAGCAGAGAATTGAGTCAGGCACATGCAGCCCTACAGTGTTGCATCAGCCAGGTGAGTGGGCTGGACTAGATATCCCTGGAGGGGATAATGTATATAAGGGAGGAGTGTCATTGTACAGTGTGGGATGGTTGGTGTGTGGTGTAATGCAAATAGCTTTGATGGTCAGGACAAGCTTGTACATAGAGGAACGAAGATTAAAGAGCCTCCTTGAGAGATATCTACCTGTTGTCATGTTTGCCTGTTTCTGGAGGAGGAGAGAGAGTTCTCCAGCCTGCATAGAGCTCCATGTCATGTCTTTGGTGGCTATCCAGGTGCACAGCTGCAACGTCGTGCAATGCTGCTAGTGAAATCATGCTGACAAAGCCTTGTTTGTTCAAATCTTTTATTTTGATTCAGGCTTTTCTGTGGCTCTCATATTCTCTGTCAGCTTCTCCTCTAGCATTTATTTCCTTGTGTTTAGAGCTGGCTTTTGGACAGACATTTAAGCTATCATTTTAGACTCCCCAAGGATTTAGTTTAAAGCCCTCAAGTTTAGATAGCATATATGAGCAGCTTCATTTATATATGAAGCAATCATGTGGAAAAAAATTGTGATTCCTTAGTGTCTCTTTCACACTACACAAGGCATTTCAATGTCACTTTACCTGCAACGTCAACAACCTCTGGAATCATGGGGTTTGTAGTTAGGTGAGGTATTACATTTTCCAGACCTTTCTTAAACTCTAAGCCTCAGAATTCCATAGAAAGTTGCCATGACAGTTAATCATGACACTATAATTGTGCAATGTATTCTAGAACTTGAATACTTGGCTAATAGAGACAGAAACAGATGACTGGAAATTATGTGGCAGTCACTGAAATTACTCTCTCATGAGAGGCATCATCTACAGTTTGTGGCCACTTGGTATGACTGAAGGTAGAATACATTATATTACCAGGCTTCTTTTTTTAATCTAAGCTACAGAAAATGATAATTTCAGAACTTTTAGAACAGTCATGTGTTAAGCTTTAAAGTGATGACCACATGATTGTGGGTTGTTTGTTTCCATCCTGGGTCTATGATTACAAGGATACTTGCACAAAAACATGTTTCATTTTAATCAGTAGGACCTATTACCATATAAATGTGTTTGAGATCAGAGTGCAATTCCAGCTACTTTGGTATAACAACTAGTTTGTGGGTCAGATTGCATACAAACACTATCTACATAGTGATATATAATCAAAACAAGATTCTCTTTATGGTGTTGATTTTGTAACATCTCCCTAATTGGGTTCCCTTTTATGTATTGTATCCCCTCTCTTTAGTTTGCTGCAGGCAATTTGGTTTGATGGGAGTCTGAAAAGTTGTAAAAGCAGTGTTGCTGAGTCCTAGAATCTTCACAAAGTTGAATTTTTTAGAAGAATAAATTACAGTTCTGCCTGGTCAGTATTAATGTGCAAAGTGAGTTCTGATATTTCTCAGAGAGAAAGATCAGATTTAATGAACAAGTCCATAGTATGAGTCTTCGAATGGGCTAAAGCCATTTGCCATGGAGAGGAGTCACCGCAAGAATGACCATGTTACACCCAATTGGAAGGGAAAGGCCACAACTTTATTGATAACAGCTGTAATGTAGGGTTGGCCTGCAAAGCATGAGGTGTGAATCTGCCATTGACCAATCTTTTATTGATCAATGGATCAATTTACTTGGTCATGGCCAAGCTTCAGGATAACAAAAAGGGTAACCAGTTAATTACCCATCCACATCTCAGGTAACCGGTTGATCTCATGTTCATATCACTACCCCTTGTCACTGTGGGACACTGAACTGGTGTTGCCCCCACAATGGCAACACCGCAACACTCCTCGTACCCCCGGCTCCCTATTGGACTCCTGCTCTAGTGCTATGTAGCTCTGGAAACCACACCCACTAGATCCAAGACTTTTGCAACCACCTCTGAAGGCTGTCCCCGCGGGGGGGGGGGCACCTTCCACCAACCATATGCAGCCATGATCCCACCCTCAAAAGAGTCTCGAACAAAAGTCCATTCCAGGGCAGATGTAGCCTTCATAAACCCCAGATTTCCACCTGCCCATTCTTTTTATACAGTCCACCAGCAGACCACATCCCACAGGAGTAGTAGCTGCCCAAATGCAGAATGAGTGACCCCCAAAGTCCTCCCCACACTGACACCACTTGGAACTATGTCAGCAGAGAGCCATTGATGTGGGTGAAAAGAGGGTCTTCATTCTGGGAGCAGGAAGCCATGTATTTGTGTAAGGTTCATACTGGGCACAGGTGGGAACTGTGGAGCCTTCACATCACAATGGAGGATCCCCTTCCATATTGGTCATACTTAGACCTGTGAAGGACTAAAGAAACAATGTTTCCAGCAAAAGAAATATCCTCCCTCTGCACAGCCTGTTTGGAGCTGTCTGACTTGGAAGAAGGCACAAGCTTGCCCACCCTCAATTCCCCAAAGAAGGCTGTTATGAAGGCAGTGCTGAACAGTTCAGTCTCAGCCCTGGAGCTGCAAACCTGGTCAAGCTGCAAAGAGAGCCTGGATAGTAACTTGAAACAAATAGGTCTCTTGCCATCACCACCGCCCATATGTGTCCTTCTCCAGCCCTTAACATCCTCCTAATAAATAAGGATGCACAAGGGTCGTGGAACCCCCAACCTTGGAGAAGAAGGAGATTCCAGCTAAGTGGACCACCATGGTTCGGGGTGCAATTCTTGTCAGGGTGAATTCACACCCAGAGCAGAAAATGTCCCAGATATTGCAATGGAGAACAAAGGTGAAAAGTAACCTGAATTCAAAAGGTGCCATGATGAGTGTGCAAAATTGAGAGGTGCTGAGTCACAGGAAGATGATGACACCTCAGCAGGAAGCAGTGTCATGAAGCTTCAATACTGCAAAGTCATGGTGCACACATGACAGGAAACTATGACATACTGGTTGGAGGTTGGACTAAAATCACAGGCAGGAGTGTGTATATAAGAGAGGATCTGCCACTGTAAGAAAACCTATGC
Source organism: Phrynosoma platyrhinos (assembly GCA_020142125.1). Taxonomy (NCBI): domain Eukaryota; kingdom Metazoa; phylum Chordata; class Lepidosauria; order Squamata; family Phrynosomatidae; genus Phrynosoma; species Phrynosoma platyrhinos. The sequence continues at coordinate 291,424,416 of CM034701.1, forward strand.
AAATATTGGATGGTGGTGGAGCATAATGCCAGTTTATGTAATCTATTGCTGTAAAGTACTTGTAAACATTGCAACCAAGATTAAAGCCTCTTCAAGAAAACTCATCTGTCATGAGTGAAACTCTGTGGGGGAAGGAGGATTTCTTCACCCTGCACCACTTCCACAGGTTCCTGGCAGCCAGTTTCATGCATGCATGGACTTTGGGCCCCACATGCGCCAACTATTCTGGCCTCCTTCAATCAAACCAGGAATTGTATGATGGTGTGGGACCATATTGGCCAGTGGGCCCGGAGGCCAGAAAACCTCCCCCCCAAAAAAGGGTGGACACCTTGGAGATGGCTTTTTTGTAGGCTTTAAAAGTAGCTGGAACCAGCAAAGACAGGATGCCTTGTATCACAGCAGATTTCCAACCTACCATAATTCCTGTGGGAAGGGTTTGGTCAAGGGGTCTGCTCTGGGTGCCAGCTGACAGAACTTGGCCTCCTGGAAATGAGAGAGAGTCTGCAATGTTATTTTCGAGACCAGGCACAAAATGGATTTTGAATGTAATGTTTTTGCAGAGGTAGTGGAGCACAAAATGGCAAACCAGAAGCATGACTCTCTTGGACCTGGAGCTTTGGCAGTTAAGGATTTGACAAGTGCCTAGTTGTCACACCAAAAACACACTATTTGCAAAATGTGAACTGCTACCTGTGGTGATTAGAATATCCAGGTGGCAAATTAGGAGGCAGCTGAGGGCCAACCAATAGAATTCAAGCTGGGAGCACTTGAAAAAAAATCAAGCTGACAGTTGGGGGAGAGCAGTTGGGGATTCGGGAGAGTTAAGCCAGAGAGAGAGAGAGCTGCATTTCTGGGAATTCCTGAGGGAACTGTAAATTTAGTTAGTTGGAGTCCAGACAGGAGGGACTCAGAAAACATATAGAACTTTAAGGAAGGGAGTTGCAGTTGTGTTATATCCTGAGGGATATTGCTAGCCTGTGTGGCTGAAATATTAAGAGGGAATTGGAAACAAACATTGTTTATATGTAAATAAATTTTATTATTATTAATAATAATTAAGAGAAACTATAGTGACAAGCTTTGATACAAGTTATATTTATTCCATTCTGTTCTAGAATAAACTTTTATTCTCATTTAAACATCACTTGGCCTATGTTTTCAGACCAAACCGCACTAATAACCTTTTAAAGCTTTTAGTGGGGGGTCCTTTACACATATTTGGGTGGCAGTGGTGGAATAACAAAAAACAAAACAAAAAAAACCCACCCCACCCCCCACCCCAGGACTGCCATCTTAAAAAGGTCAGTGCTAAGGTGAAAGGTGGCAAGAGGATTCGCCACACTATCACAATAGGAAAAAGCTCCAGGAAAATGAGGTCCTGTAGGATCCTTCCCTGTGCCCAACAAGCAAGTGAGCACTGTGTGCACCAGTGTCCCTGAAAGAAGACTCCACAGTCCAGGCTCCTTGCAGCATCTGAATGCACTTGAAGGCCATGACCGAGGTCTCATGGTCACTGCCATAGGGAAACCCCATTGTATTCCAGGAAGAACACATCTCACAGACTGAGGTCCTGCTTGATGCCCTTGGTGAGGTGGATGTGATGATGTGCCACTTTGACCCCATCATGATTTTGGCCAAGTGGGTATAAAAGGCTCTGCCCTGCAGGACAACCCTGAGTGCAAAATTGAGGTGACACTGATGTAGTGGATTTCTTTTAAGGTGGCCTTATGGGCCAAGAGAGTGGTCTGTGTTTTGGAGCACAGGGCATGGAGCTTGTCCTCAGGCAGGCAAGAGACCCCAACCACTAAATGCAGCTGTATTCCAAGGTAAGTGAATGATGTGGCTGGGCCCTTAGTCTTTTCAGCTGCTAAGAGAACACCCAGCTTAGTGACTAAGTTCTGGAATATGGACAAAAGCTTGGCACAACCATCACTTCCAACGTCTCCTAAGAACAGGAAGTCATCAAGGTAATGAGTAACCAGGGGAGAGGTGGCCCTACACTTGACCTCCCACTCAAGGAAGGAGCTGAAGGTCTCCAAGCTGATTGGCATGGCCTTGTCTAAATAATACTGGTCCTCAAATTTGAAACCCAGGAGACAGAAATCATCAGGGTGGACAGGGAGAAGTTGGGATACTAACTAAAAGTCAAATTTTGCCAAAAGGGTCCCTTGTTAACAAATCTGACTGCATGATTGAAGGAAGCATAGCAGACAGAGCAAAGTTTTGGGAGAAAGGCATAATTGAATGATGATCTGGGGGGGGGGGGGTTTGGACAAGTGGTGAATGAGATGGAATTCCCCCAGGGCTTTTTTGGATACCATCCAGAGGGGGGAAACCGTGAGGTTTGGCATATGATGAGCTGAAAGGGCCAGCCACTTTGCCAGCCTCACACTCCATTTGGATCTTGGCCTTGAGGACCAGTGGCATGTCCTGGACAAATTTTAGGTTTCAGGCATCAGAAGCCAATTGAGGGCTCACTGCTGGGATTCTAAAACCTTGTGTGAAGCCCTCAGCCAGGAGATTGGCCACCTCTCTGAGCATGGAGCAGCAGGATGAGGGCTTCAGAGTGCATGGGTGTTGGGGCAAGGCTGAAACACAGCCAAGCAGCATCTATATGCTCATTTGGGACCCCCCACCCTGGCTTCAGAGTTGGAGGCTCCTTCCTTTTTGCCAGATGCTATCGTGGTGGGACGTCCCAACTGAAAGGGCTGTTGGGAGCCCAACTGTTGAGAACACTCCAGCTTTGCATGCAGGCCTGTGCAAAGTTGCAGCAATATAAAGAATGGAACCCTATAGTAGAGTTTTGCAAAAAGAAATGGGATAGCTAGATAAATAAGTAAGCAAAGCTAAAGCAAAGCAGCTTCATTTATACACTGCTTCATATGTCACTACGGGGTGTCTAAGCAGTTTAAACTGTAAGCTCATTGCCCCCCAACAATTGGGTACTCATTTTAGTAACCTCGGAAGGATGCAGGCCTGAGTCTAGCCTGAGCCCTGGCTAGTATTGAACTCGCCTTGTGGTCTATGAGTGAGTGGCTGCAGTACAGGCATTTAACTACTGTGCCACCATGTAAATCAGAGAAGAATTTTGTTAAGAGCATTGCTTAATAGATTTCAAGCTCTTAAGCCTGCAAAAAGATGGATGAATCAGAAGTTGTAAAGGTTGAGCCAAACAAATGTTCTATGAAACCAGATGTAGTGGAAACCTAGTAGTTGTAGAAGTAGTAGGAATTGGATTTATCATTTTTTCACACATGATCAACTTACATACAAATTGAACAATTTAAATATGATCTGGAAAATGTATAACTCAATATGAATCTGTTTAGATATGTTTTATTAATAAAATTGATAAAAACCTAAAAAACAAACAAAAACAAAGCTCGCAGCTGTGCTTGAACTTGCACTGGGCCCTCACACATTTCCTCATGTTGAATTCCCAGCAAATGAGCCAGTGAGGATCCTTTTTTCCACCCACTTGGAAGATCTGGAGGAGTCTCTCTTTGGCCTAGCACAGGGGTCATCAACCTATGGCCCACAGGCTGCCCCTGGCTCGACGCCCCCCACCGAACAGCCCCCACCACTCCCCCGCCGCTGCCACATGCTCCCACCACTGCACCACCGCGCGTGTTGCGGCAGCCATTTTGTTTGCCAAAATGACGACCGCAACTCGTTTGCACATGGGCAATACTCCTGCATGGCGGAGGTGGCGGGAGCTGGCAGCAGTGGTGGCAGGGGCTGCGTGCACACATATGAGCACACGCGCCACCATTCCCCCCCCGGCCCAGCAGAAGACCTGGGGACCAGCAACTGGCCCCAGGTATGTTAACGTTGCCGACCCCTGACCTAGCATGTGGACTCAAGCTGCCAAATGTCACTGTGACCATGTGGCTGGAAAGATGCCAGCCCTGCTGGAGATGGGCCATTGAGACCACCCCTATGAAAACCCCAAATCCCTCCATCCAGTTCACGAAAGAGCGCTCAACAGCATGGGCCTTGGTATCTTTCTTATCTTTTTTGCTTGACATGATGGCCCCCCATCTCCTCCCCCTTGGGCATTAACAAGGTGAAAACATCTACATAATATCCCCTGAGGATCCGCTTCCTAAACTTTTTGGACAGGTGGAGGCCTGGGGGGTTCTCACCACCTAAAAATTTGGGGAAGACTCCCTGTAAACCTAGGCTCCTGGACCTGCACCTTATGGCCCAACATGGCATTTCCAGGACCAAGGTCCCCCCAACCAATAGCTGTTGGTGAGAGGGGCCTATTTAAGACCAAGTGGTTCACAGAGATGGCTCCATTCTTCTGCACAAGGATGAACTGGATAACTCACCATCTCTGTCACCTTCTCTGTTTTCTTGCCCCCTTTGACACAAGCCCTTTTGCTCTTTTTCTTTTCCATGCACCTCTGCTTTCACCCTTTACATTTGTCAGAAGAGGCTGCAGAACTGGTGGTAGAGAAACTGCTACTGGAACTGGTGGATGAGCTGGTGCTGTTCAAACTGTTCAAGGTGGAGTCCCGATTTGCTCGTCCTCACTTTGTGGGGCAACCGTGCTCATTAGCTGTGGCTGTCTGGGGGATCAGAGCCTTTGGCCCAGGATCAGGCGCGTATTAACTCCTCACCTGCTCAGTGAAGGCTGATAAAGTGTGGGGTAAACCTTCCAAGTCATCACCTTTTGTTGCTGCAAGGGGTGCCAGTGAGGGAGAGGCCGCCAGTGAGGGTGAGGTGTGCTGGTGCTTTGGCCTGGGGGCCAAGTCCAACCAGGATTTTCTAGGCTGGCCAACCTGTTCCTTTGTGGTGGGGAGGGCAGTCGCAGCACACTTCTTTGAGACCTTGGGTGGCATGTGTGACCCACAAGGGGTTGCTTTGGCCTTGGGGTGGCAGGAGTGCCCAGCTAGGAGCTCTGTCAGGTGATTTATGGTGGGCCAGCTCCGCTGCTGGCTGCTGTACTGCCTGTCGCTGTTGCCATGCTGCCATGTTGGCTGTGAGAGGGCTGAACTGGATAGCACTGCTCCAGCTCAGCTGCTCTGCTTGCCTCTGCTCCAGGACTCTGCTCTCTTCTCACTCTTTGTGTATGCCTGTCTTTGGTGAGAGCTGAGTAAGAATGGATCCATCTCTGTGCACCACTTGGCCTTAAATAGACCCCTCTCACCTATTGGGAGCCAGGAGGGATGGAAGTTCCACCCCCTCCCACCCCTTCACCAATCATAGGCTCCACTTGCCCATGCCACCACCCAATAGGATGGCACTTCTGCCCCACCCTGGCGCCTGCTGGGAAATGTAGTCCAGCACTGGGACTGGAAGTACTGCCCTCCCAGCCCCAATTGGCCAATACCAGCCTGGCTAGCGCAGCACAAAGCCTGCTTGATGCCCCCAGCTAGCAGCTCCCCCCCCCCCACCAGCAGCAACAAGGCTGGCCCAGTAAGTTGGGTAGCTTCATTTTATAAAGAAATAGGATTTTCTGAAAAATTTTCCTTCTGGGATTGGGTTCTGTATTCTGTAAAGTATGTTTATTCTGTATTCTGTAAAGGAAGATCACACATATCAACACCTCTACAGAGTTAGGAGAATCCATTTAATACTTTTCAAGGTAGAACTCAGTCTTTTCTGCATTGTGTGTGTGTGTGTGTGTGTACGTGTTGCTGATAGTCTATCCTGACAGCTCTGACAAGGATGCAATGAGGGCAGTGGTGTGAATCCAGGCACCCCTTCACCCTCTGCTCCAACAAGTGATCAGGACTGACAGCATCAGTTGTGGATTAATCTCTCATCACTCCACACTTGATGATTCACAGTTGAATAGGTAAAGCCTAACCACAAAAACAACAACAACATTGTGTTGGAAGAGAAATGAGAAATGAAGAGAAATGAAATTAAATCTGTGTCAGTGATGCTTGACATGTAATAGTTCTTTTGCAAATTCATGCCATCACCTGATGCTGCAGTTATCAGTTGATGGCAAAGTTACTGAGCAATGAAAATCTCCATGTGAACAAATGTTCTAGCCACACAATGCAGTAGTGCAATGAAGAGGTAATCCAAAACAATAGCCCATTGCAAGATGGATGTTGAAAGATCGTAGTGGGTATTAAGATTAGTTAACGTGCAAAAGCTATGCTTATTGAGTGAATATAATCCATAAGAGCACAGTGTAGAAACAAAATTAAGATCCCTTTCACAAGATGAATAATGTCAAAGGAACATCACCCATCTGTGCTGCTTGTATTCTAGATAATTTTGGGCTAGTATCATTCTTTAGGAGTTTGCAAAGAATGGAGAGGAGAGGGAGCAAGGAATACACTGCTTTTGCCACCTCAGTCACCATTCCCTTCATTTTCAAAAGCTCTGCTGTTGATGGAAGCCCTCTGGTGTTTTTGCACCCTTGAAAAATCATATTTTTAAATCTTGTAGAGAGCCTCCATGGGTAGAAGAGACTCTCCACTGGAGACATCCACCCTCCACCAGGTAATGGCAATAGAGGAATGGATGGAGCTAACTTGCTCATCTCCATTTCCTTGTCTCACATATAATCCCTACCTACCATGATTCAAAGCTTTTGAAAATGTCTGAAGAGGGTTACCATCATTTTAGTTCCAAGTAAACATTGTGAATCCATTCCCTTAACATGGATAATGGATTTCTACTCTTTCCTCCTGTTATGTTGCTATGAGACTGTTACTTTATTTTATAAAGTGACAGCAATGATAGATCATGTTTTAAATATTGTACGACATCACATTAAGACTAGAATGAGGTGTGACATTTTTACTATCATCCCAAAGGCTTGGTTTCACTTTGCATAGATAGCTAAAACTGCTTTGTGATTGTTTTTATTTTTGTTTCCCCCCCCCCCAAAAAAAAGAGGGGAGGGGGGATAGATAGGGATACATCATATAAAACTAAAATAGCCTCTATTGGAATATTAGGAAGCCTATAATTTTATGTTCTTGTCTTCTGTCTAAAACATTTATGGTGTCATAAGAACTACTTAATGAATGTACTGCCTCGTAATACTCCATAGGGTATACTTTATTCTTTATTACTGCTTTTGTGTAGGGAGATATTTCTAAAAGATCAGTGTTAAGAAAGCAGAACTGTTACCAATCATGCATGTTTATTAGGGGGTGTTGGTCATGGAGAATGCTAGTGTCTGAAAAGCCTCAAATCTATGTAGATTTTTTTCAAGGTAATTACACACAGATTAGAACTGATGGCTGCAGGGATTTTCTACATTTTGCATATTACACTTGATAATAATATATTGGTATGCAGTGAGGCAATGTCTTGCCTGATACTATAATCTGTCTTTAGGTAGTAGGCTGTTCATTGTCATGTCCTTACATTTTTTCTTAATCCTAAATCAGACAAATATAAGTTGATTGATTCTTTTCATGCTGAGAGCATAGGATGTGCACATGATATTTATGGACAATAAACAGTTATTACAAATTCTTTAAGGATAATTGAACAGGATTGATTAAACTTCCTGATGATGTATTTATTACACTTCTTTCCCAGATCTGTTCATCAGCTTGTCTCTTGTGGTTAACAAACACAAATTTGGTATTTGTAGGTAGGAGACGACAAGTGTGATAACCAGCCAATGTTTTCATGCCTCCATGTTATGGTGCCTTATCAGGTTTCTCTCTCACACACATCCTCCTAGTAGTTAGATTTTCAGAAGATATAAGTTATCAACTTTCCAAAGTGATACTTCTTTAAAAATTCAACATTATGTAAAATTGGAGATGTTGGGAAAATTAAATATGTGGAGAATAGTTTGCATTTTATGTAAGCAAGGATAAATTATTGGGACTATACTTGTCTATGTAATCTGTGAATGCAAAAGCATGTTGTACAGTAGACAAACCCACATTCAGCTTAGCTCTGTTTCTTTTCTAATATTTTCCCTACATTTTTCTCTCATAAGTTCTTTTTTTAATTAATTTTATTGAGTTTTTACAATAAAACACATAAAGTCTGTAGAACAATGACAACAACTACAATTAACTACAAGGGCCATGGTATGTATCTATTTTATTCTGCAGCAGGATAAAAATAGTTCTCAGCAATGGGTTGTTTGCAGTTCTGCAACTTTATCTTTGATACTTGGCTGCCAGCTGACAGGAAAAAAAGTCCTATCAGCTTTCAGATTTTGAAAGAGCTCCTCAGAAATATCAATAAGTGTGTTTTATGTTTCATTATCTCTATGACATAACAAACCAATGAATTAGGGTAGGAATTGTCAGAAATTATCATATTTTTCTATTGAATGGGAAGAACATCCATGCTACCTGCTGTAATTTATCAAATAATGCCTGTGCAGAATACTTGAAAATGTCAAATATGTCAGTACAATCTGTACAATCACTTCTTGAGATTCAAGATGTTGACACAGGAACACTGAGAAAGTAATTTGATCTCTTCAGTTTTTGAAGTACCCACACATTAGGAAAAACAATCCATTCTGTATTCTCACATTCTTTTGAGCCAAAAAAGAAAGGTGTTAACTGCAGATTTCATTTTTTAAAAAGAGTTTGTTTGCTTTTTCAGACTGTAGATTCAACATGAACATTCTCTCTTCAGCAAAGCTGTTGGAGGGGGATTGATTTTGCCTAAAGAATATTTACTTTATTTTTTTAAAAATGCATAATTTTGATTTGAAATAAACTTACAACTACTAGAGCTGTGTGATCCCTGGCATCCCCCACCCCACCCCACCCAGGTGATTCAGTTAAGGGCACAATTTGATCATTTGGTTCTTTTCTCGACCACTTCAGACATTATCCATCCTAATTCAGACCCAGGTTTCAACCAAAATTGTGAAAAGACCCAATTTAGACTTATAGAATAAGGGAAGGAGAAATAGAAGTACCCAAACAGAGGAACAGAAATGTGTTTTTTTCCCCCTGCAGTGATCTACAAAAAGTCTAGGGGAATGAAATCTCCCATATCATGTGGCTGGAGGAGACATTTGTTCCAATCTTGGACTTTAGAGCTACCACTGAGCAAAATCCAGGGATTCCTTCACACTATGCAGTTCTAGCACTATAATTACATTTTAAAAACCATGGCCCCATTCTGGGGAATCCTGGGGCTTGTAGTTTGGTGAGGCACAACTCTGACTTGAACTTCTAATGGCCCCTCCCTTAACTGTACATCCCAAGATTCCTTAGGATATTGCTACAGCATCTACAATAGAACCATGGTGCTATAGCTTGAAAGGGCCTCAGGTCTTCTCACTCCATTTTGATATTTTCCTTTTATGGTCTTGAAAGTTTGGAAACATACTAGCCCTGTCTATCCATTAAAAATCAAACAAAAATGAAGAGAGGAAGTATGGTGGCCCCACCATCTCTCCATTGCTCTCTTCATATGCACAATGATAGTTTGAAAAAGAAACTGTATCTTTTATCTCTGGAGGCTCTCCACGCAATCTAGAAATCTAAAAAACCCAGGATTTCTGATTCCATGGAGAGGCTACAGGCATCTGCCATCACCTTGGTCCAATTCAGGTCCAAAGTGATTTGGATCAGATGACCCTGGTTTAGCCCTAAAAAATTGGATTCAAAATCCTAAAAGTATAGGTGACTGTAAGGAAGAATATGTCAGAGTATAGATGGTCTATGCAGTCAAAGGTGAAATGTAAAGATGTGTGTGTCTGTATTTTTCCACTTGAGAACATGCTTCTAGGCAGAGCACAAACAACTCAGTCCAGATGGCTAGAAAGACAAAACAATAGAATCATAGAATCATAGAGTTGGAAGAGACCACAAGGGCCATCCAGTCCAACCCCCTGCCATGCAGGAACTCCCAATCAAAGCATCCCCGACAGATGGCCATCCAGCCTCTGCTTAAAGACCTCCAAGGAAGGAGACTCCACTACTCTCTGAGGGAGTGTGTTCCACTGTCGAACCGCCACTAGATGGGAAAGGAGCCACTAGATGGGAAAGAGGAGCCACTAGAGGAGCCACTAGATGGGAAAGCGTCCTTGTTTACATAAGGAAACAATAATAAAAAGTTGTTATGGGAAAGTAGATCACATGGTGGAAGATGAACAACAAGATGTTGGGTTAGCAGACGTTACATACAGATCATCCAATCAACCTGAAGGTTAACACCGAAAAGGTGGAGAGGGGCTGGGCTGAGAAACTCTGAGTTAGGGATTGATATCATTATTATTTGCTTCCATTGGATCACACTTTTTCTTTTCTTTACTTCGCAATGGATCTATAATATGTTTATACTGCTTCACAATGTAGCCTTAAGATCTGCAAACATGGATCTGTAGTTTTGTTCCTGTTTAGCCACATCTGCAAGATGTGATCCTTTAGTGGACTGTGTTTTTACTCTGCATGTTGTTATTATTCTTTCAACAATAAAGATCAACTTTTAGAAGCTTGGATTTTTGCTTCCTGATTCTGCTGGATTTACAAATACACTCATAATAATAATAATAATAATTTTTATTTATATACCGCCCTGTGGCGAGCCAATCCAGGTGATGAACAAAGATAAAATAATATAGAGCATAAAACCGAATAATTCCCTCCTCCCCCCCTTAAAAGTTATTAAA
>CM034701.1:291462178-291481773 GCA_020142125.1 Phrynosoma platyrhinos
CTCACCCTCTGGGATCTGCCTGAGAGGAAGGAATGGAACCATTGCAAAACAGTGCCTCCGATTCCCAACTCTCTCAGGCGTCTAAGAGGATGTATTGTATCAAAGGCCACTGAGAGATTCAAGAGCACCAACAGGGTCACACTACCCCTGTCGATATCCAAGCGGAGGTCATCGTTCAGCATGACCATGGCTGACTCAACCCCAAATCCTGTCCTGAAGCCATTTTGAAATGGATCCAAATAATCTGTTTCATCCAAGATTGCCTGGAGTTGGGAAGCAACTGCCCTCTCGATCACCTTGCTTAAAAAAGGAAGCAAGGAGACTGGTCTGTAATTGTTTCTATCCAGGGGGTCCAGAGAGGGGTTTTTCAGGAGTGGCCTAATGGCCACTTCCTTCAAGCACAATGGTATAGTGTCTTTCCTGAAGGACGCATTGATCGTGTCCCAAAAGAACACTCTCAATGTGTCCCCCCCCCCTCGGACAACCAGCCAAGATGGACAAGGATCGAGAGGGCAAGTCATCTTCCTCATTTTTCCAAGTAGCTTGTCCACGTCATCGGTACTCACACATTGAAACTGATCCAGTGAATTGCCATCAACGGAGTTGCTAGGCTCCTCTCTTGCGGATTCTGTCAAAGCAATGGCGTCTAGGTCGGCTCTTATCCGAGAGATTTTATCTGCAAAGTGAATGTTAAATGCATCACAGCAGGCTGTCGTTGGGTTAAGTAGGGGGTTCGGCGCTGGAGGAACCTTCGTCAAATCCCCTACCACCCTAAACAGCTCTGCTGGACAAGAGTATGCAGACGCAATGTGTGCAGAACAGAAAGATCTCTGCGCTGCATGTAAAGCCTCCCTATAGCAATCAAGATGATTCCTGAGGTGACTTCTGTTGGATAAGAGCTGATTCTTCCACCATTTGCGTTCTAGTCATTGTCCAACCCACTTCATTCTCGCAAGCTCCTCTGTATACCAGGGCCTGCGATTTACGGCGGGGTGGAAAGGACGCTTGGGAGCGATTGTGTTGATAGCCCTGGTGAGATCGGCGTTCCAAGTGTTCACTAAGGCTTCAACAGAATCACTGGCATTCCCAACCAATAAACCCTCTAACGCTTTCTGGAAACCAATTGGTTCCATTACCCTTCAAGGGTGGACCATTCTAATAGGTCCGCCACCCCCGGAAGAGCAGATAGTGGCCTTGATCTCTGTCTTGACCAGGAAGTGATCCATCTATGACAATGCGGAGGTTTTTTTGACCTCCGCCCATGGATACTCCTGTTCCGTACTAAAAACCCCATTGAGGGTATGACCAGCACAATGTGTAGGCCCATCAACCAATTGGGATAGGCCCATGTTTGTCATGGTCTCCATGAACTCCAGAGCTGACCCTGTTAAATTAGACAAGCTGGTCTCAAGAGGGATGTTGAAGTCACCCAGTACTAAAAGTCTGAGCGACTCCAGCAGTAGCTCCGAGACCAGCTGCGTCAACTCGGTTAGGGAGTCTGTTAGGCAACGGGGTGGCCGGTAGACCAACAGAATTCCCAGATTATCCCTGGTTTTCAGGCTAAGGTAAATACACTCAATGTGGGCTGTTTTCCAGATAGGCTTCCTGGTCAAGGTTAGATAGTTTCTATAAGTCAAGGCCACACCGCCCCCCACCCACTTTCCCTTATCTGCTCAATGACAGAGTACCCAGCTGGGAGAGCCTGCACCCAGGTGGCGGTGCTGGCATCTCCCAGCCAGGTCTCCTTGAGGCATGCCAGGTCGGCCGCCTCATCCAATAAGAGATCATGGATGATGTGAGTTTTATTCTTAACCAACCTGGCATTGCACAAGAGCAGAATAAGGGTCTGTGGAATGGTTGGTGAGCTCTCCAAATTATCCTGGGAAACAGAATGGACTGAAGAAGGGATAGATATTAAGATATCTTCTTTTAAGGATGTGCACAAATGTATTTTCTTCCCAAATGTGTTTCTTCAGTGTAAGAAAATCTATTTTCAACTGGGAAACAAATAACAGTGAATATTCTTTCCATCCCTACTTGTGAACCTTCTTGTGGCATAACCTGTGACAGCAGTGGCACAGGGCCTGAAAAAGATCTGCCAGTAGGATGGCAGTAAGGCCCAACAGCTATAGGCTCTGGAAAAGACAGATGTAAGGCTGTATGGCATGTAAGCCCTAGTGGGAATGGCAGCAATTGGTGCATAGTTTTAGAAAACTGATTTTCTCAATGCAACTCAAAACATAGTAATGTTTTAAAAAGCAACCCTTCCTTAAATTTTGGGACTTAGTTCTTAGTCTCAAAATGGTATACAAAGTACAAACAAACTGTATGTTAGGAGGAGGTGTGTATAGAGGTTAACTTTCAAGCTGTTTTAAAAACGTATCGGCCACAATCCTAAATCAAGATGACATCCTCTTATGGAGAGTTATGCATTGATTGTTCTATGCAACCTTATGTCCAGTGCAAATATTGTGCAACTCACAACCAATAAACAACCATATGTACATCTGATTATGAAAAGGAATCTGCAACTCTGCTTCCACAACCTTGAACTGAGAGCAGATGTTCTTCATTGGACAAAAATGTCAAATTTGCTCTGCAGGAGATCATGTGCATGCATAAGAAACCAATGGGATCCAGCCAAATTGTTGTTTGTTTGTTATCGTTCTTGTGCACCTTCAAGATGATTCCAACTTAGAGCAACCCTAAAATTAACCTATCATGGGGTTTTCTTCACAGAATTTGTTCAGAGGGTGCTTGCCTTTGCATGCCTCTCAGATAGTGGGACTTGCTGAAGGTCACCCAGTGGGTTTCCATGGCTGAGCAGGAATTTGAACCTTGGTTTCCAGAGTTTTATAGTCTAATTCTAAAACCACTTCACCATGCTTAAAATTTGTTGTATTGTTGTGTGCCTTCAAGTCACCTCTGAATTATGGCAATGCAAAGGTGAATCTATCATGGTGTTTTCTTGACAAGATTTGTTTAGAGGAGTTTTTCCTTTGCCTTCCTCTGAGACTGAGAGAGTGTGGCTGGCCCAAGGTCATCCAGTGGGTTTCCATGACTGAGCAGGGATTTAAACTGTGGTGCCCAGAGTCAAACACTCAAACTAGTACTCTCCAGCCAAATACTGCATCTGATTTCTGAACTGAAGCAGAAGTTAGATGGCACAGACTTATGACTGAATATGTGCAAAACTAAGAGCCTTGCAGACTGCCAGAAATAGTGCAAATTGAGTCCACTTTAACTTCCCTGACTCAGTGCTAGGGAATCATGGGAACTGTAGTTTATTGTGGCACCAGAGCTCTCTGACAGAGAAGGCTTCAGGTTCCAGAAAAAAATACAATTCCCATGCTTCCCTTGTACTGAGCCAGGACAGTTAAAGGGGACTCAATTTTCACTATTTCTAGCCATCTGCAAAGGCCCTAACATAGACCAGGAATAGACTGATTGATCAATCCCTAACATACATTATGTACATAACTCCACACATCTTCATGTGGTTTCTGGAATAGATTACATTCTAGCAGAACTCAAATGAGACACTAGCAGAACTCAGATGAGCTTCTTTATTTAAGGAACACAATACCTTGGGGGCATGTTGCATGATTTCACTAGATCAGGAAAGGGCATCTGTGAAAGATCATGGGGCTGCATTATCTCCCTCCACAGAATACCTTGAAAGGCCATCCCTGATCCACTTGTTCCTGGGGAAAAAAAATCATATTTTGCTCCCAAATGCCTTCTGGACCCTAACATTTTGGGGCAAAAATGACTAGATACTAGATGATTTCCCATTCATTTGGGATAGTTCCTGACACACAGGGTGGCATGTCTCATCTCCATGCATGCAAAACAGAAGAAATATTTATATATAAATAAAGGCTAAACTAAACTTACTAAACTAACTCAGAACACTATGATTTTTCCTCCAAACACATATCTTTTATTCATTTATAGAGATTTAAAGTACAGGTATAAATGTATATATTTTTGCAATGAATGCCATCCTCTCCCTATCAGAGACTCAAACTTGCTGTATGCATGCTTTTCTGTCTCTCCAAACCTCCTGGTTATATTTTCCCTAGAAGCCACAGCTGTTAATGAGGATTTCTGCAGGCAGGTTGGAAACAGCTAGACTGCTGTTTGTTTTTTGAAGCAAGCAACAGAAAGCCACCAAAAATGTACTGAGGTTTGATTAAAATGCAGCCCTCCACTCATTCGTACACTCTGATTAAGCGCTGCTGCTAACCCGGACTGCCTATGCAGTCACTGACTAGAAGCAGATGCTTGCCAGAGATGCTACATGTCAAGGAACTCAGCAGCAAGGATTAATTAAAAGACCACAGGCATCTATAAATCTGTGAACAGTGCTTCAGGAGAAGATGGATCTTATTCATAGAGAAATCCAATGGCTCTGCATAGAAAGGGAGATTGGTTGCTCTTTATTTACTTCACAGGTATGCACATGAGTGCATGCTGTGTTGTAGTCAAATTGAGCAGCTGCTGAACTGCTGTTATCTTTGAAGGATTTCACCTGTAAAACCCCAATAAAGAACCTTTGTTGGAACTCTTTTCCCCATAAAAACAAAATCACATTTTCCCCAATTTAGATTTTTTTTTAAAAAAAAAACTTTCGCAGAAACTTTTTGCTGGTGAATTTCATTAACTTATCTGATACCAAAATAAAGGCATTCTTATCAAATTTTCAGATGACACCAAATTAGGAGAGGCTACAAATATTCCAGAGGACAGGATCAGATTTCAAAATGACATGAATAGATTAGAAAGCTGGGCCAGAACCAACAAAATGAATTTAAACAGGGAAAAATGTAAGGTACTACATTTAGGCATCAAAAAAGCCCTAAGCAACTGTTCCTTTAGATAGAACACAGCTGTATAGGGAAAGTACAATTTTTCAAAATATTTTAAAAAATATTTCTGGGTAGTGTTGTTCCTGGGATGGTCAGATGGAGTCTGTGCATATTGTTTTGTCATTTTCTCATTTCTACAGGTGTGTATTTTAGTCTAGCCCACAAGTGTGTTACTTAGGTGGATTTTTTATCAGCGACTGAATTTTCTTTAGATTGGGGCTGGGTGGATTAACAGAATTCTGATTTTTTAAAATATAAACTAAAATTAAAAATTTCAGTTGTTTTGAAGAATAGTCATTAACTTTAGGAGGATTATGAAACCATAAATAACCCCTTTCTTTTATAAAGTAACCTTCTGAGCTGTGCCTTAGAGATTCTTTCCTGAAACTTCATCCTACTGTGCTCTTGAAATGTCTAAATGAACATCATCATGGTGAAGTTAACTCTCCATAGAGAATGAGACAAATTGTGTAGTTCATTATTTCCCAGTGAAAAAGTTAGAGCCATGGAGGGAGAAACCAGACATAACTGGTACCTTTCAAGTTAGTGGGGTGGTGAAGCTACTTTGAGTTTTAGCTCCAACTTGAAAATACCTTTCCAAGGTACTGGACCTAGCTGAAGAATTTGCTTTATTTATTTATTTATTTATTGCACTTATATCCCACCTTTTCTCCCAAAATGGGGTCCAAGGTGACTTTAGTGCCACTAAATTTTATTTTATTTTTCATTTATATCCTCACTTTCTTCCAGTAATAGGACTCGAGGTCTAAACAAATATTTTAAAACAATATTTATTAAAACTAATCAAAAGTTTCAACAAAACTACAAATACAAAGGTTATTTAATAAACAGTGAAACCACTGTTAAAAACAATGCAAGGTTAAGACAACAGGGGTTATGATAGCTGAAATTTACCTCCCTGGTAAGGGGGGGGGGGGTGCAAGAGGGCTTTCATAATAGTCCCCCCAAGTCTCTGGAAAATATACTGCAGAGAGAAGGGGTGAGCAAATAGAAGGCAATGTAGAGATTTAGCCTCCTTCACCTTGCATGAGGTTACCACTGAGGCAGTCAGTAATGCTGCAAACTTTTTAAAGTATGTATTAATGAAGCATCGGTCAAGAGGGAGGAGGACCGGGAAAGCAGAGGCAAGACTTTATGGCACAGAAGGTCTAACATCCCTGGAACTTTGGTTAGATTAAGCATTGAGAAGGCAGTGAAGATTTTTAATGGTCCCAAGGCAAAGTGTGAGGATTGGGTGAGATTCTGCAGCATTAAAACAGTAAGGTTGAAAGGACAGAAATAATAAGTTTCCCCATATGAAAATGGGAAGAACAGGGTTAAAGTACTCACCATACAGCTCTGATTAGTTTAATAAGGAAGAAGGACAGATTGAAAAGAGGGCTGCTGGTGAGGAGAAAGGAGGAAAGAGGAGGATAACCCCAAAGGATCCTGGGAACTGTAGTTCTGGCAGCAGGAGTGTTTGGGATGACGTTGACTACAAGTGACAAGGAAGGAAGCACTCTGGGTACTGTAGTTTAAAGACAGAGACCTTTTGAAACTGAGACTCTTTGAAGCTGAGGTCGGAAGCTGAGGACTGGATATGTAAGTTGCAAGCGGAGGAGGATTAAAGTATAACAGAAAGCCTGATTCAAGGAGGGAAGAAAGACCTCGAGTCCACAAGGGAGAAGTAGTAAAGAAAGCAAGATAAAGAGACTGGGATTGATTATTAGGCAAATAGATATATGGATACTGATTTGTACATTGATATATTGAATGCGTAGCATCTAAATTTTGTGAAAAATTAGTCTCAAAGCTGGGGTTGACTGATAATTGTGGAATTATATAAGCATAGCCTGGGTTAAACTGTGTAGTTGCTGGAGTGAGAAGTGAGCAGGAAGCAGGAAATAATATTTGAGTATATTATTGCAGAGCTTGGTAATATTTACCCCAGTAGACTTTTATTGGATTAGGCAAAATGACTATGAACTTGAGAAGTCAAATGTCAAAGATGTAAGCCTCTCAACAAAGAAGACCCTCTTTGGAACAGGCTAAAGCAGGGAACCCATATGTTACACTATTAGAGGAGATCAAATTTATAAGAACTGATTTGAGCAGAGAAATACATGAGCTGAGACAAGATATGACAGATTTTAAGGCTGAAATTAAACAAGAATTAAGATCAGAAATGAAGGATGTGAGACACGCATTAGATAAAATTTCAGTAGAATATAATAAAATGAAAATGAGGATGGAAAAGCTAGAGGATAAGCAAGGGAAATTCGAGGAAAAACTGGATGGTATTCAGGACTTCCCAAGAGACTTTGAAGAGGAAAGAGTGAGAGGGGTTGCTAAACAAAGAGAAAGATCAGTAAAATTGAGGGGTCTCCCAGAACAAGAGGGGGAAAATTTAATGGAGACCTTGATACCAGTATTAGCAAAGTACTTGGGGAAGCCTGAACATCTTTTTGATTTGGAAATAGATAAAATTTTCCGATTGAACTCTAAAATTCCATTTCAGAGGAAGGTTCCGAATGACATTGTGATTAAATACTAAGATTGCAAAATGACGTCCCACTCATAGTCAATGACACTGAGTTGAAAATATTTAAAGATGTCGCCCCGAATGTCATGAGAAGAAGAAGGGAATATTCTTTTTTGACAAGTCAATTGCAAAAATTCCAAATAGCTTACAGATGGTTAATCCCAGAAGGATTAACCTTCTGGAAAACAAAAATTGAACTGAAATCTCTGTCTGAGGCAAGAGAATTTTTGGGGAAATACAGAGGGGAATTTAATGTGGATGAGAGATTTGAAAGTAAAAGAAGCTCCAAAGAAGAAGGAAAGACAGAAGGCAGGAGAAAAGATCTAAATAAACAAAAAGAGGAGGAAAAGATGGGTAAAGAATCTGAAGATATAGATAAAGGATAAAAGAAATAGGAGAAGGTCAAATGAAGAGGAAAAGATGGTTTATCAAGACAGATTGATTGTATCTAGAAGAATAAGTAAGACACAAGAGAAGAGAAAAGAGGGGAAAGTGATAGAAATAGGAAAAGATGTATTGGAAAGGGAGAGCAATTATGAAGATCAAAGAAAAATAATAAGAATGAAAGTACTTGAGTCAGATGAAGAGGAAAATGAAGGTATAGGAGATATAGAAAAACAATTTGAAGATGAGAATGAAGCCATCTCAGATAATGTACAGGACTAATAAATTCCTATCTTGGAATGTAAAAGGCCTAAATGGACCAGTCAAAAGAAACAGGTTTTTCAATACTTGTTAAAATTAAAATGCGAGCTGATATGCTTGCAGGAGACAAAAATTAGGGTAGATGAACTGAAATATCTGAAAAATGATAAATTAGGAGAGTGTTTGTAGCAGCCTCAAATAAGAGAAAGAGAAGGGTGGCTCTATATGTTAAAGACAAGTATGAGCCCAAGGAAATGTTAAGGGATCCTAAAGGGTGGCATATAGGGAAAGAAATGATGTGGCAGGGTATAAAGCTAATTTTAATAGGGGTATATGCAACAAATGAAAATAAAGGTAAATTTTATAGCGAGTTAAATGATTTAAACAGGTTAAATGATTTAAATATTGAGTCAATTATTTTGATGGGAGATTATAATGGGATTATAGACCCACAAATAGATCAGCTATCAGAGAAAAAAAATAAAGCCAAATCAAGGGAAGCTACCCAAAGATTTTTTTTAATTTTGAAATAATGGATTTGTATACATTAGTAGATGTTTGGAGATTGAAATATAACCAGAGTAAAGAGTTCACTTATTTTCAGAAGGGCATAAATCCTGGACTCTAATTGATATGTTTCAATTACTAAAAATATCAGTATAAGAACCATAAAGATAGAGATATTACCTAGAATCATATCAGGTCATCACCCTATAGCTATCGAGCTTAAAGAGGGACAGAGAGACTTTAATTGGAAATTAAATGAATTACTACTGAAGGATGAAAAATTGGTGATAGAGGCCAAGAAATGCTTGGAAAATTATTTCCTAGAAAATATTGATTAAGATATACCAATGGGTACAATTTGGGATGCCTCAAAGGCTGTGAAAAGGGTTTTATATATATATATATATATATATATATATATATATATATATACACAAAAGGGGTCCGAATACAAAAAGAAAAAAAGAGGCTAGATTCACAGATTTACAAATGCAGCTAAAAACAAAAGAAATGCAGTTCAAAAAAGACCCCAAAAATAACTCTTTAGCAAATGAAATCAAAGGACTTGAAGAACGATTGTTACTGTTGCTATTAGATGATATAAATAGGAAAATGAAATATACCAAACAAAGATTGTTTGAAGGATAGACAACAGAAAGCAAAGAGAATAATACATAAACTGAACAAACAAAGCTTAAGCAGGTGGTCTGGCAGTATTATTGTGATCTTTATAAAAAAAGAGGCAGTGGACATAAAAAATATAGAAAAATATTTCAAGAATTATAATATCAAGGCTTTTACTGAAGAACAAAAAGAGAATTTAAATAAAAAGATAAATTTACAAGAAGTTATGGAGGCCATCAAAAATGTAAACTGGGCAAATCCGCAGGACCAGATGGTTTCCCTGTGAAGTATTATAAAACATTTTGCCCATGGCAAAGATGATGAATAATACAGGACAGGAAGGCTGCCCAAATTCTTGAACAGAGGCAAATATTAAAATAATACCAAAAGAAGGTACAGACAGGACTGAGGTAAAAAATTTTTTACAATGATATTAGCTGAGCGATTGAAGAAGGTACTAGTTGACTGGATTTAACTGGACCAGAACAGTTTTCTACCTGGATGAAACATCAAGGACAATATAAGGCATATATTGAATTTACCGTAATAGAATACCATGAGAAAGACATAAACCACAAATTGGTCATGATTTTTATTACTTTTGAAAAGGCCTTTGACAATGTTAATTGGATATTTATGTTGAAACGCTTAACTAAAGTTAATATAGGACATAATTTCATAAAATGGATTGAGACTATTTACATAAATCAAAGTGCAAAAATAATAATCAATACTGAGAAAACAAAATCATTTCGGGTTCAGAAAGGTACAAGACAAGGGTGCCCTCTCTCTCCCCTTTTGTTCCTGATGGTGTTGGAAATACCAAATAATAACGTTAGAAGAAATACAGAAATAGAAGGGATCAAAATAAAGGGAAGGCAGATGAAACTAAAGGCATACGCTGATGATTTGGTCTTAACTATAACAAACCCTGATAATATTGGGGAGGTTATGAAAGAATTGGAGCTTTTTGCTGAAGTGGCAGGTTTGAAGATAAATAAAAATAAAACAGCAATTTTATCAATGAATCTTTCTGAAGTGGGGAAGACAGAAATAAGAGATAAAATGGGGTTTCAAATTAAAAGAGAGGTAAAATATTTAGGAATAACTATTACAAAAAAAATGTAGACCTATTTAAAAATAACTACAAAAAATGGCAAGAGATAAAAAAGGAATTGGAAAGACGGGGAAAGATAAAACTATATTGGCTAGGGAAAAATTCAGCGATTAAGATGATTATTCTTCCCAAGATACTCTTTTTGTTTCAGAACTTGCCGATCATAAAAAATGAAATTCCATTCAAAAATTGACATCAAGACCTCACCAAGTTTTTATGGAGTGGTAAAAGACCAAGAGTTAGGTTCAAAGTAATTCAGGATAAAGTCAAAAGA
Source organism: Phrynosoma platyrhinos (assembly GCA_020142125.1). Taxonomy (NCBI): domain Eukaryota; kingdom Metazoa; phylum Chordata; class Lepidosauria; order Squamata; family Phrynosomatidae; genus Phrynosoma; species Phrynosoma platyrhinos. Next base: position 291,472,759 of record CM034701.1, read on the forward strand.
GGCGGCTTGGCTATGCCGAATTTAAAAAATTATTTTGAAGCTTGTTGTTTTGTATGACTATTAGATCAGTTTTACTTAAAGAATAATGACCTGTTAAAATTAGAAGGAGCAGATCTGAGATATGGCTTCTATGCATATCTATTTTATGACAAAGTTAAAGTACATAAAGATTTTGAGAATAATTTTATTTGCAAGTCTTTAATTCATATCTGGATAAAATATAAAGAAGTTGTAAGTGGAAATATTCCTTTATGGGTTTCCACAAATGAGGCTTTGTTTAGAAGAGAAAGATTAGATAAGAACAAGTGGATTACATATGAAGATCTAACTAATATAAATATGGATTCAGGTGTAATAGAATTTAAGACATAAGAAGAATTATTAGCAAAAGGCTATGAATGTGGATGGTTTCTTCACAGGCAGCTAAGAAAAAGGTTCATCAAAGATAGAAATACCTAAGGTATTGGGAAGGTAGACAAAGAGTTTGAAAAGATTTTGAATAATAACAGCAAATCAAAAATATCTCATTTTTATGATTTTTTTTTTGTTAAAACTCGAACAAGAAGATAAGGTCATTAAAGAGAATATGATAAGATGGACTATGGACCTAAAACAAACAATCCCATTAGAGCAATGGGAAAAATCATGGATTTACAGAATTAAGTACTCTTTAAGTTATGATTTATGGGAGAATTTCCATAAAATGCAACACCGGTGGTATTTAACCCGGGTGGAGTTGGCAAAGATGCAAAAAGGTGTTAGCCCTGGTGGCGCAGTGGTTGAATGCCTGTACTGCAGCCACTCACTCATAGACCACAAGGTTGCGAGTTCAATACCAGCCAGGGCTGAGGCTCGACTCAGGCCTGCATCCTTCTGAGGTCGCTAAAATGAGTACCCAGCTTGTTGGGGGGCAATCAGCTCACAGTTGTAAACCGCTTAGACATCCCATAGCGTGATATGAAGCGGTATATAAATAAGCTGCTTTTTTGCTATAAGCTGCTTTTAGCAATAAATGTTGGAAATGCCAGGAAGAAAAAGGCACTTTCATACACATGTGGTAATATTGAAAATTCACAAAAAAGTACTGGAAGAGCATACATAGAATTGTCACTCAAATTATCTCCACTAAAGAGGGAATGGGTCCTAAGTTTTAGTTGTTGGGAATGCACCCTAATGCAATGTTAGAAAAAAGTATGGGAAATTGTTATTTTATATAACTACCACCTCTAGAATGGTATATTCCACCAAATGGAAAAGCAAAGACCGCCCAGAAATTAAAGATTTGATATACAAATTGTTGGATTGTGTGGTGGCAGATAAGCTTACTTTAATTTTGAGAAGGGAATCATGGGAAAGACAAAAAAAAGTTTGGGAGCCATTAATAACCTTTTTGGAAAAGAGTGTATATCATGACCTATCTGTAAAGTTACTGAAATAATCTAGGAAATAACAATGTTGCACAGGGAAAGTTGAAAGTTTCATTTAGTTTGGTATAAGTTAAAAGAGAAGATAAAATTGTAGACCTAAAAGTCTGGTATAATGACAGATAGGTAAAATTTAGGTAGGAAAAATCTGAGACAATCTGCCCTCACTCAACAGGATAGAAGACGAAGTTGTATTTATAAAAGCATATGTTTAGACTTTATGGATGAGCACCAGAGATGTAGATAGGAAAGGCTGAAAAGCACCTAGTCGAAGCTCAGGAAGTTTTCTTTTCTTGCCTGGTGGTAGTATTGTTTTATGGGTTGTGTTTTTCTGTTGTTGTTTTTTTTGGGGGGGGGGAATGGGAGAGGGGGGGTTGCATGTTTGTATGTTGTGATTTTCCAATTGTATGTTTTTTACTAATGTTTAATAAATTAAAAAAATAAAAACACTGAACATTAAAAACATTAAAATTCATTAAAAGACTATTTACAAACTATATATAAAAGACTATATACAGTCAGCCCTCCTTATCCATGGATTTTTTTATCCATGGATTCAAGCATCCACGGCTTGATATATATATATATATATATATATATATATATATATATATATATATATATATATATTTATTTAAAAAAGTATTCATTCCAAATAGCAAAGCTTGACTTTGCCATTTTATAAGAAGGACAGCATTTTGTTATGCCACTGTATTTAATGGTGTTATGATGGCTGATTTAATATAAAGACCCCTTTTGGGAATCCCTGCTATGGTCCTTGACTGGAAAAGCCGCAATCACCATGGATTCAAGATGAGTACATCATGTGGGCACCTGAAAGGTCACATCTGCACTTACAACAATTTGCAGATCAAACAAGCCAAGCCTAGGAGTTGCAAATTTAGGACATTCACATCTAACAGATTTATGAGTACCAGCCAGAATGTATCTGGCTGAAGATGAGATAACATTAACATCCCATCTCCTCTCCTTGGAAATTGTTTACTTCAAAGAGTAGTAATCAGAATCCTTTGATATACAATAGCCACTCTTCACCTCAGGCTAGGCTTAAGGTATAAAAGATCCCCAAAATCTTAGACAAATGGAGTCTGGTTAAATTTCCTGGTGACACTGCACCACTGTGAATTCTGACTGGAGTCCCAGCTCGTTCCGTTGTCCTTTCCCTTTTCATAGCGATTCAGTCTAACCTCTTCATTCATCATTGGAGCAGCTTCCTTCAGGTAATTATGACCATTAGAAAGCCTTGTGTTTCCTCTCCAAGCTAACTACTTTATTCCTGAGTTTTTGTGTGCATGAGTGTATGTTAGAGTGTCTTTGTATGTCTGAATCCCCAAATAAATTACAGTTCATTGAAAAGCTTTGTCTCTATCAGTCTATTCCCTAGTCAACTCTGTAAACATAGGATAAAAGATCCCATTGAAGACTTGGACTTTAGTAATTCCCCAAGTTCAAGTCCTTCTTTGCAATGGGACTTGAGCATCTATGATTTTTTTTTATCCACAGGAGGTCCTGGAATCAATCCCCACCAGATAACAAGGGCCCACTGTATAAAAACAGCACTACACAGGAATAAAAACCCAGCTCAGTTAGGGGGGAAGCAGACGGCTAAAAGGGCCATCTTGGGGGCAAGGAAGGGGAGGGGCAGCTGCACGATGGGTTCCCCAACCCCTTCCTGAAGTCATTGTTGGAGTGCCAGCCCCTCCACACGGCCAGTGCTCCGATGATGACTTCCCACCGCAGCGTTCGCACAAGCTGTGGCGGAAGAGTCGCTGAAGGTGCGCCGCCAGCCTTCGGCGATATGTGGAAGGAGCGCTATTTTAGTGCTCCTTCCAGGGGCAGCGAAGCTGCGCTGTGGGGCTGAGGTGTGGGAATACCTCGGTCCCATGGCGCAGCTTCCTGGGGTGGCCCATGGCTGCCCGTCTGCTTAGCCCCTAAGATTCTAAAAACCTGATGTATAAAAATCTTTTAACTTGCTGATGGAAGAAGAGCAAGGATGGGGCCATCCTGGCCTCCCATGGGAGCAGCAATTGAGAAGATCCTCTAGTTCTTTCCACCAAAGGAACCTGAGAAGGTAGTGGAAGAAAGAGAAGATTATCTTCAGAAAATCGTAGAGCTCTAGTGGGTGGATAAACCCATTTCTTCAAATAGCCAGGATTCAAGTTGCATATAATTATCTTTATATAATTTATAGTTATCATTAGCATTTTGAATTTTGCCTAGAAATGGATTAGTGGAGCTGTTAAATGAAAGGAATTGTATGTTCCTTCTAGTCAGTCCCAGGGCCTCTGCAGATGGTGCAAAGTGCCATCTTGGAGGCAGGGAAGGGGAGGGGCAGCCACATGCCGGTCACCCCAACCCCTTCCCAAGGACATCATTGGAGTGCCCGCCATTGCACATGGCAGGCGCTCCGATGATGTCCTTCTGGCTCAGTAGCATTTTGTAGGCAAAGATTTGCTTTTTAAAGAGACTGTATGATACCTCATATGCAGAAATGCCAGATGGGCACTTGCATATTTAATTTACTCAAAACTGGTTCTTTCTCATTTGTGCATATGGCTATAATCATACTGGCAATTTGTCTGATGAATGTTTGTTAAAGGAGGGTATGGTGAATTCTTCAAAGTCTATCACAAGAGGCCACAAAATGAAACTATAAATCCATCAAGGTAGCAGTAAAATCAGAATCTTAGGGTAGAATAGTGAGTGATGATTGAAATGATACTCTTATTTTTCCTAGTTTTTTTATATTTAAGACAAGATAAATACTAATAAATACTGAACTGTGCTTATAGCTTTAAACCATTCAGAAACAAGATATTCATTGATATTGTATTCCAGCTACTTAGTTATGAATATATAACATCTCCCGCTACCCCCTCCCCTTAAGAGCCAACAGTCATACTGAAGAAAGGAAGTTGTTCATCTGTCAACTGGGGCACAAGGAGGAGTATATTTCCAGTCCCTGCCTATCAGTAGGAAGATTGCAGTGAGGAATTGCAACAGGGCTCCTGCTTCTGATTGTTGCAGCTTTGCTCCCTGGTGGAAGGTGGTTGGAAAAAACCACCTCCCTGCACCCCAATCAGCAGGTGAATAGACATCCTTTGTATGATGTAGCTGCTGGCTGTTAAAGTAGGTTGGACAGGCATTTATGATTGTGGCAATAGTGCCATGATTGTAACTAGGGCTGCATCTGCACAGCAAAAATAATACAGCTTGACACCGATTCAGCTACCATGGCTCAGTGCTATGAAATCCTAGAATGTATAGTTTGTTGTGGCACTAAAGCTCTCTGACAGAAAAGGTTAAATATCTCATGAAACTATGCATCCTGGAATTCCATAGCATTGAGCCATGGCAGTTAATGCAGTGGCAAACAGTGAAGATGTGGCCTAGGTAGTGTTACTTTAAATGGAGCAATTATGGATTCATTACTATAAGTTACAAATCTGTAACAGCAATATAGCATGCCAGTATGTCCTCCCCCCATGTTTAAGCAGACAGTAGTAAGGGTTAAACAAAATCAGTAAACTGAGGGTTTAGGCATGTTTTTATCTTAATTAACCTGCATAATCAAGTTTTTTTTTTAAAAAAAGCACAATCTCCTCTTTCATTTGCATTCTAATTACTGAGCATACAAAATGTTAAGTTTTAATTGGCTCAGAAGGGTTAAGTAGAACAAAGCTTCCATCCTTAAAAGTATCTGAAATCTTGTTGATAAACAGCTGTCTCACCATTTTGAATTAAGTCAATAATTCATCCCTCCACATTCACTGGGGTTAGGGGCACATGAATGTGGAAAAAAACACAAATAACAAAAACAATATGTTTTTACCTGAAAGAACACTTATCTAGGAATCTGTAGGTCCTCCAATGCAACTCTGTGGTCAACATCTGCCAGACATTGACCATAGAATTGCATTGGAGGAGCTACAAATGCCTAGTGGAGTGTTCTCTCTGGGAATCTCTAGGTTCTTCAGTGCAACTTTTGGTTAAAGTTGGTCATAGAGTTGCACTGGAGGACCTAAATATTCCTAGAGAAAACATATTAATCAAATCCACAAAAGTCAGTGGCAAATGTGGAAGGACAGGTGTAGTTCCACACTGTACTTTCCTACATTCTGTATGTAACACTGAACTGAGAAGCAAAACAGCAGCTCTTGACTTATTATTTATTGGTCAGAAGAAATTGTTCATCACTCCTCAGAAGGACAAGGCTCCTGAGGTGATGCACAACAGATAGAAACAGTCTCTTTAAACACTCACACTCGCACAAACTGGGAAAAAAGCAGTTTTTAAAACCTCCAAATTAAAGCAGCCCCCCAAAGCCAACCCTAGTTTCAAGGAGCAAAGGTCACATGAAACTGCAGAGTTTTGCTTGGCTGTTGGGAACTTAATAATATGAAATCAGTCTGATTCCATAAAGAGGGGTTCCATGACCCCACAGTACAGCCACAAAAATGCCCTGTACTAATCTTGTCTTTCTGGGTGGTGCTACATACAACCAGCCCTCCATAGGGGGTCTCAATCTCTAGGCTGGTTCACAGATACCATGGTTTCAAGATGTTTTGTTCTGTGTAGGTCAAAACTAGATTTTTTAACCATATTTGGAAATAAAATAGAAGCCAGATATGTGGTCTCTACAATACACACTAGACCAGGGGTAGGCAACCTTTTTGAGCCGGGGGCCGGGTTGCTGTCCCTCAGACAATTGGGGGGCCGAAGCACCAAAAATAAATAAATAAATAAATAAATAAATAAAATTTAAAAATTAATTTTAAAAAACCTTTTAAAAAATATGCATGCACACTCTCTCAGCCACAGAAAAGCCATGGCAAAACCCCTGTGGAGATTTTGCCAAGAAACCCCAAGAACAAGTAATAACAACAAGAATCAATATCATTATGGCGGGTGGCGGCAGCAGCAGGGGGGGCGGTGGCGGTGGCAGGACTGGCTTGGGGCTGATCCAAACGCCTCAGGGGGGCGCATCCGGCCCCCGGGCCTTAGGTTGCTTACCCCTGCACTAGACAATGATCTGAATGTCATATTCAGCTATAGCTTCTGAACATTTTTCAAGGTCAGTCACTTGTAGAAAACATTACAGTAGTCTGCTCAGGAGGTAAAGAAGGTATGTTTTGTAATGACAATTCTCATTGTCTGAGATACAAAAGAGATGTTGGGGGGAAGCAGATGGCTCAAAGGGCTGTTTTGGGGGCAAGGAAGGGGAGGGGCAGCCGCACGGCAGGCACCCCAACCCCTTCCCGAAGGCATCGTCGGAGCGCCGGCCCCTCTGCATGGCCGGCGCTCCGATGATGCCTTCCCGCCGCAGAGTCCGCAAACACTGCAGCGGAAGAGTCGCTGAAGGTGTGCCACCAGCCTTTTGTGGCGCACCTTCGGCGACTTGTGGAAGGAGCGCTATTTTAGCGCTCCTTCCAGGGGCGGTGAAGCTGTGCCATGGGGCTGAGGTGTGGGTATACCTTGGCCCCGAGGCGCGGTTTCCCGGGGCAACCCAGGGCCACCCGTCTGCTTCCCCAAGTTGATTTCAGAGTTTATATTGTCAAGGGTGTCAATAGGGAGTGCAAGGAGTGGAGAACACACTGGTTGACACTCTAAGAGGGGATGAGACTGTTGCTCCTCAAATGTTTGCCTTTTGGCAGAAATCAGCTGTGTCATTTACCCACATTACTTTAAAACCCTGGAGCTCAGCAGAAGAGAGGGCATGAGTGGTGCAAGGCTTAGTGGGTGGAGAACAGAGAGGCTTCAATGTGTTTTTTTTTTCCTCCTCTTTTAAAATTTTCATTGAAAATATCACATATTACCAATGTTTTGCTTTCACCAAATGAAACTATGGGGCTATGCAGATAGGCAGGAAAAGGTGACCTGAAGTTGCCTTTTCCCTAAGCTGCAGCAACCACACTGCCTACCCTATAATTATAATAATTAATAATAATAATTTTTTATTTATATCCTGCCCCTCTGCCAAGCAATCGGGGTGGTGCACAGCATTACAAAACTTCAAAGACAAATCAAATTAAAATCCCATCTCTCCTTCACCCCCCCACCCCCCTGAACATACAAACAAATTAAATAACAGTAGCCAAAAGTACAATTTAAAAAAAATACATAGTTTTCTTGTCTTATGGTCCTTCAAGAGCTACAAGATGGCAAAATAGTCCTCTGTGGCCATAGTGTGGTGCTGGCGAGGGTGTTCTCAGGCGGCGTTATATAGGTGAGGAGGAGGAGGGGTGGCTCAGGCCACTCAGCTGGTCTCCCAGGGCTGGTCTCCCTGGGCTGGTAAGCAGTCCTCCGCAGCCTTGAGGATGCCGCCGCTCACCAGGCCAGCAAGGGTGTTCTCAGGTGGCGTTATATAGGTGGGAAGGAGGAGGGGTGGCTCAGGCCGCTCAGCTGGTCTCCCAGGGCTGGTCTCCCGGGGCTGGTAAGCAGTCCTCTGCAGCCTTGAGGACACCCCTGAAGTTGCGCTAAATGGGGATAGACCAGCTGCACTGGGGGGAGCCAATGCAGCTTTTCCAAGGCTGTATTGTAGCCCCAGCAACTGCACCCCCCCCCCAAAGATGCTGCAAAGGGAGACAGAGCAACCACATGGGCCAGGAGCAGCTGCTTTTTTTTTTTTTTTTTTGGTTCTGTCTCAAATGCATGCACATGTGCATAGGTACATCTCTCCACACCTGCACATCTATTCAGGAAAAAGTCCCTGCGCACCTGCACAGGACCTGTCTTAGGCTAGTATAGTCTGTCACTCTCTCTGTACAAAGGTGACTAAAGTTTGGTATCCCTGTGCAGTCTGTCATTTTGTCTGTACAAAGGTGACTGAAGTTTGACATCCCTGTGCACCTGCACAGGATCTGTTATACACCCGCATATCATGCAAGGATTCACTGACCTCTGCTTCCCCCCAAGGAATGGGTGCAGTAGACAGGTACCACTGTCAGATTGTGCCACCATTGGGGTGGCAGAACAGGTTTGTCAGCTGAAAAGACATTCCATCATCCTCCAAAAAACATGTCCCACACAGATCAGGAGGGAGGGGAGAGGTACATGCAAGGGAGGTTTGTGTGAACAGACTTGATACATGCAGCTGATGATCATGCAAGGGACATGGTCAACAGGACACACAGACAAATGTTACTCCAGGACCCCCCCCCCCATCATGCCAGGAAGTGGTGTGCAGGTCTTATGCACACTGCACACCTGCACAGAAGAGGTCACAAAAGCCTCTTTCATGCAAATTGCTGTGCATGCTGACAGCAAGCATACATGCAACAGAATGTATTTATTGTCATAACAGAGGACAGTTGCTAGGGCACATGCATAGGGTTATGATTAGGGTTAGGGATAGGGTTCTAATATTCAAGTGCACTTGCGCCAGTGCATCTACACCTGGAAGTATAGGGTGCTTTAAATTAAAGCTTGCATCGTAGGGCGCACGCACTGGAACACCGAGTCAATTTCTGCCACACGTGCGACATTGCATTTATATGACTGTTTTCTGGTGCATCAGTGTCACTGCATACATTATTATTATTATTATTATTATTATTATTATTATTATTAT